>OX336380.1:16341854-16941854 GCA_946902895.1 Fragum fragum
TAGAGGTCAAACGATTTTTAATGTGTAAAAAATAGCTAGCCTAGCAGACGACTTGTATCACTTAAATATGTCGTCAGCTTATCAAAACTAAGTTTAGGAGTATTTTTGCACCATCCATCAATCAAACTCTCAGTGTATATATATAGTCCGTGTTCTAACTGAAGTTGCCATCCTTTTGCTTCAACTCAACAATGTAAATAGCTGATTATGTAATTGATAATCATTGAAATTAAATGAATAAAAAAAGAAAAAAGTGAAATTAAAGAATGTTTCTTTGTATATTGATACACTGGTTTTATGTACAAAGTTAAAAAGGAACAGCTAACTTAAGTCTGTTTTTTTATTATTATTATTATCCTCTAAAACAGCACAGAAAGAAATTTATTTAGTTATACAGTAAAATAATTGTATAGTAACTATCTATTTTTCTCCAGGTTCAAGTTTAGCTGTTATAATATCGTGATAAAACTGTGGCCCACTCAGGGCCTTCCCTGGGCTGATTTTTCTTTTTTTTTCTTTTCCCCATCACTTTTGCCAAATTGGAAAGACTGGAAAGACTGGAGCCAAATCTGTCGCCAAGAAGCCAAATGTCAAGCCAATCATTTTTGCCGAGTTTGATGCCACTGAAATCCGCTGAGCTAGGGGACTATTGACTGCAAAAAACATGCAACACACACACACGCAAAAATTAATAACTGAATGTGTGATCTATCTTATTCATTTAAATTCAGTCAGACAAGCTATCATTTGTCAAGCAATTTCGGGATATTTCACTAGAAATTCGTATCCAAACTCCCAGTACCCCCCCCCCTCACCCACAGAGAATCGCAAACAAGTTTTTTTTTATTCTGTTTTGAACCCTATAAGTATATATCTGTCAAACAGTTATCATCAAATATTCCTCTGTTGACATCATAAAAATGTTGGGTTTTACCATTCTTCCCTACCGGAGGGAATGATTGTGGCGTACATCAAAGAGACCGACGAGACAGCCTTGAGAGGTTTGTTTCCCCATAGTAGAATTTAGACTTAGATTTGTTCACGAGAATCAGTAATTTGTTTATTTTAGTCGATTTACGATTTTTTTTTGTCAGACATGTATTCTGGAATTACTGTAAACTGAAGTAATATTTTTCCGATTTTGGATTGTTTAATTTGATTTATGTAACGTACACTATCAATTAAGAAGTCTTTACGATCATGCTCAGAAACTGTCACCGGTATCAAGGGTCATACATTGGATTTGTGCTTGTCACACTTCGTTTATTGACTGACGCGTTGTTTATTGAAATTTTACATGATTATCATCATTTTAACACCATGTCTAAAATAATTTTCCTTGATTGCAGTCTGGTAAAAACATTTGGCACATGAGTGGTATTTTATATGAAATCAATATTGCTTCCACTGACTTTATTATCGGCAGCGTTTTGCCAGATTTGAATTCTTATCGCCGCCTATTTTTAATTTTTGCATTCAAAGACAATGGCGATCGCAGGCAAAGGCCCTGCCCATTGTTTTAGGAAATGACCCCTCAAAATCATGCTTGATGGGTAATGTGGCCCACTGACCTGAAAAACAATCTGAAGCTCTGATGTCCTATATCGCTCCCCTGAGAATGATGGAGGTTTGTTAGGCATTGATACATAGCAAATAGCTAAGCTCTAGGCAAAATGTTTTAGGAGGAGAAAATTTTTAGAGATATCCTTTATTCCTTTCTAAGAACAGGGATTACAAAGAAAAGTGCTTATTTTCAGAACACAGTAATTCTATGAAATATTTTGGTGGAGGTTCAATAGGTATTGATACACATCATATATTAATGCTCTAGGCATAATGGTTTGGGAGAAGATTTTCATCTTTATTTGTATGTAAAATCGGGGATTTAACAGAAAAGGGTTAATTTTCAAGATACGGCAATTTTATTGTATTTTGATAACCTGTAATGCTAAAAATGGCTAATTACCAAGATATGGTTATTCTTTGAGGTATTTACTAATAATAGGTACCTTGTAGAAGGTCAATTGAATGATGATTTATATTAAAGCTTTATGCCTTATGGTTTGGGAGAAGAAGATTTTTTATGGTTTTTTTTCAATCAATTACTATGGTAACCAAAGTTCTTCATGGATTTCAATTCTTTGAAGTATTTTTGAAAAGACATGATCAAAGCCAACTGTTACCTTTACCCTAAAGTAACAAAAATTGCAACCCAGTCAGAATGAACTCTTATTTAATCTATTCAATACAAGCTGTATAACCATTTTTCTTAAAAACAGGTTAAGTTTTAAGGATTTAACCCATTACCACACAATGTCCCTTTTTGATACCTTGATGTTAATTTGAAAACTTTGTGAGAAAAAGAAGAATTGCTTTCAGCAAGCAATTTCTCTCTTTTTCCCACAGTGTTTTTATTTTTACCTGATTTGGTATATTTATTCTGATTTGAGCATATTTGGATTTGAAATATAGTAAGCAACTTTTTTTTAATTTGGACAAGTCTAAAAGTTTTCTTCTGGTAATAGGTTGAATAGAATAGCGTATTTCAGTCATACCGTATCTGGAGCACCTAACAATGGATTCCTGGTATTTCTCACAGCAGTACTACCACTACATCCTTTCCTAGCCTCCAGCTGCTATCCCAATTAGGTTTACCCCTGGTATGAAATCACACATTAATTGGTAAGACAAAGCATATAACTATCTGACTAACTAGCTCGACTAATTCAGGGTGTCTGCTTCAAATATACAATAATTTAAATAGAATTATTTAAAAGTGATGAGGGCCTCTTCTTATATGGCTTCTGCTCCATCCGGGTTTTACTCACAAACCCCAACATCGTGCTCTCCCCAAATGGAACCCAACTATTATTCTTGATTACATGCAATCATTCCCAAATTTCATGTTAATTTTCTCTATAAGAGATTATAATTAAATATGATGGATAAGATGAAGTTTTAAAAGCGGTGAATATTTGAATTAAGCCGGCTCGTTACTTAGACACAATATGAACGAAGTCAGCTCTTTAAATGCACACGATATGAAAGCATTAACAATAACTGTTTTTGAGTAAAATGGATTTACCTTACTAATTAACATATTGCGTGACTAGAACGCTTTTAAACACAGCACGGATCCCGATCATCTTTCCGCAACTGTTCAGCAGTAATGGCGGCCAGAAAAAAAAATGATCGGCAAATTCCGATTTCAATACTCGGGCGCGCATGCGTACTTTTTTTCTATGCTGTGATTGGCTACGCCCAGATTATCCCAACTTTCATGTGTTTCTGACGCTGTGTTAATGCCTCCATGCAATTAACAACGACTGCGTCATCTATTACGTCATCTCTACGTCATCGATTTTAATTTCGACCGATGAAAGTCGTTACATAATATTTTCATTTGACATAAACTATAGCTGAAGTTTTAAGCAAAGAAGGATTCTAAAACTACCACAACTACCGTAAAAAGACGTTCTGTGATCAAGTGACATGATAAAGCTAATCACGTGACCATATGACCTGATATTTACAAGTTTATTATACCCGCTCAATTTATTGGCACTTTATATGGCAGGTGACAGGATAAATATATACTACATCTTTATGGTACTTTTAATTCATCCGGCGAGTTTTTATATATCGTTCTACGAACAATTGAAAAGCCGAAAAGTCTAAATAAGTGGGCTTTTTCTGATTAAGACTAAGTGTTTGGTAGGACTAATTGTTCATATGATAAATTAACAGCGTTATTATTCTACATATACACAAAGAATAACAACAACAACAACTATATGATCTTGGTCAGACACCACGGCCTTTTTTGTTCTTAATAAAATAACACTTTTATAGGTCACAAATGGTGAATGTTTAGCTATTCTAGTCAGAATAGAGGCACCGTTTTGTTTTTGTTTTTGTTTTTGTTTTTTGTTTTTCATTCATAAAAGGTCGGTTAGATTGGGTACGCCCAAATCCGTTTGCCGTCTTCTAGAATATTAATTGAGGACTGAGACTGCTGGATCAAGCATAAAACTAAAGAATAGATGAAGAATTCGTTAATAATTAAACATTGTAGCATGCGGATCAATACTGTGTACTTACAAAATTAATGCTGTTTTAATGTCGGACTAGTTTTTGTTAAGAACTACTAGTAAATTCTAGTGAGGCAACTTCTTCTCCAGAGTCACTGTAGGTCCCACTCCACTCTGCTTTTAAGCCTAGACCCATGGTACCGTAACGTAGTTCCATTAGAAGTTTGTGTATCTTCTTCATGCATAGTGTTGTTGAGTCTTGGCGATAGCTATAGAAGTCGAAAACCCCGTTCTGTGCAATGGCATTCCACTACTGCAATGTATTCTTGTGGACTAATGGAATTTTTTGGGGCATTATTTATTTTTAAGTGATTAGGTTTGAAATGTCTCCTCCATAGACTGCCCCGAATTTTGGTTTTAGTTGTGTTCAATGTAAATTTGTCGAAAAGTTTATTGCTAAAGGTATCATTGTCCTGTAATGAATTCCATGTGACATTGTCAGGTCAAAAATTCCACTTTTCGACTTTTCGGGTTTTCATTTTTCAAGAAAAGTCTTGGTGAAATTTTGCCCCAGGAGAGCCATAGAGCCTTTAAATAAGTAAATAGGCAAATCTAAATTAGCAGAAATCTCGAAATTTCGAATTAATTCATGGAGCCCCCTTTTCTCGACATAAGTAGAATAGACCGTATATCTCTAACTTGTAACCCGTCCAACGAAAGGCGGCCTCCCTGAGGTTTCCTTAAACAAATTAGCGCATGCGTGACATTTCAAACCATTACACATGTGCGCCAAGTGAAGACTCAGATCAGCCTGTGCATCCGCACAGTCTGATCAGAGTCTTCACTCTGCGCTCTGTAGATAGATACTGACCCAAAGCTTCTTTAAACAATCAGCGAATGTTCTATTTGCCCCGAATGGCTGTCCAGGGTGCTCAATGTGTGCGAGTCACGCACATGCGAAATGGTTGGAAATGTCACGCATGGGCTCAATTTTTTGAAGAAAAAAAATCTAGCAGAGGTCATCCAATGATCGAATCCCAAAATGATTACATCGCTGGCCTTAACCACTAACTTCAACGGGATTAACAGGAGTAATAGAAAGTGAAATAATTGGTTAGTGACCTAAACGTCGTAACCAACAAAAATGTTTCACATAAATGACGGCAAACGTCGGAGTTCAAACTTCACTCCCGGTCTTAATGAATTTACCTTGTTTTACTGGTCGATTGAATCTTTGATAGCCGCCATTGGTCAATCAAAATACTTGATTTAAAGAAAATGTCAAAGAGCGAAAAGTACAGATTATGGCCCACCTGTGTTTTCGCAATCTGAGAAAGGTCGATACTTTTTACACAGCCACCCTCCCGCCCTCTAAAAGAAGAGATGACAAAATACAAAGGCTAGACCCTTTTGGGGTAAAAGATTTATTTTCGCCCCTCGTGACAGTGAAGCATAAATTCGTCAGACACATGTAGACTGTTATATATGCAGATTTCAAAATGTACAAGCCTAATTAAATAGACATTGTAACTTGATAAAGGGGCACACTGTTTGATATGGGTCTTGTATTATAAACAGTGTAAACCTTGATTCATTCAAACCGATATCAACGGCGACGCGAAATAACTGCAAATAATTACATCTAAATTAATTATTTTTATTATTTGGGAATATTTAAACGTATTTTAAAAGAGTAAAACTTTAAAAGGTGATTAGTTAGCGGAACATAATGAGCTTTCGGACAGTACTTGTTACAGTTGTGTATTTCTCTGTTACTGTTTTCGGAGACGCTGGTCAAGAGAATTTACACCGAACTTTTACTGGTATTCGAGATGCTTTCCAGCTAAAATCATTCTCTCATAAATATACAAAAGAATCTAACGAAAGGACCTCACCAATTCGAATCGACGGTGTTCTGGCAGAACTAGGACCTATCACCGGCGCTGAAAATAGTTTGACCAATACCACGGCTCGTTCATTGTTGGACACAAGGTTGCAAGCTGAGCCGTACCGATATGAAGTTAGCAGTTTGTGTCTTAATCATACAAAAATATTCTTGGAGTCGTTACTAGAAGGCAATGCGCCATGGGCCCTGCAGAGTAAGTACATTTAGAATGATAAATTTGATCTTTCGTTAACCTTTTAATTGACCAATTCCTGTCCACGTCAACTTACTCTGTTATCATAGTCCATTGACTCCAACAGGAAGTCCCGCTTCGATTTCTGACGGCGTTATGTGCGAAATTCATAACCATCATAATGTAACAAAAAAGTAAAATAGTTGGTTGGCGACATAAACATCGTAACTACAGCTTGATAAAGATGTAGTTACGACGTTTTAGTCGCCAAACCAACACTAATGTTTAACAAAATGGCGACCAATTATTTGATTGGTAGGTTGATTCCTTGATTGACAACCGCGATTGGTCAATAATGCGAATGATATGAGGCGCGGCTGAAAAGTCCGGGGTCTTGGGTAGACACGGATCTCTTATAAAATTTATGGCTACGTAGATAGACTATTATTCACAGTTTGCAGTGACAGTAACAATGATATTACTTTGTTGTTTGACAAAGATTTATTCTAAAATCTACCAACTATGATTAATTATAAACAATTGGCAAAATTGTATTCCAAAACCTACTATGAGTTATTCTGAACAAATGACAGTGTTGGTGATGATGCAGTTATTCACTACCTTGTCCTAAAAGGCTTATCGAAGGATTTCACGAGGACATTGTAATAACTTTAGGGGAGCATGTCACATGTAATAACACATTGAAAAATGGGCCACTTAATCTAAACGCAGTAGAGAGAGTGTTGAAGATGACCCCTGTCCTAGCAGGCCACCAAATGTCATCTCAGAGGACACCAACAAAAATTCCATGATATGGTTAAGACTGGTTGGCCAATGGCACATTGCTTTACTGGTAGGTATCTCACAGGATAGACGAAAGCAATGCCATTATCTATGCTGGTTTGTGGATGACAGACAAAAAGAAGAAACACCAAGTGTTGTTGTCTCGAAAAAGGCCGAGTCAACTATATCCGGTGGGAGGTTTCCTGGGATGCAAAATATGGCTGCTATTGGATAACTGGGAGGTGTATGCTGACGCTTTGAGGAAACTTCGTGAAAACAAGAAGTAGGAAAGACGCAGAAAACTGCCAATAAATGTTCTCATTGTTAGCACATAAGCCCACTGTTGCAAGAGCTGCTATTCAGGCATGTGGTTTCAAACTAGCCGTGCATTCCCCTTGTTAACCCGATTTAGTTCCCCCTTACTACTGACTATTCCTCAAAGATGAAGGGAGAACTCAGTGACCGCCAATTTCAAACTAACAGAGCATTTAGCTTATTTACCTGATTTCGTACCCTCTGACTATTGGCTATTTCTCATGGATGAAGGAATAACTCAGCGACCGCCAATTTCAAACTAACCGTTCACCCCCTTGTTTACCTGATTTAGTACCCTCTGACTAATTCTTATTCCTCGTGGATGAAGGAAGACCTCAGCCAGCGCCAATTTCACACTAACCTTGCATCTACCTTGTTTACTTGATTTAGTACCCTCTGACTATTGGCTATTCCTCATGGACGAAGGAAGAATTCAGCGACCGCCGATTTCAAACTAACCGTGCACCCCCTTGTTTACCTGATTTAGTACCCTCTGGCTATTGGTTATTCCTCGTGGATGAAGGAATAAATCAGCGACCGCAATTTTCAAACTAACCTTGCACCCTCTTGTTTACCTGATTTAGTACCCTCTAACTATTGGCTGTTCCTCGTGGATAAAGGAAGAACTCAGCGAGCGCAAATTTCAAACTGACCTTGCATCCCCCTTGTTAACCTGATTTAGTACCCTCTGACTATTGGATATGAAGGAAGAGTTCATCGACCGCTAATTTCAAGCTAACCGTGGACCCCCATGTTTACCTGATTTAGTATTCTCTGACAATAAAAAAAATAATAAAAGGTTTACAAAAAATAGCGCCCAATGCGGAGTTCAACATTAACTCCAAATCTAAGTGAATAATTTGATTGGTCGATTGATTCCTCAATTGACAACCGCGATTTGTCAATTGAGAGTTGTGTTATAAAGATACATATCTTACGATCGTGCCTTGAACTGACGGATCGCCGCTGTTCATCATAAAAGTCATGAAATCGATCGACAAATCAAATCATTGACTGAGACCAGAAGTGAACTTTGAACTCCAACATTGGACGACATTGATATTGAAACATTTTTGTTGAATCGGCGAATTAAGCATCGTTGCATAACTACTGCTTATTCAAGAAATGCGTTTGGAATTCGAATGCATGACCCAAGAAAATGATATTTTCTGTTGAAGTCATCCCCATAGTTTGTAGGTGGAGTACGAAGGAAATGCCTTTTAGTGAATGCAAAATACTCTAGCAACAACTGAGTATTGATAGTACTCTATGAGAGATGGATATCATTAAAAACTTCATTGACGTGATTTATTTAGAATTTGTAAATGATAAAACCGTGAATAAATGGTAAAATCGCAATGGTTTTGGACTATAATTCGGAAATTGAGGCCACAGGTTAACATTTGATCGCTTATCCAGGAAGACCTACTCAAAAGATAAAAATGTGTGTTTGTGTGTTTTTTTTTTGTTTTTTTTTTAACATTTCCCATCTCTGAAATTCTTTCATCTCGTAATGGGTTGATAAGTAATTTTCTTATAATTGATCCTATCAGTGATTACAACAATCTTTGTTAATACACAGTGAAAAGTCATCGGCTGAAAGTTGGTTTTAAATCGCCGGACTATGCAGTTAACTATATTTATCACCAAAATACCGCCGTCATAGCGCAGTTGGTAGCGTATCAGACTCCCAATCTTCAATCATGGAGTGTCATGGGTTGGATCTCCGGCGGCGGCATATATCCTTTCCGACATTAGTCTCTCTTCAATGGGTGGATAATCGTAAACCTAAACGGGAGAGCAGCTAAAGTCTAGAAACGGATGTAATTGTAGTACTGGTGCGAGATATACCAGGAATCCATTGTAATGTGTTCCAGCCGCCGCGATATGGCTGAAAAATTGTGAAAAACGGCGTTAAACCCATTATACAAATTATCACCAATAAGTACATAGAGGTCAATCGGCCTTTATCGGATGATAAATCACACGTACTTAATTGTCAAAAAGCGTGACCGGAGAGTGATAATATAACACCCATTGACGATATTACGCATGTTCACGTATCATAAAATTTCGAATTCTTTTAAGTCTAAATTATTATGAATCCTAATTGTTTAAAAAAAAATGGAGAACGATAAATCATGGATTTATTTAGCTAATCGTTGGACCCGCCCACTGACTCCTTTGGACCCACACATTGACTCTAACAGGAAGTTCCAATTTGATTTTTAACGGCGTAATTTTGCTAAATTTATGGCCAGTCACATGTTACAAATAAGAAGAATGGTTGATTGGCGACCTAAATGTCGTAACTACAGCCTGAATAAGCTGTAGTTACGACGTTTAATTCGACAAACCAACAAAGCAGGTTAACAAATTTTGCGGCAAAAGGTCGGAGTTAAAAATTACCGTCGAATCTAAATGAATGCTTTAATTGGTCAACTGATTAATTGATTGACAGTCGCGATTGGTCATTTGACTGATCGCTAGCCACGCCCACTTAACTCCGACAGGAAGTTCCTCTTGGATATTAAACGGCACACTTTATGTAAAAAATACGACCAGTGACATGTAAGGGCATGTAGCATCGTTGGTTTGCGACCTAAACGTCGTTGCTACAGCTTGAATAAACTACAGTTACGACGCTTAAGTTGCTTAACCCACAAAATGTTTCACATAAATGTCGACCAATGTTGGAGTTCAAAGTTCGCTTCCGATCTGAATAAATGACTTGACTGGTAGATTAGTTGTTTGATTGACCCGTCATCAAATAAAGAAAACATCCGTCGAAACGGCAGAAGCTAAAGTTACGAAGTTTGAGTCGCCAAACCAAGTAAAAGATTAACAATTCTTTTTTGAACGAAGAGAAGCCGCCGTCATAGCGCAGTTGGTAGCGTGTCGGACTGTCAATCTAGAGGTCCCGGGTTCGATTCCCGACGGCGGCACTCATCCTTTCCGACTATTTGTCTCTCACCAATGGGTCGATAATCGTAGACCTATGTGGGATAGCAGCTGGAGGCTAGGAAAGGATGTAATGGTAGTACTGGTGTAAGAAATACCAGGATTCCATTGTTAGGTGCTCCAGCCGCCGCGATATAACTGAAAGATTGTTGAAAGCGGCGTAAAACCCCATTCAAACAAACAAACAAATTGAACGAAGAGAAATAATTTCAAATGTCGACTGGATATTTGATAATCAATAAATATATCGACAGATCAGATAATTGATTTAGGCCAGAATGTAGATTTGAGCTACGACATTTTTGTGAAATATGTTTGTTGGCTTGGCGACTTAAACAGCGAAACCAAGCTGTAGTTACGACGTTTAGGTCGCCAACTGTTTTTCATTTTTGTTACATGCTCGATGTCATAAATTTTGCAAAATAACGCCATTCAAAATAGAAGCGGGAATCTCTGTCGGAATCAGTTGGCGTGGCCAGCGATTGGCCAATTACGAATTCCTTTTTTGGAGCTAAAGCTTGAAGATATTTGTGCACTTGCTTTATTTCTACATCCCCTTTTTTTAGAACCCTAACAACGTCACACATTCTAACACATACCCTGTCATAGCGAAAAAAAATATTGTAACAGCAGCTTAATTCCGCTGCAGTTACGATCTTTTGTCAACGAACGGAGATATATACCTGTAAGTTTATTTGTATTACAAGATAACGTTTGATATCTGATAAGTTCTTGAGTTATTTTCTAGTTCAGGTTAAAGAAAGTACACAATTCGTCCCCAATATGGTTGTTGGATCAGTACACCCGATTTGGTGCAGTGGCTTGTCTTAACTACGGTGGCATAGAGTTGACATGTGCGGTTTATTTATCGTAAAAAAGAGGCAACGGGATAGCAATGCTTCTCTTTCGTCTTTATTTATCTTTTATCTTTTACCTGAATGAAAAAAAAAAAATAAAAAAATAAAAGATCGGTTTAAATACTTGTTAATTTTTTATTTTATAAAAAAGAAAAAGAAAAACGCACGAGTCATCTCTATGAATATTTTTTCGAGTTTTTTGTTTGTTTTGTTTTGTTTAGGCCTAATCAAAAAAAAAAAAAAAAAGAAGAAAAAAAAAAAAAAAAAAAAAAAAAAACACACACACACACAAAAAAAAAACAACAACACGCACATGTCACCACTATGCCACCCTACTTAACCCATAACCAGACGACAAATTTTCGGCCGGTACATCAAGGCTAAAAGGGGTTGCAGACAGTAAACATTTTTTTTATCGAATAAAGTTTCATATAGGGTGGAAAATGTTGTTAAAAAGGAGATATTGCTTGTAAAAAACGGTTGATCCTTTTCACTGTGACTTCCTTGAGTTTTTCACCAAGGAGCCGAAGTGATGGCTTGAATTCCGAAAATCATGAGTCAAACGTAACGCTCATATTAAGTCTTGCTCAATATGCTCAAATATCGCGCGACTGTCTCGATGGCCGATTGGTATGGATGCTTGACCCGCGATATAAGGATTACGCATTCGAGTCCCACTGTCACCTGGATAGGCTCATGGGCAAGGTACTTAATAGCCAGCCCTAATTTACCCAGCTGTAAAATTGAGTAGCAGTGGGTTTAAGTCACTTCCTTTTTGCCAGGAACGTGAAAACATCTGGATTGTGAGTGTTCGAGGAAAGCGACTCTGTGAGCTAACAGCTTTCGTCGCAATCGAACTAACATAAATTGGACCTTAATGTGCTCAAACTCTGGCCTATTTTACTAACAGACAGCACATCACTAGAAGAAATGAAATTTTACCCGTTCCCACACAGTCAGGCTTTTGGACGCCCCTCCAAAAAAGCAATTTGAAAAACATTTCGTAAAATGAAGAAATTTCTTAATTTTCCATAATATTTTCTGCCCAGAAAGAAGAGAAACTTCAAATTTCACAAACTATAAATTGTCGTCTGCAACTCTTTTCAATATGGACCGGTCCAAAATTTTGCCGTCTTGTAATGGGTTTAAAGGATCATTCAATTTATTACATCTGAATTTTCGGAGTTCTTGGCCCATATTTTTTAGCTTCTCTCCTTTGTTTCTGCAACAGCTTCAACACTATAAAAGCTTTAGACTAAATACACTTACTTCATACACAGATAGAACCAATCGGAACCCCTCGTTCAATTCTACGAATCAAACCTCGGATTTACACCGTAGGACTATTCTAAAAAATCACGTGACAAACTTCCAAATTGGCGCTATGCGTTATGCAAGGCAAATGTGGTAAATTGCATCCCAAAAATGTTCCTTATTTACTCTGTTTGGTGTTCAGGAAAATTTCATATTAGAGCATAGCAAAGTAAAACATAAATAATGAAATTTAAGCTTTTCAGCAATTTTGAGACTTCCGAAGCATCCGAGTTTTCCGAGATTACGTACAACGTTTCCGACACTGTCTCCGACTAACAAAGAGCATCGTTGGTTACATTATATTCCGCCTTGTATACGTCCGAGGTCTCTTCTCTACGTTTACGGGAAAGGCCGAGTGTGTTCCGATTGAGTTAGAACATGAGAGGTAGAAGTGTGGTTTAAAAGAACCATTACTCTGTTACCCCCTCCCCCTTGTCCCATGATCTTAAACCTTTTTCCCTCTAGCAATGAATACGAAATCTAAAAGCTTTTAATTATTCACAATTTATTATCCCACAAACACCCCATTTTTGTGATTCCGGTTCCGAACATGTTCTGGAAGCTAAAGATGGGTGGCGCCATGTCGTAGTTTGGTGTGCAAAATGTCGTAACTACAGCTTGAATAAAGCTGCAGTTACGATATTTGCACGCCAAACGACAGTAAGATCATTAGCTTTGAGAGACAAGACAAAACCTTTTTCTGTTGACTGCCTTAACGTAAAGATTTTCTGTGCTTGACTGCTGTCTTTATAAACTCATATTATAAAAGGTTAAAACAACAAACCCCTAGTTCACAATCTGCAAATAGATATTAAACACACTAGATTTAGTAGTTAGTTTAGTTAATACCATTTTTTTCGATCGAGCCGACATTTGTGTCTCACCATTGGTGGATAATCGTTAGCCTAAGTGGGATAGCAGCTGGAGACTAAGAAAGGATGTAGCGGTAGTACTCGTGTGAAAAATACCAGATAAACCCCATGCAGTCAATTTTTATTCGATCAGGACGAACGCTTTAAAGCAGCTATTGAACAGATTTTCGTGAAAATATAATATAGGAAAATTAACTGCTTTTCCATAGTTTTTATTGTCATCTTCACAATAAAGATTCTTTCTTCGTGTTAAACCAAAAATATTCACATTAAATTTGATCTAGTTTGATTTAAGAGATGAAGAGAATATTTTTTGTTTTCATGGAGGTATGAACCGAAAAACCTAATCACACTGTATGAATACGCGAAGCGGATTCATACATTGTGTGATTAGGGTTTTCGGTTCATACCTCCATGAAAACAAAAAATATTCTCTTCATTTCTTATAATTTAATAGCATCGAGCGAAAAATGCAACAACTTAACAAGTTTTGATACCTTTTTGTAGTGAACTATTTTGTGCGGAATCATTAAAAATGGCTGCGTACTCAAAATTTTGTTCATGGAGGTATGAATTAAATTTTCGACCAATCAGATCGCTCTTTTTTGATAGACGAAACTAACAGTTAAATTATATACATGTATTGCCTATGTCTTGGTTTGAAACATATCAGATCGATAGCCTTTAGACTGTATGTCGATAAGACTGTATTGCTAGCGGAAGTCAATGACGTAGTTGATACGTCATGGAAATTTTCGGTGCATTCCTGTTCCATTTGGGTTGGTTAGAAATTTGAAAATCAAAATTCAAAATGTTTACCGTTTATAATCTGTGAAAGAGCCGCTTTAAATTTTTGGAGTCGCTCTCGAATACTCATTGTCTATCTATTTTCATGTCCCTAGATGGGAGGCAATAGCCTAAACCAATTGCTACCCAAATTTAGAGCTGTGTAGACTGGGCTGGTTATCAAATGTCTTGTCCATGAACACACGGCGGTGACAGATGGGCTCGAGCTTGTGACCTTCAATTCACGACTCAAGCACCTCTACCACTCGGCCATCGTGGCAATTGTAATTGTCAGGACTTCAAAGAGACTAAAAGTACCAGGTTTAACCATTCCCACGCAGTCCCGTTTTTTACGCCAGCCGCCGTCATAGCGCAGTCGGTAGCGCACTAGACTCCTACTCTTCAATCATGGGATGCCATGGGTTCAATCCCCGACGGCGGCACATATCCTTTCCGACAATTTGTCTCTCACCAATTGGTGGATAATCGTAAATTTAAATGGGATAGCAGCTGGAGGCTAGGAAAGGATGTAATGGTAATACTCGTATGAGAAATACCAGGAATCAATTGGTGTTCCAGCCGTCGCGATATGACTGAAAGACTGTTAAATGTGGCTTGAAATCCAATTCAATCGATCAATCAATCAATCAAATTATTTACGTCCCCTCAACATAAGAGCTTAGAATAACATTGTGGGCAATGAAGAAATTGTTTGTAACAAGCATTAAGGAACAATCCTGTGTTATCTCCCCTTTGTCCTATACCATTAAGTCAGAGCTCTGCCAAATTGTGCATTGAATCTTTCACATCTCTACTTGTTTTTATCCATGTTCAATGGCCCATTCCGAAAATACGTTGAAAGAGTTATTGCGCTTGAATACTCTCCCACGTGGTGAAACTACAAAACGGTCCCATTTCTACTTCCGGGTAGCAAATTTAGATAAAAGAAATGGCAGAGAATAAGGCATTAATTAAATCGACTCAGAAAAAACGAGTTTATAGTTCCGTATACTTTAATTATCGACGTAAAATAGTTGATGGCCAATCTATCATGACAGACGATGGACACGGCACCATCACTAAAGCTCGCCGCTAGAAAAAAGCGAGTTTCAAACTATAAGAGTAACCACTGTTTATAGGAACAAAGAGTATATATAATAAATAAAATATGTACAAAAAAATCTCCTCTTAGAGTGACTTGTCTCTGAAAAGGATTATAAAGTAAATAAGGCCTTAGTAATGATTGGTCCCATGTCTTTAATCTATTACCGAATAACGCAATTTTAGACTGGTCAAAATTAATCTTCTTATTTTTTAATTTTTTTAAAAATACATTTTCAGATATGATATAGGTGAACTTCAAAAATGGTCCAAGGAAATACTTTCATTTATATTGCATATAAATCTGCGTTTGAAGTTCACATTTCATTTGTGTACACCATATCTGTTTTGAATAAAAAATATTTTGCTTTCTTCGAAAAATAAAGAAACATGGTAACTTATGTGTTGAAATGCTTTTAAATGCGCATGTTAGTAAAAAAAGTAAAAATGTTTCCTGAGATCAAACACATTTTATTAGAGGTAAGATGCAATCACACTCAGAGGTGAACGAACCTTTGTAAGATTACAAATAAGAGCTGTTAGAAAACAGCAAAACTAGATTCAACTCCAAATATTGCCTGGGTAATAAATCCTTGCTTTCCCTTTACAAAACAATATAACTAGTCCAAATTGAAAGAAGTTACAAATAACAACTCTAAGTTGATAGAATTTAAATATCTCACGTATAGGGTAGGAAACATTATTGAAAATGAAGAAATTGCTTGTTTCCAGCAAGTTCTCCATTTTCTACAATGTTTTCCAAAGTTGTTTCCTTTAGGGGCGTAAATAAGCGGAAGCTAGTTAACACATTCCCACATAACAAAAGCAGGATGGTGAGGGAATGGGTTAACCCATTCTCAGACAACAAAATATTGATATGCTGGTCCCAATTTAAAGGAGATGCAGATGACAAGTTTAAGCTGATTAAATTAAATAATTCTTCATTTATGGCAGAAAACATTATGGAAAATGAAGTAATTGCTCCAACCTTGTAACAATTTCTTCATTATCTAAAATGTCTCCAAACCGCTTTTCTTGAAGGGTGTCAAAAGGCAGCAATTGTGTGGGAATTGGTTTACCCATTACCTCCTTATCTCTTTTTTTTCTACAAACTAGAGAACATAAACATTCGAAAACATAATGAGAAAAGGAGAAGTTACTTGTAGCAAGGAATTCATTTTCATCCCCGAAATTAATCGCCTTCTGCAACTTTCATTTAAGACCAGTCTAAGATTTTGCCTGGTAATGGGTTAAAAGGTTGACTTACATTGTAAGGCCCGTTATAAATGAGCGAATGTTCGAAACAAATCTTAAGTCATTGCAGAGATGTAGAAATTATTGCACATTAAGCTTGAACAAAATGTTGTCAAAGTCTAATGATGACTTTCTTTTGAATACCCCTTTAAATAATATACATCATGTTATTTCTTTAAAATTGTTTCAAAATTTATGAGCACAAAGTTATTCCAGAGAAATTTATAGCACAATCCATCAATGTAAACGAAAAAAATGAGAGATAAGATTTAGACCTTTGTCAAAATAAGTTATCTTCGATAAAAGAGAAAAAATGTATAAATACAGTTTTGATGGAAATATTTTTGAAAAGAATGGACTTCTCATCCAAGTTTCCAAAATAAGTTAAACGAAACTGAAACAAGAAAATATTAAAGGGTTTGCAAGGATTATTTACCAAGAAAACTTAAATACAGCAGATGTGACAAAGAGATGACTTCTTGTGATCAAAGTAAAGTACACACATGACATGCTGATAAGACACACGACAATGCTTCACAATGATATATATTGGTTTTAATTTGCAACCCCTTAACAATTTCCTGTTCAATCCCTGGTTTTTACGTCCCTGTGTTTTTACGTCCTTCCTTTCTTCCTTTTCCACAATATTTTCTATCCTACTGAATGATTATTTTTAATATAAAATTGAATTGTCGTCTACAAGGCCTTTGATTTTTAGACGGGTCTAAAATTTGGCAAAACAGTAACATATTTATAGGTAAATCTATTTCAAGTACGCGTATTTGATGATGCTGGACATATTTTTACATGTTAATATGATGACAATAATCCTGTTTCAGATAGGAGAGTTGTTTTTGGGTTTTTTTTTCTACAGTATAATTCTTTATCCATTCCTTTTTCTATGTTATAGATAAATATTACTTATGTTAAGGAAAAGATCTTAAGGAAAATGGCTGGGTAAAAACAATAAATAATCTTTCAACATAAGACTTCATTCTAATATAACTTTGACACAATATGCATCTGTCAAGGTTATTTTTAATGCAATATTGGTTGAAACGTTAAGCTGTCGGTCTAAAAACACCTTAGTTTTCAGTTTTCTTTTTTAATTACTGGTACGCAAGTATTTCTTCAAATAGCAAATTTAAAAGCTGAAAAGTCGATGTTTTCGTCTGGTAGAAAGCCGTCATCCTCCGTGGTTCACGGAATTCTATCAAAATTTGCTACCTGTACAAAGGGAAATCACTCTAACGACTTTGGGTCAAAGGGAAGTAAACCGCGTTTTCGGAAAGGGCCATATGGGGAATCCTCGGCGGCGGCACCTATTCTTTCCGACATTTGTCTCCCACGAATGGAAGGATAATCGTAAACCTAAGTTGGATAGCAGATTGAGGCTAGGAAAGGATGTAGTGGTAGTACTGGTATGATAAATACCAGGAATCCATTGTTAGGTGCTACAGCCGTCGCGATATGACTGTAATACTGTCAAAAGCGACGTTAAATTCAATTCAATCAATCAATATGGGGAAGTTATGATTTTTATTTATTTTTCTTAAATGATTATGGATAAGAATCTCTCGGTGATTTAAGTTTTTGGTTGAGAAATAACGTAGAAACGCAGTTTAAACCAACAAAGTGTTCTACATAAATGTCGACCAACGTCGGAGTCCAAAGTTTGCTTCCGATCTAAATGAATGACTTGACTGGTTGATAAGTTAATTTATTCATAAACGCGATCTCTAATCTAATGAAGAACCATCAATCGAAATGACAGAATATATCGTCATTATTCAATGTCGGCTATTGGAACACTTGTCTTATTTATGACCCTCTTTTTTAAAGAATCCTAGTAGCGTCCAACTTTTTAACACATACCCTGGCATGTGGCGGCAGAAATATTGTAACAACAGCTTAATTGCGCTGCAGTAACGATCTTTGGTCACCGAACGGCGATATACATGTTTATTTATATTACGAGATAACATTGGATATATGATCATCGCATGAGTTATTTTCTAGTTCAAGTTAAAGAAAATGTATAATCCGTCCCCCATTTGATATTGTTTGATTAGTTCATACGATTTGGAGTGGTGGCTGCCTTAACCCATAACCAGACAACGTTTTCAAGTGGTCCAAACTGAAAGAGGTTGCAGACAACAATGCAAAGGTCCTTTGATTGAACAAAGTGTCATATAGGGTGGAACATTTATTTAAAAAGGGAGGCAATTGCATGACACAAACAATACCTCCTTATTCACTGTGCTTTCCATGAGTTTTCGCCGCGATATGACATGAAAAATTGTTTAAAGCGGCATTAAATCCCACTCAAAGAAACAATTAAACTAACGAGCGTAATGGTTTGAATCGCGAACATAGTGAGAAATAGCTGACGCTCCTTACCGACAATTAACTCACATCTAACTCGAAACCAAACCAACTTGATTCAATGTGCTCAATCAGCGCGCGACTGCCTCGATGGCCGAGTGGTATATGTACATGACTCGTGGTCTGAAGGCTACGCGTTTGAGTCAAACCGTCACCTAGATATGCTCATGGACATGAAACTAGCGAGCCGTCAATTGATCGCTCCATGGGAAATTCCACTGAACTCCAACGTGGCAGTTCGACTGAGGTAATAGACGGTATAATTACGTAAACTGTGTTGACGGTGACATAAAACGAACGGCGAATCGTTAGATGACGACGTGAAATAAGCTGTACTTATGACGTTTAGGTCGCCAATTTAACGAAAAAACCGTACCTGAATACTGAATATGTACGTTCGACGTACACCTTCGATGTAAATGAATAATTTGAATGGTCAGTTAAATTTTTTATCGTAAAAAAAAAAAATAAATAAAAAAAAAATGACTAACAGCGACGATATGTATACTGCTTTTCTTCTGGTCAAGATTCCGTTTATCGGCTGGTAAAAACTTTCGTCTTTTGTCGGTCAAAGTATGAAACTTAGTCACCGGGGAATATGTCAAGGGGATCTTGTTCATCACAGATCAAAAACAGCTACAGAAATTCGGTCTAAAAGATAACGTTCAATCAACGCCATGGTCCCCCCCATGCCCCCGTGTTTTGTTGTATCGTTATATTAAAAGATGTGATAATAATATAAATACGAGAAAACTCCATTACAAGATATTGTGTGTAGTTTCAAGTTCCACACAATGACGCTTTCTGACATCTCCTAGAAAAAAAGGGCTGTTGAAAACTTAGGGATAATGAATACAGCTTGTATTTCTGGGGGTATCCAAGAAAGATAACCCAAGAATGGTCCTGACTTCTTCGTTGCCCAAATTATTTTCCGCCCTGAATGAAAAGGAGTTCTAAAACACAATCAACTAAGTATCGTGGTCTGCAACTTCTTTCTATTTGGGACAGTCTAAATATCATTCATCTGACAACGGGTTAAATCTGTTTTTTATAATCGCCCGTGACTATAGCCTTATAAACATAATGTAATTCAACATGGTTATCCCATTCCCACACAAAGACACTATCTGATGCCCGTTAGAAATAAACATTGTGGAAAATGAAGAAATTACTTGTTAAAAGCAGTTTCTTCATTTTCCACAATTTTTCCTATCCTGAACGTAGAAAAAATCTAAAGTTTCATAAACTTCAAATTGTCGTCTGCAACTTCTTTCAATTTGGACCAGTCTAAAATTTTACCGTTTGGTAAAAGGTTAAATCTGCGTCAGCCGTACATTAGGATTAGGCCCCTTGTGGAACTTTTCCATTTTAAAAAGTTTCAATGCGTGTAACCGGTCATATTTTTTTGCGATTGTGAATCGATGTTTCAACTGTTTATTTAAAATAAATCGATAAGATTAAATATCCACGGGTGGCAGAAAAATCGACGAATTTCTCCGTTTTTCTATCATTGTTATAGTAGTAGAAAGTTACCGATAGTCCCAGTAGCGTGCCGAATTATACCGAACAAAACCAGATAGATTATATCAATACTAAGTATACATGAATGCGTTATCGATTTGTAAATATGTTTCTATATAAAGGAAAATGTTTACACAAAGAAAATGGTGTTCAAAATGACTTAAACCGAAAGAGATTGGTGCCATTCGGCATTCAGTGTGTACTTCAACGGTTATGGTTCCTTTAAATTGTAACCGCGGTCGACACCACGAGTGCTTTTCGAAAACTTAATTACCACACGTTCTTCCTGTAGTTAATTTTGTCTCGGTTGATCAAACAAGCTCGGTTACTCACAGTAGGGACTTGTTTAATCAAGGGAATTTATTCGCACATCTTATTAATTTAGGAAGTCAGCGTTTGTTTCCCATGGATAAGTAAAATTATAACGAATTCTTACCGTTCGTTATTGAAAATTTAACTAATTTTCTGAGTTATAAGGCTCAATAAATAATCCACTCGAGTTCATTAACCTTAATTCAGAGGTGTGGTTAATTTTTTAATAACCAGCGGTAAGAATTTGTTATTCTATAATCATATCTTTTTTTCAGTGATCGATGCCCTGGGAAAGCCCGGTAGCAACATTCTCGGTTTCAACACATACTGGCCTGGCGCTTACGAAGAATGTCTGGCGATCAAAGCCAACAAATTCGAGGGTATAAATAAGACAGTTGCACCTTTCAATGGACTCTACTGTAATGCCATGTTCAGCATCGGCCAGTCGGTAACTACATGTACTCATTAAATTGTCGGATCGCTGGCCCCTACCACTGATTCCGCTGGTCAACCCCACTGACTTTGTTAGCCACGCCCACTGACTCCTACGATCTAAATAAATGATTTGTTTTGTCAATTGGTTGTTTGATAGACAGTGGCAATTATTCGTTACATTGATAACGCTTGAACAGCATTTCTGTTACATCACTTCGGCTGGTTCACTCAAGAAATAAGAGAATGTTTTCTGTTTTCATAAGGGACCGAACCAAAAAACTTAATCACACTGTATATACTCGAAGCGGATTCACAAAAAAAGTCTGATACAGTTTTTAGGTTCATACCTCAAAGAAAATTAAATACATAATCTTCATTTCTCATACCTTATGCCACCAAGCAAAACAGGGCACACATTTTACTAGTTTTGAGTAAAATTTTATGGATCTGTTTCGTGCGCAACCATACAAAATAAATCCGTACTCAAAATTGTGCTCATCGAAGTAAAAAAAAAAAACAAAAAAAAAACACACAGCTAAACATAAAGCTCGAATGTCGATAGACGAAACTGAAATTAAATAATATAACAACGGCTTTCTATTAATTTCTCACACCAGTATAATCACAACATCGGACCTCTAGCTTCTCATTTCACTTCAAAAAGAGCATAATTTAATCAAATGGCGCATGTAACTCGTCTTTCGTTAAATGTGGAAGGGATTGTCGACCGATCTTTAGTCGAAGATATAACCTTCCCATTGAATAAAAAGCTGATTCTACTCAAGGTCGAGTGCTGCCGTCATAGCGCAGTCGGTAGCGCATCAGACTCCTAATCTTCAATCATGGGATGTCATTGGTTCGATCCCCGGCGGCGGCACATATCCTTTCCGACATTAGTCTCTCACCAATGGGTGGATAATCGTAAACCTAAGTGGGATAGCAGCTTAAGGCTAGGAAAGTATGTTGTGGTGGTGCTGGTGCGAGAAATACTAGGAATCCGTTGTTAGGTGCTCCAGCCGCAGCAATATGATCAAAATACTGCTAAAAGCGGCGTTAAAACCCCACTCAATCAATCAACTCAAGGTCACGTTGCACACGTTTCTTATCTATGGATCTTAAGGTAACTCTCATCGTAAATTTGAACTTGAATATATATTTTAAGATGAAATTCGAATAATGGGAAAGTTGCTACAATATAATGCTTTTCATTGCTAATCGATCTTTTACAACAGATTTAATGTGATTGCCTTTTAATTATTGGAATTCATGAATGCCACTCTTTTTTGTTTTGTTTATTTCAGTCCATATTTGGCCAGGCGGCACCTTTACTGATAGGAACCTGTTTCCCGGATTCCTGCAGCGATTATGATTCAACAGTTCTTACAAACTTAAGTAAGGTTTTTTTAATATTCGAGAAATGAAGTTTCATCTTAGGACGATCCTTTCTTTCAGTGTAAGATCGATCTATCTATCTTTCATTTAAGAGATGAAGAGAATATTTTTTGTTTTCATGGAGGTATGAACTAAAAAAAAAAAAAAAAAAAAAAAAAAAACTGTATGAATACGCGTTTTTCACTATTTTGTGTGGAAGCATTCACAATCGCTGCGTGCTCAAAATTTTGTTCATTGAGTTATGAACGTTCGTTTTTGATAGACGAAACTAAAAACTAAATTATTGAGTAAACAACAACCTTTATTTTCGCGAGTCGCGGAACCACAAGTGCAAATATGCTATATTTACTATCGAATTCAAAGATAATTCGATCTTACAAGATAAACACACGACTATCTTAATTCTATAATGCCAAAAAGGAGACAATTCATGAAATCGCATCAATACACACGTGAATCACGTGGCAACATGAAAATGTCATCAGTCTCTTTGGTCCTTCAAAGATTGCATTCAGTAGCTCAATTTTAATAAAAGCTGGGCATTTTTTTTTTCAAAACAGTGAGTTTATCAATTGATAGTCCACAGAGAAATTTCGATAATTTATCGGAAAGTATTAATCCATTCCTAAACGACAAAATTTTATAATGGTACAAATTCAAATAGGCTACAGGCGACAAAACGACGTTAATCTAAATTGAACATTGAGGGTCATATGAGGTAGATTATAAAGCAATTTATTCTTTTCTCACATTTTTAGCTCGGCTGTTTTCGGAGAAAACCCGAGGTATTGCGAGAGCCTCCGTGTCGTCGTCGTCGTTGTCGCCGTTGTTGTCGTCGTCGTGCGAAAACCTTAACATTTTGTGATATCTCTGGTTCTACTGAAGGCATTCACTTGAAACTCGGTGCACATGTTCACTATCAAAAGAGGAACATATACTTTCAAAGCGGGAACTCTAGAAGATTTTTTCTGCGAATTATGCACCTTTTCGACTTAGATTTTTTATCCACTACCCAGAGCCCAAAATCCGAGCATGGGAACCCGTAGGTGGTGCTCTTGCTCTGTTTCTTCGATGCGT
Source organism: Fragum fragum (assembly GCA_946902895.1). Taxonomy (NCBI): domain Eukaryota; kingdom Metazoa; phylum Mollusca; class Bivalvia; order Cardiida; family Cardiidae; genus Fragum; species Fragum fragum. The sequence continues at coordinate 16,365,329 of OX336380.1, forward strand.
AAAATACGGGATTGTGTGGTAATGGGTCAAAGAAATTTGTGCAACTGTTCCAACATATATCTACTGATTATTTCTAACATAATCAACTCTATCTCTATCTATAAGTATTAGGCATCGTTTTTATTTCAGGGCATGCTTGACAGATGAAGCCTAATTAATTGATTGGTTGAAAGAGGTTTAACGCCACTTTTAACAGTATTTCAGTCATATCGCGACGGCTGTAAACCTAACAATGGATTCCTGGTATTTCTCACACCAGTACTACCACTACATCCTTTCCTAGCCTCCAGCTGCTATTGCACCTATAGGTTTACGATTTGACCTAAAACATCTCGAATAGTGCAGTTAAATAAGTATCTCTGCTAAAGTAGAAATGAAGACAATGTCCGCTAGTTTTTATGATATTTCATACTCTTGGTAAAACTGCAGTCATAGGAAGGCCCAAAAGTGGTCGCTTATACGAATGGTCATTGTTTGTGACATATTTATTTGAAAGGTTCATTCTCATGCATTCATAAAATATATCAGAATTCTCACTTAATTTGCTATTGTTCGAATTCATTAAAATCGTTCAGGTGTCACGGTTTAAGCGAGTTCGAACAACATAAGATTTGATTCTTATAAATGATTGAGCACATATACCCGATTGCAGTTGTCCTTATGACAAAGGGTATTTTAATTAAAGTCGCTTAAGGAGAGTGGTCGCTTAATGATTATCGTTGCTTAAGCAAGATAAACTTTATTTTAAAGATTAACTTTTCTATAATTAATGACCTTTTTTGATGTATCCCGTTTCTATTATACCATTACCACACTGCAAAATTTTAGACTGCACCAAATTAAAAGAAATTGTAGGTGACACGTTTTAGTTGATAGAATGCTATGTCTTTTTAAGTAGACAACATTGTTGATAATGAAGAATTGCTTGTAACAAGCAATTTCTTCATTATCCACAATGTTTTCAAAGGCGTTTTTCCTGAGTTACGTAAAAATGCGGGCTCTATGCGACTGGTTTAAACTGTTTTTGATCTTTTCTACTTTTAGCCCTTAGCTTGATCCCACTAAATGCGACGTCTTCGTTTAAATACACCTATTGTGTTAGAGACTTGGAATATAGCTCTAAGGCTATAGCAGTCATGTAAGTTTTAATCCCTTTCCTACTTTTTTTTAAATTTCAGACTGGTCCAAATTGAAAGGGGTTGTAGACGACAAAGAAAATTGGATGCGATTTGAAATCACACGATCCTATGTGGTAGAAAAATATTGTTGGAAAAGAAGAAATTGCTTGTCACAAAGCAATTTCTTCTTTTTCCACAATGTTTTCTCAAGTATAAAATCATATTGACGTAAAATCCCGGCATTTTACAGGAAAGAGTTAAGTGAATTCTTACAGCAGCATGATAATACTTTTAAGCCATTACCTCACGACAACATTTTGGACCGGTTCAAACTCAAAGAAGTTACAGATGACAATTTTCAGCTGCTGAAATTTAAAAAAAAATGTCTGTCAAATATTGTGGATAATGCAGAAATCGCTTGTACCAAGCAATCTCTTCATTTTCCTCAATGTTTCCCAAAAGGTATTATTCTTGGGGGCATCCAAACGCGTCATTGCGACATTGTGTGGAAAGGAATTTGATTCTAACCTCCATGAAAAGGTGTCTTCATAACTGATAATTTCAAATTTCTAGATGATATGTCTTGAACCCATTCCCACTCAGTCCAGCTCTTTGACGTGTTTCAAGAAAATGAGCCTGGAAGTGGATAAAATTGTGTGTAGCAAATATTTTCTCTATTTCCTACAATGTTTTCTACCAAGAAAGACAAATCCTTTTAAAATTTTACCAACTTGAAATTTTCACCAGCAAATTCCTTTCTATTTGGACAAATCTAAATTTTTTATGTCAGGTAATGGGAAAAAAATAAGGCGAGTAAGTAGATATTGTAACGTTACCAATTTAAAAAAAAAAATCATTTTATAGAACCACTTTATGGGTAAGTGTACAAAAAAGTTCCGTACACTTTTTGTTATTTTTTTTCACAGAGGAATGAAACAGTTTTGGCATCCAATTAGAACAAAAGAATAATTGTAAGATAACTGATGACGTCGGTGCGCGAGCAAGTCATTCATTTGAACCAGAGGCGAACTTTGAACTGTGACATTGGCCGAGTTTTATTGTTTTTGCTTTGGTGACTTAAACGTAGTAGCTAAATCTTGAATGAGCTGTAGGTTTAGGTCGCCTTCCAACCTTTTCTTTTATGTGGCTGGATACTGGATGTACACTTTGAAAACAACAACAAAATAGCCGCTGCTTAATATCTAAGTGGAACTTCCTGTTGGAGCTTAGTGGTCGTGGTAAGCATCTATTAGTCCTTGCCATGCCGTATAAATTACTGAATTGCTGTAAAATCAAAGAGCTGAAAGCACTGATAGGACTTGTTGTTCAAAAAATAAATATTTTCAAAAGCAACTCTGACAGAAAAGTACAAGCAGGAGGTATAGATTAAGTTCAGACTGCACATAATAGCAGTCTAATCTTAGTCTACATCTCCTGCAAAAACCGGAATATTCCAGGTTCAGAATGACAAGGGTTAATTACAAGTACAGACATGCAAGTGTACTAATATTGGTTGACACCAAATAAACCTGTATAATATTTGAGAACATACAAAAAAATGATATCATAACTTGAAAACTAACAAATACTCCATTTTTATGCTCTTTCAGAGTTGTGTGCTCAATTTTCCTAGCCATCATGATAATTGCGACAGTCTATGATATGGTCATAATCAATAATATGTTGTCTTGTTTTTTGACGTCAACTGAATATGAGAGCTTGGTAAGTAAATCGTTAAGAAAGGTACAACGGGCTTACGTTGAAATGAGCGACAGACTTTCTGTTTATGTAATTTTATTATATACCCATAAAAGGTAGGGATTAAAATCTGGCTATCTAATACAGCTCGACAGAAAAAAATCAATATTCGGCGTATAACAAATAACCGTATTCATCTCGTACCGTTAAACACGGACTACTTTTTATGTATTGACGTTCGGGGTTTTTTATCGGAAATTTGGTTATTTCATAGTCATTTAAGAGAATTTTCTTTATGTCATGTCCTAAGAGGTATATAATAAAAGGAATATTACAACAGCATGTTTTTTCTATTTGTTGTTATCGTGTTCGAGAATCGTGTGTGGGTATTTTTATTGGATGAGACCGAAGGTCGAATCCAATAAAAAATTTACCTACACACGATTCTCGAACACGATAACAACAATATTTGTTGTTGTAGTGTTCGTGAATCGTGTGCAGGTATTCTTTATTGGACGAATCTAATAAAACATACCTTCGCATGATTCTCGAACACGATAACAACAATTAGAAAAAGACGCTGGTGTAATATTCCATATTTATTGTGTATATGCGTGGGTTAGGTGTTGCTCTACTTTGACTGCCGCTCTAGGAGCTCTAGGAGCTAGATGCATTAACCCTTGTCAAGCTAAATTAAAATTATATACAGCACTGCTTTAAAGTCAAATGACTGACAGCACTGGAAAGTCTTATTTTGGGTCTATATTTCTTTTGAAAATTGATTATCGAAAAAACTCTGGCTTGAAGGGGACTAATAGGCGATGTAGACCAAGATCAGACTGCACTTATGTACAGGCTAATCTTCGTCTATACTTCCTGCAAAAACAGGAATAATCAGGGTTCAGCATGACAAGAGTTACATAAAGAATAATTCATGGTTAAGTATAAGATCGATTTCTTTCATTGAGTGAAGAACAAAAGCTATATTTTCAGCCACTCGTGAAAATATGCTTTGATGGCTTACAAAATGAAAGATAAACCGATCTTAGACAACAAATGATTATTAAATTTCTTTAATGCAAAAAGGGACAAAATATTACATTTTTTTTTTTGGAAAATTTCGTTAAACGCTTTATTACATGACAGCCTTATGACGTCATCAGTTAATTTGGTCCCGCGTAGATTGCGTTCAATAGCGCGCAATGAACGTTATCAGAGGTGCGTTCTTTTCGTGAAGATGAAAAATCCCGCTAAATAAGATTTTTTAGTTTCCCTAATGAACGATTTTAGTTACTTTGAGTGAAAATATTCGACGTCGTCAAGGCTACTCGTTAAAGCCAATGCTTAAATTCCTCATTAAGAATTCTTAAGATTCTTATTTGATCGGCTTAAAAATCTTAATCTAAAGAACGCTTTATCTTTAGAGTAATTTTATAAGAATCTTAAGAATCTCGACGAAAAGAACGCACTGCTGGATTAAGTCAACTAAAACAGCGACTTTGTCATCCGTTAATTGCTCTGATAGGTTTCTTTTTGTGTGTTATATTATTGAGTGACAATCTACCGAAAAATCCCTACTGTAAAGTTGTAAAGAAGGGCATCATATCCTTATCGAAAGGTTAATTTGGTTTGTATCTTCGTGACTAAAAAAGGAAAAGTTCGACATTTTTGAGTACTATCAAAAATTACTTGGTAATACTTAAATGTAATTAAAGAAGTACAAATGTCGCTTTTTAGAGTAGGTTTCCAAAAAAGTCATTATCAATCGTTGGAAGTTTTGCTGTTTAGGGGGCATATACATGTATACACAAATCGACTTGAAAAATTATGTAAACTTAGTTCAATAAATAAGTGTGTACTTATCATTTTTTTTTCTCTTCATATTTCACTGAAAATAATAATTTTGGTATCAAATTGTAGCGTAAAGTGTAAAAAAAAAAAAAAAAAAAAAAAACACATGGCTTATCAGATTTTGACAAAAAGAGAGCTTGTGTGGTTTTTTTTGATACTGAGTATATATCCAGTGAATCAATGAACAATGTTTTTTCTACGCAGGCCAGTAGTAAATATGGCAGTTTTAATGGATCCACCGTCTCCGACAATACACCATTACTCAGTAATCAGAACGGAGGACCAGAACAAAACGGGCATGTGAAGCATGACGAGGTTCACGTTAACAAGGACGATCAGACTGCACGTCGCAAACCTGGTAGGTTGATAAACGGAATGGTTTATCAACTTTCTTCAAAATAATTTCCATCCAAGATAGCCCTTCTCATACCCACCGCAACCCTGTTTGGGGGCTATATATCGTCGCTGCACGAGCGAAATGTCGTAGCTACAGCTTTAATGTGGCCGTAGTTACGATATTTTGCTCGCGCACCGACGATATACATATCGACTTGTCGATCTCTCTGGAACCCTTTTCTTGTTTACACTTTTTTTCGAAAAACTAAATGGCGGGTGGTTTGGACTCAACCGTTATATATAAAGAATCAATATCAGACAGAGATATGTACTTTACAATGTGATCATTAATTATCGACTTTCCACAGCCCCTGTTCGCTTATTTCCTTATCAAATCTAGATTTTCGTTTTATTAAAACTTACCAGACAGATGCAATTTCAAACAGTTTGACCGTTTATGGATATTTTTGTCTGTCCTTCATCTTATTCACTACTTGGTGGATTCGATTGGCCAAGGAACGAGCTGAGTTATGCATTCGTTTTTGGTTTTGTCCACGGTTGGCGTCGTTTCCACATTATAACATTTCATATTTGTCTATTTTTTCATAAACGTCATGACAGCGTTCCAAGTTGAACACAGTGTTCAAACGATTATTTCTCTTTATACTGGTTGTTATGTAATATATTTTGACCGGAAGTGAGCTTTTGACTCCAACATCAACCAACATTTATAGTATGCATTTTTGTTGGTAAAGCGACTGTAACATCGTATCTACAGCCTATTGAAGCTGTAGATAAGGCGTTTATGTCGCCAATCAAAACCAAAATTCATTTTTGTGACAATTTCCTGGCAACAAATTTTGCATTATTACGCCGTTTGATATCAAAGTCCTGTTGAGGTCAGTTGGTGTAACCAACTATCAGTCAATCGAATATATCGTCATTGGCGTTCTAAAACCGCGTAACTACAGCTTGGATCAAACAACGACGATATATCAAACTAGTAACCATACCATTCTTATTCGAACGTCCTAGAATTACTTCCCTTAGGCCAGAGTTTGGTTGTAAAATATTCAAGCGTACATTGCAAATAAGTGTTTCCGTACGCTTGGGCGTAAACAACCTTACCTTTCATATACAAGCTCTTCAAACATTTCATTTTTGCCAGGATTAGGGGGACAGATTTTGCTGTCGTTTTCCGTGTATTCAAACTCGAAGAAAATCCTCAGCACAAACCAACCAAAGGGCACCCTGACCGCAGTGAATGGTATCCGGTTTATAAGCATGACTTGGGTCATACTCGGACATACATATGCATTCGGACTTAACTATACGGGTATGTTTTCTATCGTATATGTATGTTGTACATCGTCTCTTAATATTCTATTTCTAACAATTCAAACAGGTCTATTTGGGAAGATTCTACTTTCCTTCTCGGTGTATTCAAACACGAAAAAGATCCTGAATACGAATCAACCGAGTGGAACCCTAACTGCGGTAAACGGCATCAGATTTATCAGTATGACTTGGGTTATGCTAGGTCATACCTTCGGCACGGGGCTCTCCTTGTCTGGTACGTGAGCCTTACACCAGAGTCAGGTCAGGCGAATCTGTTATTGTAAACCAATACTAGACAACAAAATTTTTGACTGGTCGAAAATCAAAGATGTAGTAGTCTTGACTATTTAGTTTGTGTTTGTGTTTTTTTGTTTTTGATTTTTTTATCCTTTTGGGTAAAAACATTTTGGATGATGAAGGAATTGCTAGTGACAAGCAATTTCTTCATATTCCACTGTCTTTTCTAAAAAAAAAAATACTAAGGGGTGTCTTAAAGCGTAATTGTTTGGAAATCGGCTAAACCATAACCAGACCACACTCTTTGGGACTCTGAAGGAATTTGCAGAAAACAAATGTAAGTCTGTGAAATATGAGAAACAATTTGTTTGTAAGGTAGAAAAAATTGTGGAGAGTAGAAAAAAATGCATGTTACAAGCAATTTCTTATATTCCAACTTTGTTAGTCCATGCTTTTGAGCTCATCTGAGCACGAATGGATCTGGAGGAGCTATGTTATTGGCCATCGTCTGGCATGCTTCCGTCCATCTGTCCGTCCGCACAAAAATTCTTCTCCTCCTAAACTGACCATGGAATTTCAACCAAATTTCACAGAAATGATCCCTTGGTCATGCACTTTCAAAGTACTTCAAATAATTGAAATCCATGAAGAATTTTAGTTGCCATGGCAATCGAGTGAAAAAACTTCTCCTCCCAAACCTTAAGGCCTAGAACTAAGATATTTGGTATGAATCATCATCTATTGATCTTCTACCAACATACTTCAAAGAAATACCGTTTCCTAATTAAAAAAGAATTTAAAAATGTAGATTTGACATAGAAATAATCTTTGAAAATCTTCTTCGCCCAAATCATAATGCAGAGAGCTTTGAGCTTTGATTTTTAGCTCTACTGGCCGAAGGCCACTAGAGCTTTAGCGATGGCTTTTTCTCGTCCGTCGTCCGTCCGTTAAACTTTTCCTTGTTTACGCGATAGAGTCCACAGTTTTCATCAGATTGTATTTAAACTTTCACAGAATGATTGTACTAACATAAGGATCGTTCCTTTCGAATTTGGGTCAGATCCGTCAAGAAACACGGAAAAAGGGGCCTCATTAAAACTTAATTAAAAAATCCTCGTTTACGCGATAGAGTCCACAGTTTTTATCGGATTCTCTTCCAACTTTCTCAGAATGATTGTACCATCATAAGGATCGTTCCTTTCGAAAATGGGTATAATCCGTCAAGAAACATTGGAAAAGGAGCCTCATGAAAATTTAATTAAAAAAATCCTCGTTAACACTCTAGAGTCTTCAGTTTTCATCAGATTGTATTTAAACTTTCAATACAATACAATACCATTCAATGACATTTTTATAGCGCAAAAACTGCCAAGGAGGCATTCTGTTGCGCTGAACAAAGCTAGCAGTACATTATTTACATATCATATCAGTAAAACTTTGAAAAAAAGATAGGTCTTAAGAGATCGTCTAAAGACAGATTCTTGTTGAATTTGTCTTAGATGGTTTGGCAGTCCATTCCACCACTTTGGTCCTGTCACTGCAAATGACCTATCAGCGATGCATGTACGTGTTTTTGGAACATTCAGCAAAACGTCTTACTTGATGATCTCAGTCTTTGTCCAGTTTGATTGATCTTAATCAAGTTAATTAGATATTTAGGAGCTGTTCCCCTAATTCATTTAAATATAAGTGTCAGAACCTTAAACATTATCCTTGCTCTAACCGGGAGCCAATGCAGATGTTGTAGAATCGGTGTAATAGGTTGATCAAATCCACATCCACTAACAACTCTAGCTGCTTGATTTTGAACTTTTTGGAGTTTATTCATTTGGTACTCAGGAATACACATAAATAGTCCATTGCAGAAATCTAGCTGAGAATGGATTAAGCCATGCACTAGGATCTCAGTACTTTTTTTCGTCAAATATTTTCTGATTTTTACTAATCCCTTCAATTGATAATGAGCATTTTTACATTTGTTTTTAATATGGCGATCAAAACTAAGGTCATTTTCCAATAGAACACCTAAATCTCTGACATGATCAACGCACTTAACATCGATTCCGCCAACATTTAAACTAGAAATATTGACTTTGGATAGCTGCTGTCTTGTTCCATATACAATTATTTCGGTTTTAGAGTTGTTCATTTTTAGTTTATGATTACTCATCCATGAAATTACGTCACTAAGGCACTTATTTAGAGCAACCGACGTTTGGGCTTCACAATCGTATACTCCAGCATTAAATCTCATCGCCAGTTTATGATCATCAGCGTACCCGTATAACTCGATAGGATATTTGCGGACAACTTGACTTAATGCCGCAATGTACATGGTAAAAATTACCGGTCCAGCACATGATCCCTGCGGCACACCATATTTCAAGTTTTCAAGCCTGGAAGAGCTATTATTAACGATGACCCTCATAGATCTTTGACTGAGGTACGACTGGACCCATTTTAGCGGAACATCCTGTATATTGAAGTCATTCTGTAGAATTTTAAGAACTATGGAGATATCAACAGTGTCAAACGCGGCACTAAGATCTATCATAACAACAATGGTAACCTGTTTGTTATCAATGGCATCTAGTAGATCACTGTACATTTTGATTAATGCAGTCTCAACACCATGATTTTTTCTGTATGCACTCTGATACACAGGGAGAAGGCTGTTTCTCTCCACATGATCTGTGATCTGATTTAATGCTGCTTTTTCCAGTATTTTTGAAAGAAAGGACAAGTTGGAAACTGGTCTATAATTACTCATTTCAAGGCTAGCCCCTTTCTTTTTCAAAAGCGGTTTTACAACAGCACTTTTCCATGCTTTAGGGAATATCCCAGAGTCAAGTGATTAATATATTATATCTTTAATAATTTTCACAGGATGATTGTACCAACATAAGGATCGTTCCTTTCGAAATTTGGTATGATCCGTCTAGAAACATGGGAAAAAGGGCCTTATGAAAATTTAATTAAAAATTCCATTAAAAATCCTCGTTTACGCGATAGAATCCCCAGTTCTCATCGGATTCTCTTCAAACTTTCACAGAATGATTGTACCATCATTAGGAACGTTCCTTTTGAAAATGGGTCAGGTCTGTCTAGAAACACGGGAAAAGGTGCCTTATGAAAATATGATTTAAAAATCCTCGTTAACACTCTAGAGTCCAGAGTTTACACCAGATTCAACTTTCTCAGAATGATTGTACCAACATAAGGATCGTTCCTTTCGAAATTGGGTCAGATCTGTCAAGAAACATGGGAAATGGGGCCTTATTAAAACTTAATTAATAAATTCTCGTTTACGCGATAGAGTCCACAGTATTTATTGGATTCTCTTCAAACTCTCACAGAATGATTGTACTATCATAAGGATCGTTCCTTTCGAAATTGGGTATGATCCGTCAAGAAACCTGGGAAAAGGGGCCTTATGAAAATTCAATTAAAAATTCAATGAAAAATCCTCGTTTACGCGATAGAGTCAACAGTTTTCATCAGATTCCATTCAAACGTTCACAGAACGATTGTACTGTCATAAGGATTGTTTCGAAATTTGGTATGATCCGTCAAGAAACACAGGAAAAAGGGGCTTTATAATAACTTTAATACAAAATTCTCATTTATAATCTAGAGCCAACAATTTACAACGGATTCTCTTTAAACTTTCACAGAATGATTGTACCATCATAAGGATTGTTTCTTTCGGAATCGGATATGATTCCTCAAGAAACATAGGAAAAGGGGCCTTATTAAAATTTAATTCAAAGATCTTTGTTAACACTCTAGAGTCCACAGTTTTCATCTGATTGGAAAAAGTCCCTGTAAACACAATAGAGTCCACAGTTTTCAACAAATCCTCTTCGAACATTCCCAGAATGATTATTACATTAAATGGATTGTTCCTTTCGGAAGTAGGTTTGATCCATCAAGTTTCATGGGAAAAGGGGCCCTATGAAAATTTAATAAAAAAAATCTTAGTTAACACATAATGGCCCTAGATTTCACCTGATTGACTTCAAACTTTCACATAATGATTGTACCATCATAAGGATTGTTCCTTTCAAATTGGGTCTGATCCATTGAGAAACATAGGAAAACGGGCGTTAGGAAAAATCAATTAAAAAATCTTATGTCCACAGATGAGATGGGGTTGTCAAACAGAATAATTATACTTTTGTAAGAAGAGTTCCCTTTGGAATTGGTTCAGATCCATCAAGTAACATGGGAAAAGGGGCTATATGAAATTACAATTAATAAAACCCTGTTGACACAATGAAGCCCACAGCTTTGATCAGATTTTGTTGAAACTTTCACAGAATGATTGGAAGGTCATAACTATCATTCTTTTCATAACACGGTTTGAACTGTCAAGAAACACAGGAAAAGGGGCCTTATGAAAATTTCATTTATTAATCCTTGTTACCAAGTCCAGAGCTTTCATCGGATCTTCTTCAAACATTCACAGAATAATTGTACAATAATAATGATTGTTGATGTTTGCATTAGACCTGATCCGTCAAGTATCACAGGAAAAGGAGCATTATGAAATTTGATTTTAAAATCATTGTACCACAATAAAGTCAACAGTTTTCATCAGATTCTGTTAAAACTTTCACAGAATGTTTATTCCATCATGGGGATTCTTTCTCTTCAAATTAGGCGTGACCTGTCTAGTATCATGGGAAAAGGGGCCTTTTGAGAACTTTATCTATAATCCTTTTAACCAAGTCCAGAGCTTTCATTGGATTTTATTCAAACCTTCACAGAATCATTGTACAATAATCACGATTGTTGATGCTGACATGAGACCTGATCCTTCAAGTATCACAGGAAAAGGAGCCTTATGACAATTTTATCTTAATTTTTTTACACCAAGATAAAGTCTGCAGTTTTCATCAGATTCTGTTCAAACTTTCACAGAATGTTTGTACCATCATAAGGATTGTTTCTTTCCGAACTTGGCCTGATCTGTCTAGTATCATAGGAAAAGGGGATATATGAAAAATTATAACCAAATCCTCATAAACACAACAATGCCCTCAGTCTTTATCAGAATCTCTTCAAACTTTAATAGAATGATTGTACCATCATTTGGATATTTCCTTTGTAAATAGGGTCTGATTGGTTAAGTGACACAAGAAAAGGGACCTTATAAAATTTTTATTACAAAACATCATTATTACAATACAGTCCTCAGTCTTTATCATTTTCTTCAAACTATCATTAGGATTGTTCCTTTGTACACTGGGTCTGATTTGTTAAGTTTCACGGAATAAGGGGCCTTATGAAAATTTTGTTACAAAAATTCTTGACACGATTCAGTCCACTGTTTTCATTGATTCTCTTTAACTTTTAAAGAATGATTGTACCTTCATTAGAATTGTTCCTTCTGAAATTTGGTTTGTTCTGTAAAGTATCATGAGAAAAGGGGCCCTATGAAGATTTCACTATAAACTCATTAACACAATAAATTCCACAGATTAAACAGATTGATTGTACCATCATTCCAATTGTTGATTTTGACAGTGGATCTGACTATGGCAAGGGTCACATAAAAAGAGGCCTTATGAATTAAATACATAAATATTCTGGTTAACACAATGATGTCCCTTGATTTCACCGGATTCACTTCAAAATTTCACAGAATGATTGTACAAATACTTAAATGGTTCTTTTCAGAACTGGGAACAATCCATCAAGTATCATGTAAAATATTCTAGTAAACATAATGAATTCCCAATATTTCATCAGATTCACTTTTAACTTTCACAGAATGATAAAACCAACAGTAAAATATCACGGGAAAAGGGGCATTATGAGAACTTGAATTTAATATCTTTGACAATAAAGTCAACAATTTTATTGGATTCTCATCAAAGATGCATTGAATAATTTTGGCATTCGAAACACAGGAAAAGGGGCCTTACAGATTATCATTCAAAACATTCTTGCGTATGTATTGAAGATCACAATCATTATCAAATTGTCTTTTAAATTTCACAGGACAATTGTCGGGTTGTAAGGAAAGTTCCTTTTGGAATGAAATTGATCCATCAGAAAACACAGGAAAAGGGGCCTTATTTATTTTCATTCAAAACAATCCTGTTTTTGGGATAAAGTCCACAATTATTGTCAGATTCTGATGAAATATTCACAGAATGATTGTAGGGTCTTTTGAAAATGGAGTTGATCCGTCATGAAACATGGGAAAAGGGGCCTTGAGGATTGTTGCTTAAAATGATAAAGGGGATAAAGCCTCCCTTTCTTTATCCATTCCTCTTTGAGCAATTAACTTCCTTAAATATCATTTCTTTAACGGAAAACTTGATAACCAGTAGAGCGTATCAGGCCCTCAAGGGCCTCTTGTTTTTATAAATCATCATCTATTGACCCTCTACCAAAAACTCCAAAGAATTACCATTTCTTGAAAATGAACCCTTTTCTGTGTGATCCCTGATTTTACAAAGAGATAAAGAAGGAAATCCTTGAAAATCTTCTTCTACTAAATCATAAAGCCAAGAACTTTGATATTTGGTAAAAATACTCATCTATTGACCCTCTACCAAATACTCCAAAGAATTACCGTTTCTTGAAAATGAACCCTTTTCTGTGTGATCCCTTATTTTACAAAGAGATAAAGAAGGAAATCCTTGAAAATCTTCTTCTACTAAATCATAAGGCCAAGAACTTTTATATTTAGTATAAATCCTCATCTATTGACCCTCTACCAAATACTCCAAAGAATTACCGTTTCTTGAAAATGAACCCTTTTCTGTGTTATCCCTGATTTTATATAGGAATAAAGAAGGAAATCTTTGAAAATCAAAATCGTCTTCTCCCAAATAATAAGGCATAGACCTTGATATTTGGCATAAATCATAAGCCTTGATTCATCATACTCAGGGGAGCAATAGAGGAACATCACGTTCCTCGTGTTTTCTTGAATGGAGGGAACAAGCTTGGGTGAGTTGACATGGTCTAATCCTTTAACAACTGCTTGGTTTTATCAATATTTGGCGAAAATTGTTTCGATAAACGCCATTTGTTCCCCAATGTAGAAACACCTAAATCTGCCCCTTTCAAGGAAAAGGAGAAATTAGTGTCCCTGATGAAATAAATAAAAAGCAGACTTTTTTAAAGAGAAATTTGTAAAGCCTTACGAATCGTTACCGGGTTTTCATGGGCAATACGCTTAAAAGCCGGCCTAGTCTACCAAGCTGTGAAAGTGGGTAGCCACTGCCTCTCTTTCGGGGACTTGAAAAAGAATTTGATTGTGAGTGTTCGAAAGCAACTCTGAAAAAATTAACCCATTACCGGACAACAAAATTTTAGACTAGTCCGAATTCAAAGAAGTTGCGAACGACAATTCTTTTAAAGTCTTTGTATTAAGGGTTAGAAGACTTTGTGGATAATGGAGAAACTTATTGTGAAAAACAATTTCTTCATTTTCAACAATCATTCAAAAGCATTTTCTTTGTGGACGTTATAAAGCGCAATTGATTTAGAATAAGTTAAAGATTTCTTCCCAATTATTAGATTTATTTTGATGGACAGTTTTACGTAATTTCTATAAAAAAATCTTTGTTTGTTTTCTGTTGTGTTTGTTCTCATTCCCTTGAATCATTGTTTAACTATTTAACAAAAGTAATTTAATGAAATGTAAAATTACAACCTTTACATTCTCAGATTCCGCTTGTCGTTTGACATATATAAATCAACATAACCAATGGTTAAACCTAATTCTTCACACATTGTTGCTCTCCAACAACACTTGTTTTATATTTCCCCATCAGAACAATGCTAATTTGGAAAGAGAGTTACAATAAGATCTTTCAAAAAAGAACAGAATATTAGAAATTTACTATAATATATAGCTGGATCTGCCCGCTTACTCCGTTGGCCATCTCCCGCTTAGGTTTTAAACTGTGTTTCTTTTCAAATTGAATGGCTAGAGACATCCGCGAAAAAAAATGAAATGGTTGGTTTGCAACCTAAACGCCTTAACTACAGCTTGACAAAGCTGCAATTACAACGTTTAAGTCAACAAACCTACAAAACATGCTACACATAAAGGGCGGCCAATGTTTAAGTTCAAAATTTACTTCAAGTAATTCCTTCCTCAACTTTTTATTTGATTCACAGCCGCAAGGTGTCAATTTAAACCCATTTGTCTAAAAAAGAATTTAAAATCAAGGCACGATTGAAATTCCATAAGTTACAAGGTTTAGCAGTGAAATATATCTCTTAGACGAAATAGACCGACTATATAAATATAAGCATGGAAAATATTCACCTATTATAATATCTCCTCAATTTCAGACAACGTTTTATTATATCTTCCTGAAGTTCTAAGTCGATTCACTTTTCAAGCAATCAGTAATGCTACAGTAGCCGTTGACACATTTTTCGTCTTGAGGTAAGCTGTCTGCCGAACAACTCATTATCTTTCAGATAAAATGATTGACATTTTCGAGGTAAAAATAACCATCTTTTCGAATTTCTAACTATATCTTCTCTAAGTTCGAAGCCGATTTATTTTTCAAGCAATCAGAAATGCTACAGTGGCCGTTGACTTATTTTTCGTCTTGAGGTAAGCTGTCTACCCAACAACTCATTATCTTTCAGATAAAATGATTGACATTTTCGAGGTAAAAATAACCATGGATTCGAAATTTCAATTATATCTTCCTGAAGTTCTAAGCCGATTAAATGTTTAAACAATAAGGAATGCTAAAGTGGCCCTTGATACATTTTTTTCGTCTTGAGGTAAGCTGTCTGTCGAACAACTCATTATCTTTCGGATAAAATGATTGACATTTTCGAGGTTAAACTCCCCATCAATTCGAATTTTTAACTATATCTTCCCTAAGTTCTAAGCCGATTAAATTTTCAAGCAATCAGTAATGCTACAGTAGCCGTTGATACATTTTCGTCTTGATCTTGTGGATAAATGATTGATATTTTCGAGGTAAAATCACTATCAATTCAAATTTTAACCCTTTCCTGTTTTGCAAAATATTAGACCTGTCCAATTTCAAAGGTTTTGCAGACGAACATTTAATCCATTACCAGATGGCAAAATTTTAGACTGGTCCAAATTATGAAGGAGTTACTGACGGCAATTTAAAGTTAATGAAAATTTAGATTTTTTCAACTTTCTGGAGACAAAACATTGAGTAAAAAGATGAAATTGCTTGTAATAAGCTATTTCTTCATTTTATACAATGTTTCCCGAATGATTTTCTTAAGGGGCGTCGAAAGGAGTCATTGTGTAGGAATGGTTTAAAGTGTACTTTTTGGGGCTCCTAACTATGGATTCCTGGTATTTCTCACGCCAGTACTATCGTTACATCCTTTCCTAGCCTCCAGCTGCTATCCAACTTGGGTTTACGATTATCCAGCCATTGATGAGAGACAAATGTCGGTAAGAATATGTGCCGCTGCCTGAACCTTGTCGAACCTTGTCTCCTGATGTGTATTAGATAAAAAAATATCCTTGATAACGACGTACTAACAGATTAGCAAAATCAAGCAGAGTCTGTGTCTTTTTTCCTGTATGAAAATTTTTGTTACATACAAACTCTACCAAATTTCCTCTCATTGCATCTCTGTAGAATGGAAACAAAATTATCTTTTCAGTGGCTTGTTAGTGAGTTACCTGTCCTTAAAAGAGATGAAGAAACGTGGCGGTGCTGCGAAGTTCAAATGGGGGATGTACTATTTCCACAGATTTTGGAGGTAAATTAACTGAATACTAGTTTAGTTGTAAAATATTTTTTATAGTTCTGTAGGTTTTAGATGTTAATTCATTGCGTGACTAGTCTTTGATGTCTTTAAGATCAAGTTCCAGTTTAGATTCGGTTCAGTGATCTTTACAGAGGTAGGACTCTTCGATAAAAGAAAACTGTTTTCCATCGCATTCATTTTTTGCATGTATGCCGAAATAGTTTGAAATACATCCGGTCTCAGTTCTGTTCGATTGAGTGATTTTTTTACCAAGTCATGTCTCCTGCTCGATGAATATCTTTGAGTCCTCATTTAGAAAAGCTTTTCATTTTTTCTTTAGACTACTTGATATTTTAAAAAATGAAGAGAATATATTTTTGTTATCACGGAGGTATGAACCGAAAAAGCTAATCACACTGTATGAATACGCGAAGCGGATTCATACATTGTGTGATTAGGTTTTTCGGTTCATACCTCCATGAAAACAAAAAATATTATCTTCATTTCTTATAATTTAATAGCATCGAGCGAAAAATGCAACAACTTAACAAATTTTGATAAATTTTTGTAGTGAACTATTTTGTAGAAGTATATTAACATAAGTGTGATTTAGGTTTTTCAGTTCATACTTCTATGCAAACAAAAAATATTCTCTTCATTTTTTATAGTTTGATAGCGGTGGGAATGGATTAAGGTAAAGAGCGTGATTTATGGATTACTCTTTCCCTATTTGAAATACCATGCAAGCTTTTTTACATGTAAATTTCTTCTAAATATTGTAAACATTGTCGTTTTACAGGTTGACACCTCCTTACATGTTGTTTCTGATGTTCTATGTACCCCTGTTCAAGTACTGGACAAAGGGTCCCTTTTGGCCACAGGCTGGAGTTGAAGTAGATGAGTGTAAGGATACTTGGTGGCAAAACCTGCTGTATATAAATAACCTTTTCAAGATGGATAAAATGGTAATCAAGATTTTGTGACCTTTTAAGATGGGTTAACCTATCATTGATATTGACTAATACGTCTCCCCGTGTCAAACGACAAGCCAAGTAAAACGTTTTCGTATATTACAAAATAATTTAATTGTTAGTTTCGTCTATCAAGAACGAGCGATCTGATTGGTCGAAAATTTTAATTCATACCTCCATGAACAAATTTTTGAGTACGCAGCCATTTTGAATGCTTCCGCACAAAATAGTTCACTACAAAAATTTATCAAAATTTGTTAAGTTGTTGCATTTTTCGCTCGATGCTATTAAATTATAAGAAATGAAGATAATATTTTTTGTTTTCATGGAGGTATAAACCGAAAAACCTAATCACACAATGTATGAATCCGCTTCGCGTATTCATACAGTGTGATTAGGTTTTTCGGTTCATACCTCCATGAAAACAAAAAATATTCACTTCATCTCTTAATTAAAAACTAGAATTTTATAATTCCTTTAATTTTCGAACCATGACTTTTTTGCATGTATTGTTACAATCGCACGTTAGATTAGGACTATGATGTAATTGTAAAAATTAGAATAAGAATTTCCAAGAAATGACGATAACGTGACAAAAAGTTTTTTTTAAACATTCAAGTGAATACCACAGGTATACAGAATATGAATTTTGACCAGTGTTTAATCTTATTACATACATATAAATCGTCTGAATAAAACTGTTGCTACTTGATACAACCTGACGAAAACAAAAAATCCACATTTGGCGTGTACCAAAATACCGTATTGGTCGTGTACATTTAAACACGAACTACTTTATTGTTTTCGATAAAAGTTCCGATGGCGGGTTTTTGTCTTTTTATTTATTTAAGCGATTTTTCTTATTGTTATGTCTGTATTAAAAGGAATATTACAACAGTGCGTTTTTCTGTTTATGTTATCGTGTTCTTGAATCGTGTGTAGGTATTTCTATTGGGCCTTCGGTGTCATCTAATAAATAAAAGTACTGAAAGTACTGTAATCTAGCAAAGCACTGTTTTGTTAAGTATTCTACTTTGTCAATGGTTATCATGATAGATAAACGAGGTTAAAGTAACAAAATCTTTGAAAGGAGTTGCAGACGACAATTTCAAGTTGGTGGAATATAGAAAATATTTCCCTTATAGGGTAAAACACTGTCGACATTTAAGAAATTGCTTGGTACAAGCAATTTTTTCGTTGTCAAAAATGTTTCCTAAAACATTTTTCTTGAGATGCTTAAAAGAGGAATTGAGTGGGAATGGGTTAAATAACATGCTGTTGCAAGAGTTCTCTACAATTTGAACAGAGTTAGCAATATTCCTGGAATACATTAGAACTAATTCTTATGGCGTAGGCACTCAATGGATTTAGTGGTTATGCGTCCAGTGGTAGTTTGCACTCGTTGAACTTTGAGAACACCACCAGAGTTCGTCTGTTAACTTAAACCATCAAAGCTGACGCTTTGCTAGGAAAAAAATACCTCGAACACGGTAACAACAACTAGAAAATCACACTGTTGTAATATTCCCTATTTATTTATCATGAAATTACAAAAAAAATACACTGTAATATATAACGTTCTTGATGAGTATCAGAACGATATTTCAGCAACATATCATAATTTTGGGCTTTAGAATGCGAGATGGTTCCTTTATCACTGATCTCCATTTTAAGGGAATAACACAAGAAAAAATACCAGTGACCCAAAAATATTTTCTCAAAAGTTATCAAATATAATCGATGATTTAATGTGTAAGAAAAAAAAAAGAAAAAAAGATAAATAATGAATTATACAGATACTTGGATAATGAAATATTAAACATTTCAGTGCATGGCTTGGAGCTGGTACCTCGCTAACGATATGCAATTCTACATTATAAGTCCCCTTTTCCTGATTCCTCTCTACTAGTAAGTTAAAAGAAAATTATTGAAATTAAACAATTAAAACATTTACCAAACTTGAACGTTTATCAGCAGCAGATTAAGCGAAGCGTCATTTTGGTTAAAGACGTCATAAAGACTACATGTACTTTACTAATTTCAGTGCATGGGGTGGAGCTGGTACTTAGCCAATGATATGCAATTCTATGTCATAAGTCCCCTCCTTCTTATTCCTTTATACTAGTAAGTTAATGAACTTTCTGATTTTGTTTCTTTTTTCTTTTAAGAGATGAAGAGACTATTTTTGTTTGTTTTTAATTTGACGCATGAAACAAACAACAACAACAAGCTAATCGCACTTTATGAAAACGCGGAGCGGATTCAAACATAAATGTGATTAGTTCTTTCGTTTCACATCCAAATGGAAACAAAAATATTCTTTTCATTTCTTGCATTATGTAATTTAATAAAAAGCGCATATTTTACAAATTTTGAAACACTTTTTATTGAACATTTTTGTGCGCAAGCATGCAAAATAGCTGCGTGCTCAAAATTTTGTTCACAGATGTATGAATATTTTTTTGGCTAATCAGAACGCTCTTTTTGAAAGTCGAAACTAACAATTAATTTGTTTGTCTTTGAAAAGGTCTTCTTTAAAACCTTTCACTTATATCATTCATATGCTTCCATGATATTATATAAGTCAGGACTCAAAAATTCCTGCCTGATAGTTATTTGCTTTTGAACATTTGCATGGCAGGAAATTGTTATCATATCTGTTCACGTAATTTTTCTTTCCACGAGGCACTAAGGCATACCGATGAAAAAAGCAGGACCTACTTAAGCTTGCATGGACAAAAAGTGCTAAATGAGCTATATCTGTGGTTTTGATTAATCTTCTGTCCACCATTTTTTCAGACTTTGTAGGAATGTTCTTGTGTTAATCACGCTCAAAATTTTTTTAGCCATGGAAACAAAGCAAAATAACATTTTCAGACGAATCAAATGTCTACTGCGAAAGTTGTGAAAATCTCCTCTGTGACATAATAATTATCTGGATTCGTTGACACAGAACTCTCGAAAATCATGATTTGCTCCCGAAATCTAAGCATTGCACGAAAAGGAAAAAAACCCATCCTATTTTCACCGTTGATGTATCTGATATTGTAGGACAGATGGTCGCAATTTCAATATATATAACAACGTGTTTTAACCCTTGTCATGCTGAACCCGCAATTTTCCGGTTTTGGCAGGTGTTGTAGAACAAGATCAGCCTGCACATAAGTGCAGTCCGATCTTGGTCCACACCTCTTGCTTGTATTTTTCCTGTCAGAGTTATTCATAAAATTGATTTTTAAAAGAAATATGGAAGTTTTTAACAACAAGTTCTATCAGTGCTTTCAGCCCTAAACAAATTATATAACGAATAATGTAAAATCTTGTTAGCATTTAGTCTATTTCGTTTCAGTTCATCAACTCTTGGCACTTTGGTTTGCTTGGCATTTATTTTGGTCAACTTTTTATCCACCGGGATAATATCAGCTAAAAACGATCTTACAACAAGTCTCTTATTTGGAGGGTAAGTTGTTTTATATTCAAGCGTCAAAAGATCCCAACACATTGTTTCACCAGTGTCGGTCCGTCCTTCCTTCCGTCTGCCTACAACTCTATATATCTAAACCAGGCATTTAAAATACGCAATGAAACGTAGATTAATTTGTTATACTTTTATTCAATCTCTTTTGATGTATTATGTACGGTTCCATTATATTAAGTCTTATATGTATAAATGATGTTATATAATTATAATATGAATAATCAAAGGTGTTGAAATCACGAGTCGTCTGCTAATACAAGCACTCGACGATTGGTTTTCGCATCCACAAAGTCTTACACCTATGAGTAATCAATTTCATACGTTTAAGGATAGCGCATTTGGTGTATGTCGGACATCCCTTACTTTAAAGGTGACGAATGTTCGATATAAACTGAGATGCTCATATTAACGGTTTGTCCTCCCTACACTGTTTATATATATATGATAGATTTTGATATCTAAGAACAAATAATGAGATGCTAAAAAAAATAAAAAATAAAGGCAAATAGAATAACGTTGAAAATTTCTTAAATTCTATTAACTTTAAATTGTCGTCTTCAACTCCTTTCAATTTAGATCAGTCTAAAATTTTGCCGTCTGGGAATGGGTTAAATATATTTGAAAATGATATAGCTGTATAAGTAGATACATGTATTTAGTTTTTTTTATGTGTGTGGTACATATATTCTTGGCAATCATGCTAGTGCATATACATACTTTTATGTGGAAATCAGGTTTGATCACTATTTCATATGTTCACTAGACATCTATCTGCTATATATAACCTTTTTTTACTTAACCATTAACTGTTTTTTTTTTTGGTTTTTTTTTTTAATTTTCTTACTTTTCCGACATGAAACGGATAGCAGAAAGCATTAAAAAGTAGGTGCAATTGAAAAAGTAGCCATCCTATATGAAAGAGAATATTGTGGTAAAAGAAGAAAATTCTTCTTTTTCCACAACATTTTTTCCTTAGTATAATATCATAGAGACGTAAAAATCAGGAATTTTACGGGAAAGGGTTATTAATCCCTGATAGTTTTAAGGTATGGTTCTAATTTGTTTCTATACATTTTCGGACTATAAGAAGTGAAAGGTGTTATCCCATTCCGAAACAATGACGCTTTTCGACGCCCCTCAAGAAAAACGACTTAGAAAACACTGTGGAAAAATGAAGTAATTGCTTGAAACAAGCAATTTCTTCATTTTCTACAATGTTTTCTTACCAGACAGTTAAAAAATACGAAATGCATTGTCTCTAAATTGTCGTCTGCGACTCCCATCAATTTGGAGCAGTCTACTGTTTTGTTGTCTTTGTCGTCGTTAATCATAACTACGGAATGATACATTGTTAGAAATGGATAATTAACATGTCACGGGGGTTTATACTATTTTATGTCTCTTTCTAGAAATACACAGACAAGTTTTGAAGATATCTACGTAAAACCCTGGTGTAGAATCGGCCCCTATGTTGTCGGGTTTTTCACAGGATATATTCTCTATAAATATGACTGTAAAATTCGTATGTCAAAGGTGAGATTTTGCAAAAAAAAAGTATATTTCATGAAAACTGTTTTACGTTTTAGGATTTATATGTCTTTTTAAGTAAACAGTTAGTGTTAACGTTTGAATCGTCTTATTCATACCCCCCCCCCCTCTGACGAAGCTAGGAACAGCTAGAATCATAACGTGGTACAGTAAAAAGTTATAAAGTATATTCCATGAAAACTGTTTTAAGTTTTAGGATTTATATGTCTTTTTATGACTAAGTTCGGAACAGCTAGAATCATAACGTGGTACGATCAGCCATTCGTATGAAACGTTCTATCAACCCGTTACTTTTCTAGGGTTAACTCCCTTTGCTTCAAGATGGTTTTAAGTTTTTTCAAGTTCATTATTTGTTAAGTAGGGCAGATATGAAAGTGAGCCTTATTCCAGAGCAACAAATGTCTCTTAGAACGACAGAGTATCAATATCAAGTACACTTTACATACTAAATTAAACAATTGCCATTTGTTTTATAATTTCTTACTAATCTAGTGAAGTCAGGCAACCTTCTGAATTAATGGAATTTTTACCATAAGCAGAATATTACTTTTGGACATGCTTTGGGTGACCACAATGTTATGAGTATTTGACATTCTTAAGCTTTTTTGTTTTTTTGTCGTTACTAAAATGTATCAACCCTAGATCTTACACATTACACGCCGGAACGTGGTGGAGCAATTAAGCGTTAGTTATCAATGCATTATTTCTATCAAATGAAAAAGACTTTTTTTCAAAGTTGCCTTCAAAATCAACAAAAGCCTTGTGCTAGAATAATATCTTAGACTCCATACGAAATTTGTTTTAAATGTATATTATCATCTATCAATTATCTTGTATGAGCAACAACAACAACAACAAAAGTGTTCAAAATGCCGAAATGTTTAATAGTAGAAATCGTAGACTTTCAAACAGACTTTCATTAACATTGCTGGATACGTTTAGGTTCATTCAGGGAAAAAACGAAATTGTTTATAGAAAATGGCCGCCTGTTTTCAAACTTGCTGCAAAAAGCTCGATACACTTGAAAATTATGTATAACATTTTATGAATCTCTATTGATATACTCAGAATCTACCATGAATATAATGTGTGGTGAAAAAAAAAACAAGAAGAGCAACAACTACAACAACAACAACCAAAAATGTGGCCACTAATATGGAAATTCATATTGTTTTATATGTATATGACCTCCATTACATATTTTCAATTTCCTTTTATTATAATAATTATTATTTGTTGATGACGATTGATTAATATTCACCATCACCAACAGTCCAAGATGACGGGGTATATGTGAATTTGCGATCGTTCTAATTGGCTTTTACCCTACTTGAATTGTTAATGTGTTTGACACGTGGGTATTTATTTATCTGTCCTGGTGTTTCAGTAAAATGTTTATTATATACCCATAGATATTTTTACTAAAGTATATACATTCCCCACAGACAAATTTGGGCACGTCAGAAATCAAATCCGTATCTGATAGTGTCAAATACGGTTCCTTATAAGGCAGTCTAAGATAGCGTCATTTTCATTAAATAGATGACGTCATAATGCGAACAAATTTAATCAGAATGGTACAGGAGAAGGGAGATACCTTTGTATATTTTCTTATTATTTCAGCGAATTCATTTAATAAAAAAAAGGTACATAATGAATAGAAAATAACATAATGATAGCGATACTGCATCTCAAGAAAATACAAGATATTGTATTACTATCCCTTTATTTTAAAAAAAAGATAATCATAACAATGATAACATTTCTGTCAATAGAACAATTTAAGAAAAGGATCTAACACAATATTATTTCAGAAGCTAAATGCGCTCGGCTGGCTTCTAGCAACAGTGATAGCAATATTGGTTCTTTATGGGCTGTACACTTCCGACGGGCAAACCAAGGATCTGGGAAAGTTTGGCAATGCTTTGTACAATGCTACATCCAGGACAGCTTGGGGCATGTGTATTGCCTGGGTAGTATTTGCATGCGCTGTTGGATACGGAGGTATAATAAGATATATTTTGCAAAGGCTCTTTGCATGGCATTTTAGTTCTGTCCATGATCGAGAGATAGAGTGTCGGTTTCCCGATCAAGAGGTCTTTAATTCGATCCAAGGACCGGCTATTGATCCTAGTTCTGTCATTGCCCACATCATGGGCGCGAGTACTGGTGTATTATCCAGGAAACAGAATCGAGAGGGTTAATCTAAGTTGAAAGAACTTATTTAATAATTTTCGGAAGTTAAGTTTGATGTTTAGCTATTTTTAAGCTTTTTTTTTTATTGGTTTGGCGATTTAAGCGTCTTAACTACAGGCTATTTTTTCTCAAAATTTAGATTAAACTATTTTTCGGATTCACTCGCACAAAAAAATCAAAATCTTAACCCATGTCGTGCCAAATCCGGAATATTCCGGGTTTGGCAGGAGATGTAGACCAAGATAAGTGCAGTCTGATCTTAGTCTACACCTTTGTCTGTACTTTTCCTGTAAGGGTTGTTTAGGAAATTGATTTCTAAAAGAATTTTTTTTTAACAATAAGTTCAGTCAGCTCTTTCAGCCCTTTGATTTTACAGCAACTCAGTAAGGTAATTTATACAGCATGACAAGGGTTAAAAACTGACAAAGACAATTTTTATAATATGATCCCAATAGCAGATTAGAACATTTTAGGCTAGTCCAAATACAGAGAACGTGCAGATGGCAATTTTTGATTATAAAAAGAATATTTAAAAATCTTTATTTTGGGTTGGGAAATATTGTGGATAGTGAAGAAATCGCTTGTAAAAAGAAATTTCTTAATTTCCCCAATGTTTTCAGACTCTTTTTCTTGAGGGGCGAAGTAATAATCAGACAACTGTGACGTCATCAGTCTTGCATTTTTTAAGTCAGTAAGCAGGACAATTCAAGCACGTTTTTCGGGAAAACGGATTCTATTTCTTATCAATCATCAAGTCATAGACTGAACCATAAATAAATGTCAAATAAGCAACATTTTATGTAACGACTTCATGCGCGTTTATTCAAATTTGATCGCACTGATTTATTCATGATGGTATGACCCAAATTCGGTCGCGGTCATAGCGCGGTTGGTAGCATGACAGATAGTCTATCACGAGGTCAAAGTTTCTATTCCCGGTCAAGGCAAATATCCTTTTCTTTACCTTAACCATTGTCATGCTGTATAAACTACCTTCCTGACTTGCTATAAAATCAAAGCACTGAAAGAACTGATAGAACTTGTTGTTAAAAAATGAACATTTCTTTTAGAAATCAATTTCATAAACAACTCTGGCTAGAAAAGTAAAAGCAGGAGGTATAGACCTAGATGAGACTGCACTTATGTGCAGGCTGATCTTGGTCTACACATCCTGCCAAAACCGGAATATTCCGGGTTCAGCATGAAAAGGATTAAGACTTCACCTTTCCTGATAGACGGAACTAATATTAATCTATTTTATGATATAATTTGTCTTTAGGTCCTGTGAATACATTATTATCGTGGAGGGCTATAATCCCATTGAGCAGACTGACATACTGTGCATATCTGGTTCATCCAGTCATTATGTACGCTGCATACTTCAGCAGACGAACGCCTCTTCATATATACGACTTTATGATGGTATGTATACATTTAGGATGTTGAAGGAGAGGTAGTGATTTACAGAATTTATTACACGAGCCATCTAAAATCATTAAAACGAGGTTTTGCCAAGTTTTTATCTGTTATAGATGACGAGTTTTATAAATTCGCTATGTTATATTCCATTTATAATAATGAGGGTCATGCTTGGGTTATCTCTTGAATAGTCTCAAGAAATAAATGGGTCCTTATCAATCTTTTTACTTGGACTTTAACCTGAAATTCTTTGCACTGCCCAGTTTTAAACTCAGCTGTTTAATGAAAACTTTAGAGATGGAAATATTCATTTCATCCTAAAAATACAATTCTATATAATTTCTGAACCATAAACTTATACTATTGAGGGATTATCATCTTTAACCAAAATTGAAAATGCAATTAAAAAATCGCCACTCCCCTATACAGATCAAGGATAAAAAGAAAGGTAATGCAGTGAATAAAAAACAATTTACAATTTGGCATTACTCTGATTTAATGGTAATAAAACAAAGAGAAGATATCACAGGAATGGTCCTCATTTTAATATATTTTTATATTGGGATAAATCGATAAAATGCCTTCACAGTATCGATCAATCGGAACTCCTCGTTAAATTCTACGAATCAAACTTTTTCAAAAATTACATTCTTGAAAAGGACATTATTTCTATTTTTGAGATAAGAACCTAAAAAAAACAAACAAACAAACAAAAAAAAAAAAAAAAAAAAAACGCCATACACGTAACCTTATATCATTAAATATTGAAAGCGGTTTGTTTAACCCTAGTCATGCTGTATATATTACCTTACTGAATTGCTGTAAATTCAAAGGACTGAATGCCCTGATAGAACTTATTGAAAAACTAATATTTCTTTAACAAATCAATGTCATAAATAACTCTGGCAAGAAAAGTACAAGCAGGGGGTGTAGATCAAGATCAGACTGCACTTATGTGCAGGCTGATCTTGGTCTCTACCTCCTACCAAAACCGAAATATTCCGGGTTCAGCATGACAAGGGTTTATAAAGGATTACAACAAGATCATCTTTAAGATGAGTCTTGATAGTAAAGCTATCAGGCGAGCCTCAAGATTAGCTGTAGCTGTTTCAAATCGAATAATTTGATTCTTCTAAAGTAGATAACAGTTGGGTAGTTGTCACAAGCATATTCGTCTTTTCCTACAATATTTTCTACCCCGTAGGTTGCTTACTTTTCAAAATGCACTCACTTTAAAGAGTCATCTGCAACTTCTGAATTTTGAAAAGTTGAAAAAAGACAAAAAACAGGAAGGGTTAGATGCTTATGAAATTATTATCGTTGTGTGTATTTTAGTGACATTTGGTTGGTGGATACAGAAAAGATAACATAATAAGATGATTCGATTTGTATAAAAAATTATATTCGCATTTAAGAAGCGGCGACTCTCTCTCCCCCCCTCTCTCTCTTGAATAAGCTTTAGTTACGACGTTTAAGTAGCCAAGCCATCAAAAAAGGTTAACAGAAATGGCGACCAATTTCGCAGATCAAAACCCATTTTCTGGTCTCAATGAACGATTTCATTGGTCAACTTGTTATTTGATTGACATCCGCGATTGGTCAATCATTATATGCATGTTATATGTATTTTCAGGTGTACTATTTCCTTGGACATCTGTGTCTATCATATGCAGCAGCTTTTGTCGTTTCTCTCGCTTTCGAGTCTCCCATGATGGGGTTGGAGAAGGCTTTACTGAATAGGGAAAAGAACAGCTAGGAATGGAGATTGGCTCCTCGACGAGTTCGAAAGTTCTCAAATGCCATAAGTAAACGACATAATAAATGACATTATAATTCTGTGATACTGTTAAATGTCTTACATGACCAGTCGCTTGAAAAGAGAACCAGCGAGAAATTACGACAACGATACGTTACGGATTAATGACCCGATAGACTGACATCCCTCCTCTTTTGTTTGAATGGGATTTATCATCATTTGCAACAGTTTTTATTCATATCGCGTTGGCTTTAGCACCTGATTATGGATTCCTGATATTTCTCACACTGTGTATCACCATATCCTTTCTGAGCCTTTAGCTGATCATCCAACTTAGGTTTAGGATTATCCGTTCATTGGTCGGAAAAGATATTTGTCTCGACCGGGGATCGAACCCTTGACCTCACGCATGTCCGCCAAACTATAGACTGGTCAATGACCGCAGGTGAGATATCAAACAAGGTTAGCTGTCATAACATGTGCCACGATGATTTTACAAATAACAAATCGTTAATTGGAGACCTAAGCGCCATAAATACGGCTTGGATAAGTCGCATAAAACGCTTGACATAAAAGTCAACATTCTCCTTCGATTTAAACGAATTGGACAATCTATGTTTTGATTGACAGCGGCGATCCGTCAATTTAGGAAGATAAACTAGATACAGCAGTAGTCAGCCATACTGCGTTTAGGATCGAAATATTTCCTCTCGAAATTTACCTTGACACAAATGCAAGAGGAAGCAATGTACCATTGGCAGACATTTTGCAATCCAAGAGATGGTATAGATTAAGGTCATTAATCCCTAGTCTGCTTCAAGAAAAATCAAACTCAAAAAGGAAAAGGCTAAAATGCTTACCACGTTTCGCAACTTGTAATTGACAGATCGAAAGCCACGCCCACTGTCCTCTGACAAGGTAGTTGGTGTTACATATCAAACGGCATTAGTTTACAAAACATATAGGACATCCTACTTATAGAATATGGTTTAAGCAGAACTTTTACCCATTACCAGATTTTGAGACGACATTTCAAATTGACCAATCGCGTCTGCCAATCAAGGAATAAACCTACCAATCAAATAATTTATTCAGCCCGGACCTGAGCTTATCAACTCCAGTATTTACCTTTATCGTTGGTTTGGCGACTTAAATGCCGTAACTTACGGCATTTAGGTCGCCAACCAAACTTTTTTGTTACATGCTACAGGCAATAAATCTTGCAAAATAACCCTGTTAAAAATCGAAGCGGAACTTCATGTAGGACTTAATGGTCAGTCAGTGGGCGGAGCCAGCGATTGGCCAGTTGCGCTAAGATTGGAAAATGAGGTGCCAATATAAGGTAGAAACCATTGAGAGAAATGGATAAATTGTTGAATACAAGTAATTTCTCATTTTCTCTCAAAGATTCCCATGGTCATATTTCTTGAAAGCGCCTAAAAGTGGCATCGTATATCAATTCGCTAAGTCGCCTACCGATGGAAAGTTTGATGTCAACAATTTACTTCTTGAATAAATAATACTTTGATTTGTTAAAATTTACAATTTTCTTACGGGATGAAGGAAAACTTTGATTTGTTAATCTTTTATTTGATTGAAAGCAGCGATCATCCAGCTAAGCCAGTTTAGCCGAGGTGAATACTTTTCACATTTCTGAGATGGTCTCTTTTCGAATGTTTGGTCACAAAATTATTTTTTCTTTGTATAATATTCAGGGTTTTGTTAACTAAATGGGAAAAGTGAATAAACATTTTACCTTATGTTTATGGTTAGTCTTTTTTATTAAGTTGGATTTCGGAGCAATTCCATCTTAGATTTACCAAAACCGCAAAATGAACACAAGACAATTTCATTTCGGGTTTCTTGATTACACATATCACGTGATCTCTAAGATATGAATACACCTCGGGCTAGTTCTCATCTCAACTTGCCACGGTTAATCAGTTCGTTTTAGCCGAAGACAATAATATGGCACATGTAAAGGCTTATATAAAAATCGTTTATAGACTTCTAAACATGCTTTAGTTTGCTTTATATTATTGAAAAATAAGGTAATAATCAGCGCAGTTATTTGTTTTTTGTGATTCGCCGTCCCGTGTTTGGTAATCACGTGATCTCAAGTGACATGTATAGTCATGTGACCATAGATAGGCAAAGTTTACAAATATGGCTCAGGTCGCAAATACATTTTTACAATAATCATGCCGCCCAGTGCTTAGAGCGATTAAGGGGGGTCGTAGGCATCAAGTAAACGCGATTATTGTGGGATTTACAGCTTTTACTCAATAAAAAACAAATAGATGCAAAACGAAAGTAGAAGATTTTGAAAATTAGAATGTAAACATATCAACTTCCGGTTTCTGCTTATTTACTAAATAATTACGCATTATTATGTCGTTATTTACAAGTTTAAATCAGTAAAAACACATCAAACCTTTACCAAGTGTCATCTAGCCTTCAGCTTTGTCCTTTTTACTTAAGATTTTTTACGGTTCTAGAGCCGAATAACAAATAAGGAAATCGCGCGACTACAGGGCGCCGAAGATAATATGATACTATCATCATCATATTATAGGAATTTATAGGAAAAGGGCAAAATTACCATGTGCAAACAATAACGTTTCAATAACGTTAACGTCATTTTTTCTTTTGAATTTTACTCTCAACGCTTTAAATATTCCTTTTTCCTAAGTCTTAACCGGTATTTCAAATCGGTCATTTCCGCGTATTTCCGCAAATTTCCACGTTAACTCATAAACTTGATGTGAAAATCTACGGGAGTTTAGTATGACCGTTTCAAACTTGGCCGAGTTGAGGGTCAAATAATCATCGAGCTCATTGATTTCTTACTGTAGAGGCTGTTACTCTCTGTTTTCAAGGTTCTAAAAGGAGTTCACGTTTTACAGTTGATCAAATGGAGAATGTTATTTTTGAAAATTCTAATTTTTGTGTGCGTGACACGAGCATATAAACCATTCATACACGAATTTTTTTTTAGATCAGTCCAATTTCAAAGAAGTAGCAGACGACAATTGTGAGTTGGTGAAATCTTTAAAATCCTGGTATTTATGGACTGTTTTCATTTTCAACAGTACTTTCAGTTCTTCCAAACGTTTATTTTTTCTTTAGGGCGTAGCAATTGACCAATCGCGACTGTCAATCAGGAATACCGACCAATCAAATAATTCATTCAGCGCGGACCTGAGCTTTTCAACTCAAATAATGGCCGCCTTTTTTGTTTACCTTTATTGTTGGTTTGGCGACTTAAACGTCGTAACTACAGCTTATTCAAATTGTAGTTACGACGTTTAGGTCACCAACCAACCAATTTACATTTTTGTTACATGCTACTGGCCATAAACTTTTGCAAACTGACGCTTTTAAAAATGGAAGCGAAACTTTCTGTCGGAGTTCATGGGCGGGGCATAGGTAGTCAGTTGGCGGGGCCAGCGATTGGTTAATTATCAATTGATTTACCAATCGTGGCTGCCAATCAAAAAAATTAATCGACCAATCAAACCATTCATTTAGCCCGGGATTAAAGTTTGAACTCCAACATTGGCTGCCACTTCTTAGAAATATTTTAGTAAGTTTTGCGACATAAACGTCGCAACTACAGCTTTTACGTTTAAGTCGCCAACCAGTTATTCTACTCTTTTATGACATGTTACTGGTCATAAATTGTGCAAAATGATGCCGTTTTAAAATCGAAGCGGGACTTCAATGGGCGGGGCCAACTGAGTAATTTGGCGGAGCCAGCGATTGGTCAAGTATGACGTCATCGGAGGTTTCAAAATGGGAAGTCCTTTACGCAGGTTTTCCTTGATAACAGACCATCAAAGTACTGAAAGCACTGTAATCTAGCAAAGCATGGCTTTGTTAAGTAATCTCTTTTGTCAAAGGTTATCATGATACATAATTGAGGTTGACTTTACCGAGGAGAGTTGACCCGTTACAACCCGACAAATTCTTGAACCCCTTCAAATAGAAAGAATTTCCAGACGTCAATTTCAAGTTGGTGTAATTCAGAAAATATTTACCTTGTAGTGTAGAAAACATTATGGACATTGAAGTGATGATTTGTTACAAGTAATATCTTCGTTGTCCACAATGTTTTTCAAAGCTTTTTTTGAGATGCATAAAATAGCTGGATTGAGTGGGAATGGGTCAAATAGCATGTATTTGGAGGAGTTCTCTACAATTTGAATATAGTTATAAGATGAGGCAAGTTTACCCTCATTGAACCCTGAGATGACCTCAAACTTTTGCCTATTAACTTAATCTATCAAAGATGACGCTTTGCTAATTAGTAAAAACACAAAAATTAAATAGACCACGTAGCAAACAATTTTACCGATATAGTTATAAATATGATAAAACATTTTACTTCGCATTTATTACCTGATATATTAATGCAAGGTGGGTTTTTTCATGATATATCAGACGGATCCAGAAACAAATGCCCTTGGACGAAGGCTAGCGATAGGCGATGTAATCATATCGGGTCGGATGGAATTATGGATATTGATACTTTAAGAGTGGCCGATATAAAAAAATTCTTGAATGGACATTCACATTGGGGAAAACAAAATTAACCCATTCCAACTCAATGACGATTTTAAACTCCCCCTCAATATGAAAGCTTTGCAAAACATTGTATAGAATGAAGAAATCGCTTGTTACACGCAATTCCTTCATTCTCCACAATGTTCTCTATCCCAAAACACAAAGACTTTAAAGATTTCATCAACTTTAAAAATTCGTCTGCAACTTCTTTGAATTTGGACTGGTCTAAAATTTTATCATGTGGTAATGGGTAAAACCCTCTATTGCTCTCGCAGAAACAAATCTTCTGAAACAGAGGAATGCTTCCACACAAAATAGTTCCATACAAAAAATATTAATTTGTCTTAAAAGTTCGCAATTTTCGCATTATAAGAAATAAAGAGATTATTTTCAAATTTCATTGAGCTATGAACCGAAAAACCTAATGACACTTATATCATTATACGTATGAATCCACTTCGCGAATTCATACAGTGTGATTAGTTTTTTCGGTTTATACCTCCATGAAAAAAAACAACAAAACAATTCTCTTCATCTCTAAAATGAATAATTTCAGAATAGGTCAGAAGTCTGGTTTGGAAAGCGTTGACGAACAGAGAACGAAAATAAATTTCATAATTATTTTTATGTTGGCCAGATTACACGATTTTTGAATTTCATTTTGTTTTTTATTCTGTGTATATAATATAGCTTCTGTTTAGGGGGAAAAATCGTTTATGAAGTATAAAAAAATGTATGTTTGTAAGATTTCGAATTCACGCTTTACCGTACTCAGTTCAATTCTTTTCAATTCTTTATTCAGTAATATAAGGCCACCGGCCCATAGTACTAATACAAAACCTCATATAATATTATGTACGAGTAACAATCCCTATGTTAAATAATAGATTAGATTTTTGAATATGAATTTCATTTTTTTTACAGCTCCATACTTTTCCAATATAGAAGTACATAGGCAGCTGGTGTAGACAGAGATCAGCCACCCTGTTTGACCGGCTAATCTCCGCCTGCGTCATTCAAAAATGGTTACAATTTGCAAACATGTACTACAGAGAAATTATGAACTTATTTAATTTGGTCGAGTGCAGATAAGATCAAATTGCTAACATGAGCAGTCTTATCTATACCTTCACTGTCCAAAGTGGTAAGTTAATTAATGGCGGTGCTGGTTGGCTGCTTTACATAGGAAATTTCAAGAATCATTACTCGCCGTTCACAAGGGGATACGAACTCAAAAAAAAAAGAAGGAAAAGAAAAACCACAAACACACAAAAACTCATTTTAATGTAAGTTTATAAACACGATTTTGAAATTGGGTCAGAATTCAAAAAGTTCTAACTTCAACTGGAAGATTAACAACTCTAAGCATTGTCATTGGAAGCAGTCCCCTAGAGCTATTAATTTGCGATCATGACAGATTTGCATTTTCCATAATCTGTTGTTATAGTGAAATATCTCCCACAGATCACCAGATTTAAATGTTCATTTGAATTGGGTTTATCGTTACTTTTAACAGTATGTCAGTCATATCGCGACAGCTGAAGCACCTAACTATGTATTACTGGTATTTCTGACAACAGTCCTTTCTGAGCCTCCAGCTGCTTTTCCCACCCAGGTTTACGATTATCCATCCATTGGTGGGAGACAAAAGGGTATTTGCTGCTACCAGGAATCGAACACTGAGCCTCATGA
Source organism: Fragum fragum (assembly GCA_946902895.1). Lineage (NCBI taxonomy): Eukaryota > Metazoa > Mollusca > Bivalvia > Cardiida > Cardiidae > Fragum > Fragum fragum. The sequence goes on from OX336380.1 coordinate 16,399,262, forward strand.
TTTTAAAGAGTCTGTTTCAAAATGAAAAAAAATAGGCTCTGCATTGGACAATTCTTTTTCCGTTACTCCCCGTTTTGTTAATTTACTGGGAAATGATGAGGGCTTTAGTGTATTAGAACTTAGTAAAGTATTATTAACTATTTTCTCTCTTCCATAGAAATATTAAATTCAAATAAAAATTAGGCGAAATACTTCAAAAAGTTTCGGTTTTGTTTTGTATAGAGTCGTGCTAATCTTGCATAAAATACGCTGCAATATGTGGCATTGGAACACAGTGTATCTATAGGGTTTATTGCGATATTGTTCTAAACGTCTGTACATTGTATAAACACTTAGAACAGAAAAGCAACGCACCCTCGATATTCGCTCTTCTAAATCAAAGTTCATCGACATTGGATTACCATTGAATATGTTTCACAAGGGATGCTTGATAATAATGGCAAACTTTCCAATATCGCAAAAAGTCGTAAAAATTATAGCTTAAGAACGTAACAGTATTTGAATCTGACTAAATATTTTAGTTATTGCAGATTACCGTTTCTCAGACGTATTTCGTTTAGGAACATATCTAAAAAACTATATAGTAGCTATCAACTTGGAAGTTCATTGTGAGGATAGATATCTCTGAGGAAAAATGCAGAATTTAACAATGAATACCTCAGCCTGCATACCTCTTGAGATTTATTCCTAGTTGTATTTCATAATTGTGAATACTTATCAATAATCGATCGACTATACCAATCAAACAAGAGTGACAGGTGCTGTGTATTTTGACTCCTGGTACTTCAGAGTTAGCTTTCTAAAGTCAACCATTCCGGCCCCAGCTTCAAGCCAAGTGGATCCAAGACAGTGCATTTAAGGATTTTAATTAAATTTGACCTAGTTACATAGTTTTTACCTCAAGTTATCAAGGTAACTTTATGTCCATAATGTCTTGGCCTTCTTTCAAGATTAAGACCAAAAAAAAAAAAAAAAAAAACAGAGATGACATTATTTTTAAAAAGTTGTTCCGCGAATGAATCTGTTTCAAGTAAACCTAAATTCTGTTTTTGTTGTTGTTGTTGTTGTTGTTGTTTTGCCGAAAATAAGCACATGACCAAATACGACAGTCATTGACCAATCGCGGCTGTCAATCAAATGGCCAGTCTACCAATAAAATCATTCTGTTAGACAAGAAATAAGCTTTAAAATCCGACAATGGTCGCCATTTTGTTAACATTTTTGTTGGTTTAGCGATTTAAACGTCGTAACTACAGCTTTCTCAAGCAATAGTTACGACGTTTAGGTCACTAACCAAATATGCTATTTTTGTTACATGCTATTTGACATGTATTTTTCAATATAACGCCGTTTAAATCCCAAGCCGGACTTCCTGTCGGAGTCAGTGGGCGTGTCAAATAGAGTAAGTTGGTGGGGTCATCGATATGCCGATTTGTGCTTGATTAATCAGACTCTTTAAATATCATAAGGAAAAACTATGCGGTCGCCCTATTTCTCACGACATTCAGTTATTTCAAGAAGATAGCCACCGAAAGGTTGAAAAAGAGTACAGATTTTACTCTCCAACAGTTTCTGACATTGAAGAATTGTTATTAATATATAGGTAAATTTTCACTGCTAACGCATTATTCAGTAGTCGAAATTTCGAAAAATGAACAGATTTTAATAGTTCATTACAGTATGAAATCACATGTATATATATGTGCACATTTTCGACCTACCTTCTAATAACAATTCCAGTCAAATCATTATTTATAGACCGATAGTTAAGTTTAAATTCTTAGATTGGCCGCTATTCATGTGAATCATTTTTGTTGAATTTGCGTCTTAAATGTCGTAACTACAGCTTATTCAAGCTGTAGTTACGACTTTTAGGTCGCCTACCAACCACTCTACTTTTTTGTTACATGCTGTTGGCCTTAAATACATGTATTGCAAAATAAAGCCGTTTAAAATCGAAATGGAACTGCCTGTTGGAGTCAATGGTAGGGACAAACAGGGTTAGTGGGCCGGGCCGGCGATCGGCTAGCACTTTTGCAAAACTTAAAGGAATAAGATACTGAAGGCTAAGGTTTCTTTTTATAAATGGTGGGAATGCCTTTTTCTCTACAAGAGTACATGCAGAGTTCTTGATCAACAAGGGTGAATAACAATTTCGAGAGCGTTTATTTTGAGGTTAGAATATAAGGCTTATTCACGTTTTTTATAGGTCATATACATTTGGAAAGACTCGCAAACTGGTTTAACGCTAAAGAGCGAAGCACGAAAAAACTTGAAACAACTCTTTTAATGCAAACACAAATAAATATAACAACGGTTGTGTGCAAGTCTACGTTAGCACTGACTCTCTGTAATAACAGTCAGTCTTTAATAGTATAGAACAACGCAGAAGGTCTATGCATAGGGAAAGATTTCGTCTTTGCAAGCAACTTGACAGACATAGCTAAAATTAAAGCAAACTAAATACATATGCAAAACTAACACGTTATATGCACACGATGGTTTACCCTTTCCTGTTCAATCCCTGTTTTAACATCCCTGTAATTTAATTATTGAGAAAAAATGAAGAAAAGGAAGAAATTGCTTGTATCCCGCAATTTTTTCCTGCAATATTTTTTACCCTACAGAGTAGGCATTTTTCGAATTAAATCCACATTGAATTTTCGCCTGCAAAACCTTTGAATTTTGACAGATCTTAAATTTTGCAAAACAGAACAGGGTTAAAAGGTCGAGGGTAAAGCTTCGATTTTTATGCACGTAGTTATATGCATGCAGAACACTATAATAGGCCGTTTACACTACATGTTTTAGCATATCTGAAAAAGCATATATTTTTTAAGCATATCTGCTTTTTGCGTTCACACTGTCTGCTTTAGCAAATCTGCTTCAGTTGACCTTAGTCAGTTATTTCTAAGGTCATGTGGTGTATTGCATTACTGGAATGTAGGGGAGAGATTTTTCATTTTAACTCATTCCTAAATTTGTTGAAAATCACAATACTCTACGTCTTACCAAGTCTCAAGTTTTCATTAACAGCCTTTTTGTCACCTTTTCATGATTTAAGGCTCAAGGTAATAAATTAACCACCACAGGCGTGAAAGTATAGATCAAGTGGTCTCCAGATTAACCCTGGTTGAAATTTACGCATGTAGAGTGGAAAGGGTATTCTACTCTACCATATTTCAGTTTCGAAAGTTAAATCCTGATTGACCTCCGCTGGATCAGTTCTTTTTTCCATACAAGTATGACACACAGACAGACAAACATAAACGCAAATATTGTTTCAGAAATGGTAAACCAGGTTGACATCACAGTAGTATACAACGTTGTTTAAAGTGAAGAGAAATGATAATTTTATACAAATAAATGTGAGAAAAAAAACACAAACTTTTGCCCCAGATCACCCTGCAAAATGTGGACAGTCGTAATTGCATTTCATACTTTCAGTACTCTGCACATGGTCACTACTAATATCACAGGTGCTAACATTGACAGAAAAAATTCTATCATTTCGTGATACTTCTTAATCTTTTTTTCTAATTTCATAAACTTTAAAATCTTAAATGTATATCAGTCTTAATGTTCCAGTGAGGTAATGTGCAAAATGTTTTATTTTAGCTATAATTACAGTCCTTTTAATATTTACAGCACTGTCTGATTTTCATGAAGCTGCCTCTTCCTTTTCATGAAAAAAGAACAAAGCATTGTTGGAAAAAATAACCAACAATACAATACATGGTAATGGGTTATTACAAATAATATGTAGGAATTTTATTTCACAAAATGTTGGTATTAAAGAGGCAAAATGAGAGTGCTGACCAGTGATTATTTATTTTGTCAGCTTATCAGCAGTTCATCTGAGAACTGATAGGCCGATTCCGTCTGAAAAAGCAGATGGAAATAGAACATGTCCTATTCCGTATGTTTAGCAGATCTGCTAGCAGAACGCCCATTATTTACTGGTTTACTCTGTATGTTTTAGCAGATATGAAAAAGCAGATATTAATAAACATATAGTGTAAAGCCCCCATTACATTTATGAGAACACCAAACTTAACAATATACGCCATTAGCAGACGGCAAAATTTTTGACTGGTCCAAATTAAAAACAGTTGCTTACGACAATTTTAAGTTTTTGAAATTTAAGATTTTTGCAACTTTCTGTGAAGAAAACATTGTGTTGAATGAAGAAATTGCTTGTTTCAAGCAATTTCATCATTTCACACAATGTTTTTTAAATTGTTCGTCTTGAGGGGCGTCAGAAATCCCCATTGTCTGGTAATGTTGTTTTGTTTTAAACCCTTGTCATGCTGAATAAAATCTTTTCCGGAATTTCATTAAAATCAAAAGGCTAACAACACCGGAAGCATTAATTATTGGTCATAAATTCTTTTGAAAATGTGTAATTAATATTACTTACTTGAATGATAATAAAAAAAAACAGGTGGTGTAGACAAAGATCACTTTGCACTTATGTGCAGGCTGAACTTTGTTTATAGATCCTGCAAGAGCAAGAAAAATCCGGGTTTAGCATGACGATGGTTCATTTAAAAAGTCCTATCAAAAAATTAATGAAATTTGTTGAAAGCAACTATGATCAAAACGATCATATGTCTTCCGACTTTTCTATGCGTTCCAATATCACCCACTTGATAAATATGTTGGACATGAATATGAAATTTACCAAATACTAATCCATCTGGGTCATATGATGTTAGACCGATTGCAGATAACAAAGTGTAATGATTTTACATACTTTAATGTCAGGTCCAAATATGTACATTCATAGGTCAGAAAAAATAGGTATATTTTGAGTAAAGGACTACAGTTGGTTACTTGGTACTTGGACCTGATTTATCATTGATGAATTCAGTTAATAAATACTTGTATGTTGTTCCTATAACCAGGATAGGTTGTTCCTATTTTCAGGATAGGTTAAATTTTAGATCGTAGGTGAGTCAAATTATCTTGTTGATTTGAATTATGACTCAATAAATAAAGTAACCCATACAGCATTACTATTATTGTGAATAATATTGGTTGAATTAAGAGATGAAGAGAATATTTTTTTTTGTTTTCATGGAGGTATGAACCGGAAAAAACTAATCACACTGTATGAATACGCGAATCGGGTTCATACATAAGTTCGATTAGGTTTTTCGGTTCATACCTCCATGAAAACAAAGAAATATTCTCTTCATTTCTTATAGTTAAATAGCATCGAGCGCAAAAGCAAAAACTTTACAACTTTTGATACTTTTTTGTATAGAACTATTTTGTGCAGAGGCATACAAAATGGCTCTGTGCTCAAAAGTTTGTTCATGGGGTTATGAATATTTTTTTCTACCAATCAGATCGCCCGTTTTTGATAGACGAAACTGAAAGTTAATTTATTATACTGACAAATTTTCAATATCGTCCACACATTATTAATCCTCGTCCTGCTGAATATTCATCCTTTCTTCTCAAAATTTTTGAAATTTTGTTAAAATTAGATCTACTTTGTGTTCAAATAATTTCTCAACACTAATGGAACAAGCAGGTAGTGTAGACTATGATCAGGCTGCACATATGTGCAGGTTGATCTTAATCAATTCACCTGCCACAGCTACTTTCAATACAGGAATATTCCGGGATCAGCATGGCAAGGGTAAATGCCGATGCCTACAGGTATGTCTGCAATTGGCGGGTTGCTGATCCCGCACAGTGAATTGGTACAGTTGGTCTGCGATATCGAACGACAATTATATGCTGATCAGTTTTGTGGGACATAGTACCAAAAAGAGTAGTTTGAATAAACTGTAATTAAGACGCTCGAGTGATCGACATTTGTTTGACTGAAATACCGGAGGCAAAACATTGTACTTCCGGTCTAACAGACGGATCGCTGACCCCGGTACCCACGCCTTCGACTTCGATATTGAACATCGTTATGTTGCAAAATGTATAGCCAACATGTAACAAAAAAATTAATTTGTTGGTTGGTGACTTAAACGTCAGAACTACAGCTAGATTAAGCTTTATTTACGACGTTCAAGTCGCCAATCCAACAGAATTGTTAAAGATCATTTTCTGTCAATACCGGAGTTCAAGGTTTACTTGCCGTCTAAATGAACGGTTTGATTGTTCGATTGATTCTTTGATTGACAACCGCAATCGATCAATTGAATGATTTGATTAGGCGATGAGTATTTAGATTGACAGAGGCGAAGTGAATTTGTCATGTAAGATTCTACATTGGTTGAATCTTCAGGCAAATATTGTTGATTGTGACAATTTACAGAGATGAATTTGGGTCAGCATCAAATAGACTCCATGAGTCAGTTCGCTGATATGCCTGCACTTGTAAGTTAACTTTTCATTGAATACAAGGCAGTAAAACTTTGATATCATCAAAAATATCCGGATCTACTTGTACCTATATGCATAAATGTTTTTCGTTGATAAGATTATTAGTCTAACATTCAGAGAAAAAAAAAAAAGATTCAAATGACTATAAGTTTCCAGTCAGAATAAGACTTATAATATGTTTCAAAACATTAGATAAGCAAACAGGCTTTCAAAATTTTATACAAAAAACTAATGAAATGCCAGTAGGAAAACCAAAACATCCATTGGAATAATAATGCAAAGAGGTAAAAACTACTAACAAACAAACAAACGAACGATTTTATCAATTATAACGATTTCTACTTCCGTGAGGCTGTTTTGCTCAAGTACATATTCGATTTCGTTATCCTTCCTAACGATTTGAGTATACATTGTATAAAAACAGTTTTTTCAGTGAAATACTTTACTAACCCTACCAATTGATAAAGATAAATAATGCCGCGACCAGGAAAAAATGCCCTGTAGACAATAATCAACGCATCAACGCAGTTTGATTTTTCTTTCGGAAAGCAAGAAATGATTAAACATCCAAATAAAGAATGATAAAAGGTGCAACTTATATCGCTCAAATACTTTTTAAGCTTTTATATTCGTTCTACGATCTTACTTTTCCACGCCTCGAAACAAATAATCGTAAATTCATAATTTCACCGCAAAAAGGTAAGTAAACCATCAACTTGCTCACCCCTCCAGATTTCATTTATCTGCATCTCCTTACATGTTTATCCTATGTAGGGCAAAATCATCAGATGACTTCCATGATTAGGCCTTTTTTATGAGTTCTTGTGTAGAAAATAAATATACTCTCATATATCTGTACATCTAACGAAAAGGATTTAAATGCTAGACCGACCGACCTCTTATTTAAATAAAAGAAAGAAAACATAAACTGGTATCTATCAACTTCGCCACTCCTAAATATATAACTACTTTGTTCATAGGACTAAATATTTAAAACGACCAGACGCTATACAACAATTCAACCCTGTATCGATAATATTAACACAAAGTGTCGTCAAAATGTATGTTGAAGATTGAGACATTCTTTACGGCTGCAGAGGTAACCAACTCATATGTTAATAGTTCATTCTTAATAATTTATGTGTTAGACATTTACGGACTATTCGAGCTTGATAGGGCTGTTAAAGTATTCTTGTGTATATTTGTTTTGTTGTTTAATTTATAGCGCAGATTTTTTTTACAAACGTGATACTGCTTGAAATGTCTGGCCTATGCTTTTTAGCCTGTATAAGTTCCGTGTTTTCAGATAGATGCAAAAACTAAGAAAAAGTATACCTACAAAGAAATCATCGACAAAATACAGAGACTCGCTGCTGCACTTAAGGATCTCGGATTACGTCAGGGTGACGTAGTATGTCACCTAGCCTTTAACCATATTGTTTTTCCGATCTTGATATATGCAGTTACTTATCTTGGTGCAGCAATACAAACAGCTTCACCGGATTATACAGACGGTAGAAAATCAGATATTCTTTATCTTTATGAGAATGATTTTAAAAGGCCGCAGTCATAGCGCAGTTTGTAGGGCACCAGATTCCCAATCTTATATCATGGTGTGTCATGGGTTCAATCCCCGGCGGCGGCACATATTCTTTCCGACATTTTTCTCTCACCAATGGATGGATTATCGTAAGCCTAAGTGGGATGGCAGCTAGAGGCTAGAAAAAAGATGTTATGGTTTTACTGGTGCGAGATATACCGGGAATCCATTTTTGCGTGCTCCAGCCGCCGCGGTAAGACTGAAATTTTTAAAAGCTGCGTTAAACCACATTCAAACAACAAACAAACAAACATAACTGCTAAAAGCCTAATACTTTTTTACCAGATCTGAAATGTCTTCATGAATCTAAAGAAACATTTCAAATTCTTAAACATATAAAAGCGTAAACATTGAATTAGTTTTATCACGAAAATAGCAGTTTAAATAGAAACATGTTTAACTTATTACCAGACAAAAAAAACACGCTTTCTTGACGCTCTCAAGAAAAAAGGCTTTGGAAAACATTTTGGAAAATGAGGAAATTGGTTGTGATAAGCACTTTCCTAATTTTTATACGCCTATCGAAGACGGAACGTATTATGGGATCACCCGTGGCGGTCGATGTCCGGGCGGCATTCACTTCTTTGTCCGTAGCATAACTCTGTCACCTTAAGTCCGATTGACTTGAAACTTGGCAGTTATATTCCTCTGGTGATTAGGGAGTGCAGTGCACGGGAACTGTAACTTAACCTAGCTTAATTTTTTAGTTATTCGCCATTCATACTTGGATTTTGTCCGGAGCATATCTCTGAAAGTAAATTAGCTATGTCATCAAGGGGAAGTGCAGTGCATAAGAACCGTAACTCTACCTTGTCAATTTTTTAGTTATTCCCCCCTTTTTTTATACTTTGATTTTTTAGGAGCATATGTCTAAAAGTATTAAAGCTATGATTATGAAACTTCATGGGTGGGTAGATGTCATGAAATGGAAGTGTAGTGGACAAGAACCGTAACTCTACATTGCCTTTTTTTTTATTTATTCTCCTTTGTTATATTACATTCCTGGATTTTGTCTGGAGCATATCTCTCAAAGTATAATAGCTATGATCAATAAGCCTAATTGGTGGATATATGTCATCAAGGGGAAGTGCAGTGCACAAGAACCGTAACTCTATCTAGCTTATTTTTTGAGTTATTCCCCTTCGTTGATTTTCATATTTGGATTTTGTCTAGAGCATATCTCTGAAAATATAGTAGCTATCATCATGAAACATTATGGCTGGATAGATAACATCAGCGTACAAGAACCGTAACTCTTCTTTGCCTATTTTTTAGTAATTCCCCTGTGTTGTTTTTCATACTTGTGATTTGTATGGAATGTATCTCTGAAAGTTAAGCAGCTATCATCATGAAACTTGATGGGTGGATAGATATCATCAAGGAACATGTCTTTTTTTCAAATCTCTTATATTGTATTAGCTTATGGTTTTCAAAACTTCGTGATAACAAGAAAAAAAATCATTGTGAATTGTTACCCTTTTTTGAATTGAGGTTTAAATTTCAATTCCCTACCCCAGTCAACATCCAGCAGTGTTACGTTACAATTTGCAACCTTGTTCACAATGTTTTCTACCCCCAAGTAAAAGACAAAAATTGATAAATAAAACAAATAAATGAATGAGTTCAATCAACATTCTTTTATTTACAACTATTTTCCAACTGAACCAGTCTAAATTATTTTTGTCTGAAAAGGGTTTACTTGCAAATTAATCGTTTTTGTATAATCAGAATCTCCTTAGCCAATCACCTTTGAATTTTTTTTTTTTTTTTTCAAATGAATTGGAAAGGCGATTTCAAGAATGTAAAACGAAATATTTGTTTACGACGCCAGATTTAGCTAGAAGAATATCAAAGATGATACACCTGAAGGTAAAGCACACATTCTTGTTAAAATCTTTTTTAGAAACATGAGTGGTCTTTTTTTTTATTTGAATGAGGTGTAACCCCGCTTTTAACGTTTTTCTTTCAGTCATAATTTGTTTGTTTGAATGGGGTGTAACTCCGCTTTTAACGTGTTTTTTTTTTCAGTCATACCGCGGTGGCTGGAGCACCTGACAATAGATTTCCGGTATTTCTCACACCAGTACTACCACTACATCCTTTCCTAGCCTCAAGCTGCTATTCCACTTACGTTTACGATTATCCAGCCACTGATGAGAGAAAAGTGTTGGAAAGGATAAGTGCCGCCTCCGGGGATCAAATGGTCATAATATACCATATTTATTAAACTTGTCATGCTTAACCCGGAATATTCCGGTTTTGGCAGGACGTGTAGACCAGGATCAGCCTGCACATATGTCTACACCTCATGCTTGTTTTTTTTTTTTTTTTTTTTTTCTTTTTCTGCCAGGGTTGTTATTGTAGCTGATTTCCAAATGAAATATTGATTTTTGAACAACAAGTTCTATCAGTGCTTTCATCCCTTTGATTTTACAACATTTCAGTATGGTAATTTATACAGCATGACAAGGGTAAAAAATGTTATTCATAAACAGATACATATTGGGCTTTCACGCCTTTTTATTGTTAAGATGAATAGTTTAACCTTTCCCGCATAGTCCCTCATTTTAACGCCCCCCCCCCCCCCAAGACAAAAGCTTTGGGGAAAAAATGCGAAAAATTATGAAATTGCTTGTATCTAGCAATTTCTTCATTATCCACAATGTTTTCCATCCAAAAAGAAGAAAGAAAAAATACATCAACTTGGAATTCTTGTCTTCAGCTTCTTTCAATTAGGACCAGTTGTGTTGGAATGGGTTAAGGAATTCGATGGTTCACGGACGCAATTTTATAATATTGCTGAGGATTGTATCAAAAATCGATGGAATGCTTCAAAGTTGTCGATTAATGTTATTTTATGAAGGGTGTCATTTTCACAGTAGTACTCAAAAGCATGATTTTTTTTTTGACTTGTCGTATCTGTTACATTAAAATACATGTATGTAACGTTTGGAACTTAAATTAATTTACATAATTATGCTAATGAAAAAAAAAGTTTGATTTTTTTATCCCGTTAATATTGTCAAACTTCTACATTGAACGGAAATTATCTGTTGTAAGGATATTCGAAGTAATAAGCATCACACATGAAAATGATTGTATTAATTTATTGACAAATCGCACAAAATCCAATATAACGAAAATCAATTATCCCACGTTTAAGGACTAGCAAAATATTCAGCTACATAGCAAAATACCAAGGACTGAGAAAACTGATGAAAGTTTTGCAATGTCGACCGACTATGACGTAAAGACAAGTTCAACGAGCTATCATATTAAGAGCGCAGATTTTAGGTATTTGAGACCCTGACAAACCAGTTCTAGTCTCATAAACCGACGTTTCGAGATATCCGTAAAATAACAGTCATTTCTACGAAACAGATTCCTGTCGAACCTAGAATCAATACAAGTCCTTGAGAATGTCTCCGAGTCAATGGCGTGTATCAGAGCTGTAGATTACCGTCTTCTAGCTGTGTACTTTGATAAAGAAAGCGTTTTTTAAACTTATTTTCCATTGGTATATTACATATTACATGTATAATTGTATTATTAATAATGAAAATATTCTACGGGCTTATTCATTGGTCATTCATAGCCGTTGTCATTCTAAAACGCTGTAATTACAGCTTGATTCAAGCTGTAGGTACGAGGTTTTAGAACGACAACGACGATATGCACTTGTATTATAAAGAATAATTTCAATCGATGAAAAATAAAATAAATGAAAATGTTCAGTTTTTGATATTATGAAGGGAGGATCAGTTTTCGAACCAAATTATTGGACGAAAATGAAGCGTTTTTAAACTGACTGATTCATACTGCATTGGGTATTTATTCATAATGTTTCCGCTTGTGCTTTGTTACATGTATTTAGAATAAGTATAGAGGAAGTATATATGGTTTTAAATGATATAGATTGAAAATCTACCAAATTTATGCAAAACTTATTCCAAATGTACGTGTTTTATTAGCGAATACATGTTTTTGAATACAGGTTCTAATGCATGTCGTCGTCGCCGTCATAGTGCAGACGGTAGCCTATAAGACTCCTAATCTGTAATCATTGGATGTCATGGGTTCGATCCCCGGCGGCACTTATTTTTTCCGACATTTGCCTATCACAAATGGGTGGATGATTGTTAACCTAAGTGAGATATTAGCTGGAGACTAGGAAAGAATGTAGTGGTAGTGCTGGTATGAGAAATACCAGGAATCCATTGTTAAGTGCTCCAGCAGCCACGATATAACTGAGATACTGTTAAAAGTGGCGCTAAACCCCATTCAATCAATCCAATGCAAGTCGATACACACCAAATGGTTTTGCTTATAAATTGTCACTTGTTTTCAGAAACTGACTTCATTTTCCTTATCAAAACCAAACATCATCAGCAAAATCATCACATTCACGGAAACGGCAGGATACATATCATACGAGAGCATACTAAAGCAAGGTAGAGTCACTAGACCAGAGACAATTGATCCAGCTACTTGTCCGGCCTATTTACTGTCGTCAAGCGGGACAACAGGTCTACCAAAACACGTTATTCTTACACATACAAATATTATTACTGCCCTGCCGCTGTACAGGTAGAGTATTCTTGAATCCTCGTCTTTCTTCTCTGTTTTAATTCCAGTTGACGTACATTGGTCTCTTTCATTTATAACCAATTACCAGACGGCATAATTTTAGATAGGTCAAAATTGAAGGAAGTTACAGACAAAAAATTTAAGTGCATGAGATTTCAGTGTTTTTTTTTTCAACTCTCTGTGTAGAAAACATTTTGGAAAATGAAGAAATTGCTTGTTACAAGCAATTTCTTCCTTTTACACGATCTTTTCCCAATTGTCTTTGTTGAGGGGCGTCCAAAAGCGTCAATGTGTGGGAATGGGTAAAGATGGACTTTCTGTGATTTCCTCTTTCGTTTAAAGGTAATCTCTGCCTCAGATTATTAGTCAATGACATCGCAATCGTAAATAATGTACATTTTCAAAACAAAGCTACATATCGTTACAATCGATCGATCGCGGTTGTCATTCAAAAAAGGAATTGACCAATCAAGTCATAAAATTAGACCGAAAAGGAACTTTGAACTGCGACATTTATGTTAAACTTTGATTTTCGTAATCACGACTTTTTGTTCGCCAACCGACTATTTTAGTTTTTCGATTAATGTTACTGTGCATACTTTTTACATAATGAATTATTTATGATCTAAGTCGAAATTAATGTACGAGTTAATGGGCGTGACCAGCGGGGTCAGTAGGCGGGGCAAACCGTCCGTCAATTAATAAGAACATCGAGAAACTGACAAGGTCAGCCCGATTAGCTCAGTTGGTAGATCACTTAACTTTAAAGCTTTACAGATCAGGTTCGTGCCTGGGTTGACCATATCAGTTAACCAACTAATTGCCTTTCGGGTTGGACCTTAAGCCCAGGCCCCTTGTGACGGTGCTATCCATCGGGCACGTTTAGGTAATACCTAACCATTTTCTAGAGGGCGTCGCCCATATTGGCATGTGCTACGGTAGAGACGATAAATAAACGTAAATTCAAATAGATGAAGATCCCAATCATACCAGTCAAATAACTCATTACAGTTAACATCGATAGTAATATTTTGTCACAAGTTTATATTTAAATATTGATTCTTATTCAACCCTTTAAGGGCAATATCATTTCTGACACTTAACATTTATCAATAAGTTATGTTAAGGCGCACAAACGCAGTGACCACACATCTAAGATCATTATATTTCAGATTTGATGTTGAGGACACTCTTGGCTACCATTTATCCATGGATTTTATGTTGTTGTTGTTTTCAGGGGAGTTTACGACCATAAGCCCGGTATGTGTGCTTTGATCTGCCTGCCATTGTTTCATCACTATGGTATCTTGTCTACGCTGACTGTTGGCCGAAATAGTGGCACAAAACTTGTTGTTATGGAGAAATATGTTTTCAAAGAATTTCTTTAGTGTATTGAAAATTATAAGGTAAAGCAATTTTTTTCTCGTTATATATTCGAATGAAATGCATATCAAATTCAATGTCAAACTGACCGAAAAGGAAGTAAACAAATACATGAGCACGCGGGTTTTGAGCTCGAGTCCTGACAATATCCTATTTATTAGCTAATCTGCACAATATGCTGAAATAATTTAATTTTCACTAGCGTCTATCAAAACTGAGTGTTCTGATAGGTCGTAAAAAAATCATACCTCCATGAACAAAATTTTGACCACGCAGCTATTTTGTATGCACCCGCACAAAATAGTTCCGCATAAAATAATATCAAAATTTGTTGAATATGTGCTTTTTTAGCGCTATCAAATTGTAAGAAATGAAGCGAATATTTTTTTGTTTTCATGGAGGTATGAAAACGAAAAACCTAATTACACTTACATATGAATCTGCAAAGCGAATTTATACATTAGTGTGATTAGGTTTTTCGTTTCATACCTCCATGAAAACAAAAATTATTCTCTTCACCTCTTCACTTCCTAATGTAATTTTTATAGAAATATCAATTAGCTTTTCGTCCGCCATACACCCCCGCTAAAAAGGGGAATATAGGATCCATACTTCATTACGAGAATTCATTAGTGACTCTTAAAGGTTTGCATGGACTGTCAGGGCAGGACTTTTTTGTCTATGAGTTCTCAGAGTACCCTAAGTTAAACACTTTCTCATCCCGAATCAGGGTGTTATTTAGACAATACGCGAGGAGACTTTTCTTTGGTCAAACCCTTGCAAAAATAATGCAGTTAAATGTCGGAGCGGAAATTCCTTTCGGGGCAAAAGGATTAATGAGTGGGGCCAGCGATTGGTCATTTCTTCAACGTCCACAATGTTTTCTAACCAAAATTACCGATTTGGGTATTTTATCAACTAAGAATTGTTGTCTTTAAGTTTTAAAACTTGGACAATTCTAGAGGTGAGACGTCTGTTAATTGGTTAAGTGCACTACAACAGTTTAACGTTGCCAGCTTTTAATATATTGACATTTTTCGCTTTTGTGAATCAGAAGAACGTGTTTTTTAGCTCACCTGAGCACAACGTGTTCAAGGTTAGCTTTTGTGATCACGTTTTGTCCGTCGAGTGTCGTGCGTCGGAAGGCGTCAACAATTCTTTAAACATCTTCTCCTAAGTAACCAAAGGGCGGGTTTCAACCAAACTTGGCGGGATTGTTCCTTGGATGACTCTCCTCAAAAGCTTTTCGCAGAATTTTGATTTACCAACAATTATGGGCGAGGAAGGGCGGGGCAGTTTTTGAATTTGAACATCTTCTCCTCGGTAACCATTCGGCCAATTTCAACCAAACTTGGCATGAATGTTCCTTGGGTGACCCTTTTGAAAATTTGTTCACAAATCTTGATGAACGCCCAAACATCGGCGTGGCAGGGCGGGGTAGTTTTTGACTTTGAAATCTTTAAATATCTTCTCCTCGGTAACCACTGTGCCAATTTCAACCAAACAGGAATTATTGTTTCTTTGGTGACTCTATTCTTAAGTTTTTCGCAAGATTTTGATTTACGCCCAAATATGGGCGTGGCAGGGCGGGGCAGTTTTTGAATTTGAAATCATTAAACATCTTTTACTCGAAAACCATTGGGCAAATTTCAACCAAAATTTGAATGAGTGATCCTTGGGTGACCCTTTTCAAAGTTGTTCGTGAAATTTTGATTGACGCCCAAATATTGGCGTGGCAGGGCTGGGCAGTTTTTGTATTTGAAATCTTTAAATACCCTATCTTTAGTAACATTCGGGCCAATTTCACTCAAACTTGGCAAGAATGTTCCTTGGGTGAACCTTTCCAAAATTATTCGCGAAATTTTGATTTAGGCTCAAATATGGGCGTGGCAGAGCAGGACAGTTTTTGACATTGAAATATTCAAACATCTTCTCCTCAGTAACCACTGGGTAAACTTCAACCAACCTTGGCATGAATGTTCCTTGAGTGACCCTTTTGAAAAATTTTCGCGAAAATTTTATTTTCGCCCAAATATTGGTATGGCAATGTTTGACTTTAAATCTTTGAACATTTTCTCCTCAGTAACCACTTGGCCAATTTCAACCGAATGTCCCTTGGGTGACCCATTTCAAAAGTTGTTCGTGAAATGTTGATTGACAATCTTCATACATGGGGTGTATAGGGTTCCATCGCTACCGTGAAAACGGCAAAAAGTCGGAAATTTCGTGAAACTCTTTCCCGGTCGGGAAGAAGTCTTGGTTTTGTGATATCTTTAAAAAACCGTGAAAAACTAGGAAAAAGACAAATCAATTTGATGGAAGACGCAGGACCTAATTGGAGTACGTGTTCCAAACAGTTGACAAGTAAACCCCCCGCCAGTAGGTTTTATCACAGTGTAAATTAAATGGGGATGCATTATTAGGTCACATTATTGATATCTACCAAGATATAGAAATTTGTATTTGTTTCACCAAAAAACACAAGCATGGTACTTAGTTTTCTGCTAGGATGGGAAGCAGGTGTCCATTTTACAAAATATATGATTGGAGTACGTAAAACAATTATTTAGGAGAAAATCCAAAGCAACATCTTCAGTGTACCAGTAACCGAACATGAAATGAATTTGGATACGAAAGTAATAAATGGCCTAAAATTCAATTCAATAAAAAAGTGAACTCTTGGTAAATAGACATCGAAATTAATTATCATTAACATGATATTGACAATCTACTAGTCTAGAAGCAATCAAATTTGTCCATTATTTTATATTATTGTAGTTTCTGGACAGAGTTTTAGTTTAACATTTTGAAATGGGGTCTCAGGGACTCAACAATCAGTGTCATAATAATCCTTGCTTTAACTACATGTATGTAACGTGGTCTATTGCATACAAGAGCACTGTATGGGTACTGTTGTTCCTCCACTAGAAGGAGCATCTTCATAAGAATAAACGATGCATGATATAACTAGCTTTTGACAAAAACTTTTGAGGTATTTCGGGGATTGTTGTCGATGAAAAAGATCTTATATTTTAGAAAATATCCGTGAAAAAGTCTGGAAAAAGTCTGGAAAAAGTTTTGAATGTTTGCAAGCCGAAAATTGTTGGAACCTAGGGTGTCGTGGGTTTGAATCTCGTTGGCAGCACATATACTTTACCGCATTTTGTCTCCCAAATGGGTAGATGATCATAAACCTAAATGATGGCAGCTTGGGGCTAGGAAAGAATGTAATGGTAATACTGGTGCGAGAAATACCACGAATCAATTGTTAAATGTTCCGCAATATGAATGAAAAATTGTTAAAAACGAGTTGGTCAACTTTCATCAGCCATTTGGCACAATCATTATTACATGTACCTTTTGTTTGCCACCAACGGGCAAAATAGAAGTGGTATGCGCAAGTGATATGGGCAACTAGTGAGAAACAACAACTGATCTCCAGTGTTTAGCCAACTTGACGACTTTTTAGATTATAATTACTTTCTTTTTGACAAGCCTACTTGTAGTGAGCAAGACAAAGTTGTCTCTATGACAAGTTTGTGTATGTGCCTTAGTCCATATTTGTGAGGACAATTTTTGAGATGTGCCATTTGAAAGAAATTTTCAGATAACCTCAATGTCACAGCTCAAGATCAAATATCCATGTGTTCTTTCAAGTTTTTTTTCAATCATCTTAAATTAGTCAGATGAGCGATTTTAGGGCCATTCTGGCCATCTTGTTTTTAAATGTTAAATTTAGAGGGAAAAAAACAATGAAGGAAAAAAGAACACACATTATTTGTCGTTTTTCTCAGGGCATTTATGTATTTCAGTTTTAGTAAAATAGCCTAATACATACAAGAAAAAGTTTCGTGACAATAAGATGCTAAACTTTTTTCTTTTTTTTTTTTTTTATTTCTTTCGAAATGTCTATATAAGATTTATGAATTAGGCTAGGTTATATAAGATTTGTGCATTATGCTAGGTTTACATGTTTTTTTTATTCAAAATGTCTATATAAGATTTATGCATAACGCAAGCTTAACTTGTTTTTTAATATTTTTTTATGATTATTTCAGCCCGACATTCTATACTTAGTCCCGCCGATAGCAGCCAGACTTGTTAAGGATTCAACAACTAAGAGCTTCGATCTCTCCTCTGTTAAGTATATCAAATCTGCCGCGGCTCCATTAGGGATTGAACTCGAAACACAACTACTGAGTTTATTTCCAAACACCCCGTTCATTGCTCAAGGTAGAATATTCTTCGTCACGTAAACATAAGGAAGTCTCTTGCAATTGACTGATCGCTAGTTACGCCAACTGCATTGACCTTCAGCAAGGCAAATAGATAGAGGTATCAAATGAAATCACTTTGCAAAATATATATTGAGAGTGATAAAACGAAATGTAGATCGACTCAGGGCGATCAATAAGTCCTACTAGAGCTTCTTAAAGCTATAATTATGACATTTAAGTCGTCCACAAACTAGAATGTTTTAATTTATGTCGCAGTCGCGACAATAGCGCTGTTTGTCGCGGACTTTAAATCACGAGTTTTAGGGTTCGATCCCCCGTCGCGGCTAATTCGTCTCCAATCAATGGGTGAATAATCGTAAACCTGTGTGGGATGAGCAGTTGGAGCTAGGAAGGAATGTAGTGGTAGTACTAGTGTGAGAAATACCAGGAATCCACGGCGCGATATGACTGAAATACTGTCTAAAATGGCACGAAAAACAATTCAAACAATCAATAATTCATGTTAAAGTACAATATTTCATAAAGTGTTCAAATCAACGATTTGACTACTAGATCGATTATTTGCGTGACATCGGCGATCGATTAATAAATATTAAACAAACAGTGTGGTTTGTCGTCTAAGCCTGCGCGATATTAATCTCAACATATTTTAGATTTGCGACCATGCTTATGCGACGTTTAGGTTTGGGACGCTTTAAATTTTGTTTTATACTCAGTGACCCGTTCCACGAAAACAATGTGACGGTCTTTGCTATGTTACATTGATCAAAAAAGCATCTGCACGATATCCGTTCCAGATATGAAATGCGCCTGCCAGAGGACAATATGGTTATGGTATATACGTGAAGACTCTGTAAAAAAGAAGTATCGTTCAAAAACTGAATTGACCAATCGCGGATGTCAATCAAATAACCAGTAACCAATAAAATCGTCCATTTCGACAAGCAGTGAATTCTGAACTCCAAAATTGGGCGACATTTATGTGAAGCATTTTGGTTTGTTTGGCGACTTAAACGGCGTAACTACAGCTTATTCATGCTGTAGTTACAACGTTAAGATCGCTAACCAACCATTCTACTTTTTTGTCACGTTGTGCTGGCAATGCATCTTACTAAATAACGCCGTTTGAAATCGAAAAGGAACTCGCTGTTGGAGTTATTGGGCGCGACCAGCGAAGCCAGTTGGCGGGGGTTACCGATTGGTCAATTATTCTGTTATAGTGCCGCTTGCAGTGGGCGTGGCTAGCGATTTACATAAATCAATTCACGGTTCGCCACTGTCGATCAAGATATTTGAGAGCATGCGTGACATTTCCAACCATTACACATGTGCATCCTCACAGTCTGATCAGAGTCTTCACTCTGCGCTCTGTAGATAGATACTGACCCAAAGCTTCAATAAACGATCAGGGAATATTCCAATTGCCCCGAAAGGTTGTCCAGGGTGCTCAATGTGTGTGAGTCACGCACGTGCGAAATTGTTGGAAATGTCACACACAGGCTCTTTTGTTTTTATTTCGACCGGAATAGAACTTTGAACGCCGACGTCAATGCCAAGCGTATTGGTTGGTATGGCGACCTAAACTTCGTAACTACGGCTTATTCAATCGACGTTTAGGTCTCAAGCCAACCACTGCACTGTTGTTTTTTTTTTTTCTTATCACTACCACAAATCTTTTAAATCAACGCTCTTAGATATATAAATTGAACTTCCTGTCGGAGATAAATTGACGTGACTAGCGATTCACATGCATCAAATACACTCTTCTTAGAGTCGGACGTAATAGAGGCTAATCTTGGTTCTATATGATAATGTTATGACGGCAATTTACGATCCATAAGATTTTTTTTTTTTTTTTTTTCGGGGGGGGGGGGGGGGGTATTATTGAATATTGAAGATTTTGCTTGCTAACGACAAAGTCTTTTTTTTAATTGAACCAACTAATCTTGCCGTCTGCAACTTCTTTCAAAATTGGTTAGTCTAAAGTGTTTATTTATGGTAATAGGTCTAATATCAAATCAATGTTTTAGACTGATCTTTTCAAACATGATTGCAGGTTAGAAATGAACAATAAATATATCATTGATGACAAAAGCCATAATTTCTGCAAAATCTTTTGTTTAAGTAATTTTTGAAATTTCTAACCATCCGAATCAGATAATTTAGAATTTCAATGTCTTATTTTACAATAAAACGGCTATTTCATTCGTTGCTAAATTGCTTTATATCTTGTTCTAAGGGAGAGATATATTTCCTGAAGGTGTTGGATTTTATCTCTGGAAAGGTAAATTCGATATAATGTCTTAACTGCAGTGTATGGTCTAACAGAAACAGGAATTACATCAGGAAACAAAAGAGGTGCTTTTAAAGCAGGGTCGAATGGCACAGTTCCAAAAGGCTTGTCAGTTAAGGTTTGCATATTAATTAAATCAATTCATTCATATGTCTTTATGTATACATTATTTTAGCAAAAGTATGCCTGATCTTAAGCAAGTTGACCTATTTACGAAAAAGGGGTTACAATAACTTATTTGTGGCTTACACAATTTGAGAAGCAGCCACCCAACAAACTCACTTACGTCTCGAATTTAAATTCCAACCTCAAAATTCAAAACTATTAGATAAACAGTCTGTCCCCCGAACCTCTAAGAGTGCCGCAAGGCTTTCACCGTTGTAAAACATTACTTGTCACCACTCGAGTTGTTTAACCCGTTCTCACACGATAACATTTTTAGTCTTGTTCGTTTTCAAAGAACACAATTTTAAGCTGATGAAATTCTAAAATTGTTTGCCCTTTGGAATAGAAAACGTGGTGGATAATGAAAAAAATGCTTGTTACAAGCAATTCGTTCAAAATCCATATTGTTTTTCTATGTCCTATTCTTGAGTGGCGTAAATAAGCTGGATTTAGTGGAAATTAGTTAACTATCCTGATAAAAATTCACACCATGATTTCATTTCAAGTAATCTGTTACATCCTTTTTCCCTTCTCTTCTCCCCCAAAACTAAAAGTATGAAGGAGCAATTAGTTATCTTCATCAATTGTAGTGTTTCATTAGCATGCGGAATATCGAGTGACTTTCTATAACCCATTCACAGACTTCCGGTCTTTTACACTCCTCAAGAAAGGAAAGCTTTGGAAAATATTTTCTGAAAATGAAGAAATTTCTTGTGACACGTTATCTCTCCGTTTTCACGTTGTTTACTACCAGGAGAGACAAAGCAATTTAGAGTTCTATAAACTTGAAATTGTCGTCTACAACTTCTTTTAATTTGGATCTTTCTATAGTTTTGTCGTCTGGTAAAAGGTTAAAGTCGCATATGATAACCACGACTTAAAGATCTTCTAGACTTCTAGATTTAAGATTGTTTTCCCCTGACGTCCAGAAAAGGTAAACAATTCCATGTACATATTTCACAGATAGTTGACCCTGAAACATCAGCCAAAGTAGGAACCAATAAGACCGGAGAGATACTTGTTAAAGGTCCGCAGATTACTGTTGGATATCTTAACAATAAGGCAGCTACGAACAACGCTTTTGATAGAGACGGGTATTTCAAAACAGGTAGAAGTTCGGCGTATTTTTGTTAAAAAATCAATCGAAAGATCCGAGTATCTTCATTCAGTGTTTCGATTTAATGTAAGCTTCTTGCTCATCTATAGGGAAAATAAATCATATCTAAACAATTTCTTGACTTGACGTTATAACTGAATTTCGACCATCAAAGAATGGCCGTTATTGGATAGGCTACACGATATAACGTGTTAGCACATATGGTAGACAGTAGTCGTATATGGTGATTTTCTTTGTTTGAAATGGAATTAATGCCTCTTTTAACAGTAGTTAAGTCTTATCGCGGCTGGATTCCTAATATTTCTCACACTAGTTTTACCACTACATCCTCTCCTAATCTCCTGCTTCAAATATGGTGATAAATGCGAAAAAAATAATGAATTTTTAAAGGGAAATCATAGCGTATTTTACTATATCTATTTGAAGCTCATTTACCTATGAATCAGCTACTTTCTTAGCTCTTCTATTCGAAACTTACGTTAAACAATACCTTATTACAAACTCCAAAATCCTCTTCAAATTATTTGACTACAAAACTTAAAAGAACTGTCAAATCAGATCTTAAAATCATATGGCATGCAATTCCTTTTCCGTAGAAAGGAAGCAATATGGTCCAATCACCAAACATGTTGTACAAAAGGGGTCAAAATATTTTTTCATTGATGCACTTTAGGAATAGAAGTACGCGTGCAAAATTTTGTAACCATTCTACGTCATTTTTGCGAGAAGATCGAAAATTAATTCGCCCCAAGTAGGTGTTAAATCACAAGAATACTGATATTGGACAATTTATAAAAATAAAAACAAGTTCCCTTTTGATATCTAATCCCGAAATGTTTACTGGTACACGATCACCTATATAGTAAATGCATGAGCTTGGGGGTATGTTTCTGTGTGTGTGTGTTTTGTTGTTGTTGTACATGTCATGTGTGCTGACCATTATAAAAGTTTACAATCTTTGGTGAGTTTTTCAATCCAAAATTACAATCAATTCTAATCTATAATAATTGTCTAAATGCGAACATTGAATAACCAATGCTAGATCCCTTTCGTCTTAAGGATCACATACGCATGTACACCTTATCGTGGTTACTTTTAAGCACTGCCTTGTTACAATACAAGTTCCTTCGAAAGCATACACAAAGTAGTTGGTGTCGTTGTTTGGTATTTCAGGTGACCTAGGTTACTTTGATGAAGAAGGTTATTTGTTCATTGTGGACCGTTTGAAAGAGTTGATTAAGTATAAAGGTTTGCAGGTTAGTGAAATGATATTTTTATTCCATATATACTATTATGCTAAAATGTTATGTTTGAATTTTAACAGCTAGACTTTCATAAAGCATGGAAAGCAGCTTTACCATGCCTTTCCAATAATATAAAACCACCAAATTGTCACAATTTTATTATTAGCAAGTTGCTGTTATGCAAGGGGACTATATTCATTTAGGACACCTACGAGTCTATTAAACGACTACATCATATCGTTTACCTGTATGAGTGATTCCCGAAGGACAGTAAGTTGTTACGGGGTAGTACAAGTACACAGGACTTAACTAATACGAGCGCCATATTTTTCTGTAAAACGTTCGATGTATCGAAATGTCAAAAGGGGCTTAGATTTACAGTTTCATTTGAAAGATGATTAATGATAATAATATATGCATTAGAACAGCCCGAGTCCGAAATCTCGACACTAAATCAATAAATGATGTTCGGACTTGGTAAATCATAATTACTATCGCCAAAGAGAAATGTTTTCATTTTATAACGTAACCCCAGCTTAGCTTAACGGTAGTTACAATTTTGATTAGCTTGTGTTCGATTTCCTTCACCTTTCCATTTCATTAACAATATCGTTATAATATGCCAGTAACTCTTAGTTATTTAATAAACTCCAGGTCGCCCCTGCATATCTTGAAGATTTATTAATGAAACATCCTGATATTGCCGATGCAGCTGTTGTTGGTATTCCTGATAGCGACGCGGGGGAACTTCCAAAAGCATTCGTTGTCAAACAACCAGAATCAAAAATCACAAATAAAGACATTCAAGATTATATTACAAGTAAAGTTGTATTTACTAATTAATTGATTTAAACTGTGTCTATTAGTAAAATAATTGCAATCTGGTTTGCAAAAAAATGTTTGATAAGAGAAAGGACACGAGAAATGTTTGTTCCAACAAACTGTCTAAAACAGGGGCAATCTGTATTCATACCGTATTCGGCGTATTTGTTGTTATCGTGTTCGAGAATCGTGTGTAGGTATTTTTTTCATTGGATTCGACCTTCGGTCTCATCCAATAAAAAATCACTATACACACGATTCTCGAACACGATAACAACAAATAGAAAAACACACTGTTGTAATATTCCCTATGAAATGACTCTCACAACAATAAAAGGATCAGAAAAAACACAATGAAGAACCAGGACAGAACTCAGAGATACCAAGGCTTATATTTGCCTTTTTCTGTAATACGAGCAGCCTAGGTATCTCTGATTTCCGATCACTATTTCTTTTGAAGATCTATATATAATCTCAAACTTTCTACAGCACAATTTGTCTACATACGTAAATGTAATTTGAAGCAGCTTTTAATTTCATTGTTGTTTTGAAATGAATAAATTGTATGCTTCATAAAATGTTGCTGTGCTCCATGGACAACTATGACGAATGAAGAAGGGTTCAAAACTTGTCTTAAATAAAAGATGTTCGAGCTCTTTAAATTCTGTTCCATAATAAAACTTTATTCAAACGGAAATAAAGGAAAGCGTTGGCGAATTAGTTTTTCTCATTCTACCTAACTTGTAAGCATATAGTTTTCATCAAACTACCTTATGTACGACTTTTATATCATATGAGAATTATAGTGGGAATATTGAATGAGATAAAGGTCTTGAACTATCGTTAAATCAAATTGTTGAAAGTGTATTATTTATCGACTATTTCTCGTTTTTCCCTTTAAAATATATAAAGATGGTAAATGATGTATCCTAAAAAAATCTATTTAGTGACAATTTTGCTTCTTCTGTTTTCAGAGCACGTTGCAAGTCACGAGAGATTGCGTGGTGGGGTAGACTTTGTAGAAAACATACCAAAAAGTGCCTCTGGGAAAATTCTTCGAAGACTTCTACGAGATAAATACCGAAAAGCCAAGCTTTGATAAAAAACATGTTTGTAATGACATTTTCAACCGTTTAGTAATAATAGAGAAAGACGTTTTAAGTGGTGTTCATTTTCAGCTTTCATGTAAAATAAATTTATTATTAACTCGATTAGTTTGTGTCTCGCACCAGGGAGCCCAATTGCGGATCATAGGAGGAAAGGGGTACGGAAAAACCTGGACCGCCCCCTACAACATTTTCTGTTTCCCTGCCTGTCTGCTTATAGATACCGCAACCAATCCATGCGATTGAAATCTGCTGAACAGTTTAATCGAGATGTAATGCCATTTTTTTCTACTAAATGAAAAGTAGGTTTCAATTAGTTTTACATGAGCACATATTTGAACACAATGTATATATAAATTTGACAAAAAATCAAACATTGTGTGAAGAAAGGATAAATATTCAGGAGGATACGGTTTAAGTTGATATTGGTTAATTGAATTAAACAGGACAATCATCAGCAAAACAGGTTTTCATAATGCTTAGGTAAATACATGTACTCATAAAAAGATAGATAAGTACACCACATTTGGAATGTCTAACAGGATGAACACATTAGTTATTCACTCGATTAGTTTGTGTCTCGCTCCAGGGAGCCCAATTGGATCATAGGAGGAAGGGGGTACGGAAAAACCTGGTCCGCACCCTACAAAATTTTCTGTTTCTCTGCCTCTCTGCTTATTGATACCGCGACCAATCCATGCGATTGAAATTTGCTGAGCAGTTTAATCAAGATGTAATGCCTTTTTTTCTACTAAATGAAAAGTAAATTTCAATTAGTTTGACCGTAAATGTATCGATGATATGTAACTGTCCTCCCTGAAGAATTTTCCAACGGGAAGTCCATATTTGGATAGCGGGTGGTCTGTTGGTGTCGTTGGGTCTAGCGGAAATTTAAACGGCTTATTTGTTTTCAAAAATGTCATCGAAGACACCTTGGTATTCCGAATCCGTCACTGGTTTGCAGTTGTATAACTCGATCTATAAATAGAATTTACTTCACATGTAGCATCGTCTTTGCGCGAGTACATGGCGTTATTACAGCTTAGTAGTAACGACAGTTTGCTCGTGCACCGACGCAATGCTTCTTAGGCAACAGCAAATAAAATACGGTTGTTTTTAAATGTCATCACACACAGAATAAGGCATCTTACGTGTTTGACTTCTCGATAATGTCATTATAATGTTGTTTTTTATATCAGCGTGATAGCAAATGAGAAAAATGTTGCTTAACTAGGAACCGAAAAAATGAAATTATGTCTTTTTAAAATTCTGTTTTTATGTGGTTGTTTTCGTTGTTGTTGTTGATTATTTTTTTTTTAAAAAATTCCATCTGACAATATTTTACATTATTAATGAATAAAAATTCTAGTTTTTGATATTTGTCTGTCTAGACAACATTGTGGAAAGTATAGAAATCGCTTGTTACAAGCAATTTCTTCAGTTTCCACAATGTTTTCCAACTTTTCTTTCCTTGTGGGCATAAAAAGAGGGGATTGTGTTGGAATGGGTTATAACGGGTCGATACTATTGGAAAAATCAACTTATTTGGAAAAGATTGATATAAATTATGTACCTTTCAAAAAGGATTTGTTCTGTTATTTTAGGGGTTGCCAGTAGATTTATGCCATCTAACCGTAAAAAAGAATTATAATAATTACCATAAGAGTTGTAGGTATTCTTCTCAGTTATTGTTCTGCGGAAGACCTTAGAAAGGATAAATTAAACAATTGCGACTGTCAATCAAGGAATCTACCGACAAATCAAATCATTTATTCAGCCCGGACCTGAGCTTTCTATTCCGGCGTTGTCGGCCATTTCTGTTAATATTTTTGTTGGTTTGGCGACTTAATCTTCGTAACTACTCAATTATTCAACTTATTCAAGCTGTAGTTACGACATTCAGGTCACCAACCAACCATTCTGCTTATTTGTGGCATGCTACTAGCCACCAACTTTGCAAAATAACGACGTTTGAAATCGAAGCGGATCTTTCTGTGGGAGTCAATGGGTTGGCCCAAAGGGGTATGTGGGCGGGGCTAGCAATTTGTCAATAATGACTCACGGGCAGTTTTTTGATGACCAACGTTAGGATAATGATATACGCTTTGTGATACTCTTTCAAGTCAAATGAAAAATGGCGTTTAACAGGCGAGCCCGTCTTTTCACTGGTATTTTCCTTATTTTTGACAAATATTAAAAACTTATGTATTTGGTTATAAAGACACGTAATTAGTATAAAGTCTCTTTATTGAAGGCTGAAAAAAGAAATAATTAGATGTTTATAATTCTCTATTTATAAATTTTATTTGTTGGTGCACATGTTAACTCTGTATTACAGGATTAGTTCTTCTGGCATTGCCTGAGTGTATCATGGTGTAAGATGACCAGCTATGACAAAAGTATTAACCATTACCTTAACCCCATCTAGATATCAAAATTGTTACGGCAGACTGAAATTATTCCTACAGGTAAGTCATATATAATCTTGGACCAGGATTGAACAAGATTGCAACGTAAACATTTTACTTTTATCATTTAAAGTATATGTTCATATGGCCGATTTCTGAAAGAAAAATATGCAATTTAACATTTGATGTGATATTATTTGAGTCATCTTACAGTCGTTTGATTCACATTAATGAGACATTGTATTGCAGAAAGGTCATTGAAGGAACTATTAGTTGTAAAGATGCCGTTGCACTTGCCCCTTAAGAAGTAATTTTATTCTTTATGTACTTCAGTTCAATATAAGAGTTCATCCACTTCATAGAGTTCATAGACTTGTCCAAATTCAAAGCAGTTGCAGTCTACAATTTCACTTTGATGAAGTTTTGGCAGAATCTTTGTTTTTGTTTGGGGGGGGGACTAGGGACAGGGATATTCGACTGAGATACGTAACGACTTCATTTTAAAAAAGACATGGTCCGTGTCATAAATCAAAAGGAAATTCGTTGGTTGGTGACCGAAATGTCGTATACATAGCTTCAATAAACTGTTGTTTCGAATTTTACGTCGTCAAACTTACAATAATGCTTAACATAAATGTCGGAGGCCAACATTGACCTCTGATCGAAGTGATGGAAATTGAAAGATTAATTTCTTTTTGTATCAACAATGACAATCTCTCGATTGAAAAAAAAACAACAAAAAACAAGCAAACAAAGGTAACAAGACAAAAACAAAAACCTTAGCATACCAGTTCATAGGTTCCTCCAAATCCTTCGCCAGAGCTACAATCTCCGAGTTGAAAACAAAACAAACAAAAAAAAAAAAAAAGACGAAAGAAAAACCTTAGCATACCAGTTCGAAGGTTCCTTCAAATCCCTCGCCAGAACTACAATCTCCGATTTGAAATCCTGATTGTGTAGCAAGGAGCTTCTGTGCGCCTACAAAAAGAAAACAAGAGGACCACGATGATCCATTATCGCTTCCCTGAGTATGATGTCTCAAGGCTTACATCAAAGCCCTACTCCTAATCATTTTAGAGAAGACTTTTTTTTTAGAAAACTCATTTAATCCTAGGTATATTGAAGATCATACCATTTAGAGCTAATTTTCAGAGTACGGTAATTCTTTGAAGTATTTTGGTAGAGGGTCAATAGATTATGATTTATACCAAATATCAAAGCTCTAAGCCTAATGGATTAGAATGAGAAGATTTTCAAATATATCCCTTTTCTTTTCTAAATCTTGGATTGCAAAGAAAATAGTTTATTTTCAGAATACAGTAATTCTATAAATTATTTTGGTAAAGGGTAAAAAGGTTTTGATACACACCAACTATTGTTTGGGAATAGAAGGTTTTCAAAGATTTCCTTCTATATTTGTATGTAAAATCAGGGATTATACAGAAAAGGGCTAATTTTCATAGTACGGTCATTCTTTGAAGTATTTTGGTAAAGGGTCAATAGATGATGACTTATACCATGTATCAAAGCTTTAGGCCTTATGTTTTGGGAGAAGAAAATTTTCAAAGATTTCCTTCTTTATTTCTTTGTAAAATCTTGGATCGCACAAAAATGGCTAATTTTCAAGATACGGTAAATCTTTGAAGTATTTTGGTAGAGGATCAATAGATGATGATTTATTCCAAATATCAAAGCTCTAGGCGTTATGGTTTTGGAGAAGAAGATCTTTTAAGTTTTTTTTTACTCTGTTGCCATGGCAACCAAAGTTCTTCGTGGATTTCAATTCTTTGAAGTGTTTTGAAAGAGCATGACATAAGGATCATTTTTGTAAAGTTTGGTTTAAATCCAATAGTTAGGTTATGAGGACAAGATTATTTGTAATTGTGGACGCACGCCGACGATGACCGATCACAATAGCTCTC
Source organism: Fragum fragum (assembly GCA_946902895.1). NCBI lineage: Eukaryota > Metazoa > Mollusca > Bivalvia > Cardiida > Cardiidae > Fragum > Fragum fragum. The sequence goes on from OX336380.1 coordinate 16,428,498, forward strand.
CCAGAGCACGTCGTGCTCAGGTGAGCTAAAAAATCGACCGGTCTAGAAATTTCAGTGAAAAAAAACTTGAAAACAGATACCCTTTTACAAAACATAACAGTAACAAAGGTTGAAGTTTCCTTTTATTCGTTCGGAGAATTAATAAAAACCAAACACAGATAATCATGGAAGACTGCACTTTTGTCTTTCACCAATGGGTGGATAATCGTAAACCTTGTTAGGTGCTCAAGACGCCGAGATATGACTGAAAACCGTTAAAAGCGGCGTTAAATACCATTCAAACAAACATTTTTTTCACGGATTTCCAATGTGGCTTCTTTTCGTGCAATGGTGCTCAAATCGTTATCATTATTTTGAGGTTAATTCAAACGAGCTGAATTTGATCCAAACCAATGAGGGTATTTCACAAACAGGATAATTGTGCGTCTTTCGTGTAAGATCGACTTATCTTACATTGGGAGAACAACGAAAGCAATATTTTTAGGAGTGACTCTGCGAGTCGATTGGAGCGGCCAAAAAAGTAGATGGGCGGTGCCAGCGATTGGTCATTGTAACATAAAGCGTAAACAATGTGCAGCCAAGACGTCATACAGCGCGTGTAGAATATTCAATGATCTTCTAAAGGAGCTCTGAGTCAGTATCTATCTACATGTTCATTGTGAGGACCCTGATCAGATTGTGCAGATGCATAGGTTGGTCTCCATCTTTAATTGCTACGCATCTGTACTTGTTGGAAACGTCAGGCATCGGTACATACGTTTTGTGAAACAAAAAATGAAGTAGGCGTACCGACAGCTTGCAGTATTCTTAAGGGCTCGTTTGAAATTCAGGAGTCATTGGCACATTGGCCATTAAATTCAAGGGGTCGAAACCAAAATTGAGGGGTGTGGGTGGGCTAAACAATGAAAAGAGCGAATCATGAAAATTAATTTGAAGATTTGAGGTCCAACAGTCCTTTTCTGTTAAAGATATGAATTAAGCAATTCGTTTGTACAATGTTCAATTGTAAATACATGTAAGTCAAATCATGGAGGAATCCCTGGTTAATCCATAAAAAATTATCCCAAGGGAACCAAAATGACCCTACTTGGAGAAATTTGAAATGGTCAAAAGAGGATATTTTCACATTTTTGAGGGTCAAAACCATAGTTTACGCTTCAAGCAAACGCCGAATGTTTTGTTCAGTGAACAAGTATAAATTAATTGAAACCACCATTTTTTTTTAAAACTGTGTGTGAAAAACAAACATAATAACAACTTTGTGAGTAATAACGCGGAATATTAAAGCAGAGACCTACCTTCGATATCCAGAGACAGTTCTTCCAAAGGCGCGTTTTCTTCGCTTCCTTCATAGATCGCTACACCGACACGTTCGTCCTCGGCACAGAAAATTCCCCAAAGGACGAATGTATCATCATTCTATGAAAAAAAGTTGGCTAGAATGTCAACATTAAGTTAAAATGGAGTTTTCTATTTGCAGACATACGTCAACAATAGATAGAAGATAACTTGCTATTGGGATACTTTCAACATTCATTTAACGGAAAACTACCGTTGACAAGAAAATTTATGTGCGGCATTTCAGTTGGTTTGGCCTCCCAAACGCCGTAAATACAGCTTGCGTACCAATTTTACTTTTGTATTTGATGTCCCTTGCCAAAATAACGCCGTTAAATATTGAAGCAAGATTCCTGGTGTAGTTAATAGCGAGGCCATTAGAGTAAGTGTGCGTGGCCAGTTGACTAATTGACCAATCACTGGAACCGCCCACTTACTCAATTACAACAAAATTTGCTGCGCATGCATAAGCCTCGTTTTCGATTTTAGTAAGGAAAAAAACCCTAACGGGCCAGGCTTTCCGTGTAAATACCGAAAATCGGTGTATACCTGTTAGACTGGTACCACTGTCTTCTTTAATAAAGCCAAAAGTCGACGGCGGTACCGGTCTATATACCTGTCGGCTTTATAGTCGACAGTGGTACCGGTAAAAAGCAGAGGTCCGGTTACTAACGAGGGATGGTGGAAAAGTCAGTCGCCTACGGCAGCAAGAAGGGGTTAAATATAAATATTTCATTTATTTTTTTACCAAGTCACATTTTCTTCTTTGCTTCTATGTTTAAAATTCGGGCGAATCCATTTTAAGACCCCCCGAGCATCAAATGAATAAAATTTGAAGGGGTCCATTATGTGGTAATACATACAAAATGCCACGTTTCTTTGGCCTTTTGATTTCAGATTTACTTCCCTTTTCTTGTTTTTCTTCGTAAAATTGAGTGAGACAATGACAAGCCAAAATAAGACCCTGCAGCAATCAAAGTTAAATCTCGTAAATGGATGAAAATATACCTCAAAGTCACCCGTTAGATCAAAATCTGCCTCCTGTCTGAAGTCTCCGACCATCGAAAATTTATCTTGATAAGTAAACTCGATTTCTATTGAATCGGAGTCACCTGACGGTGACAGACGCTCCACTATAATGCTGAAAGTGTCATCTTCCGGAGGTTGTTCGTGATTCTCCGCTTCGACACAGTTTCCGAATGCGCATTGGTTTTCCTCTGGTAGAAAAAGAGATTGTGTTTGGTATATTTTGTCGTTGATGTTGTTTATTTATTTCAATATGCTATTCGTTTGTTTTACTATGTTCGTTTGTTTGTTTCGTTCTCGGAGGCCTTAATATTCCTTTCATTATTATCTATGTACTAATTAATATATTATATACAGTGTACTGTACAAAAACGTTTCGCTAATAATTGAAAATCAAACGATTTAAACAGCCGAAAGGAGGAAGCTTAGCGACCGACAAGGGCCATTGTAATAATTTAAGCTTTTAAGTGAAAGATCGCTTTCATTATTGTGAGCACAACGCACGATTGGCACGTCGGTTCTACTTCCTACAACGAAACGCTCGTTTCCGATTATATATGGCTATGCTCCCCCTTTTTTACTGTTTAAATCGTTCCATTTTATATTATTAGCGTTTAACAATACTACTCAAAGACATACCTCCCACAACGTGTTTAATTTTGTCTTGTATCCTCACGGGCGTTGGTACATTAAGCGACTTTTCAGCAAAGTTATCACATATTTTAGATTGATTTTCCATTTCAATGTGGCAGACAGACGTTTAAGACGCCATCTAAGTCAAGATAAGATAATTTAATTGTTAGTTTCGTCTATCAAAAACGAGCGTTCTGATTGGTCGAAACATTAATCCATACCTCCATGAACAAGATTTTGAGCACGCAGTGATTTTGTATGCTTCCGCACAAAAAAGTCCCATACAAAAAGGTATCAAAAGATGTAGGGTTTTTGCTTTTTTCGCTCGATACTATTAAATTATAAGAAATGAAGATAATATTTTTTTGTTTTCATGGAGGTATAAACCGAAAAACCTAATCACACAATGTATGAATCCGCTTCGCGTATTCATACAGTATGATTAGGTTTTTCGGTTCATACCTCCATGAAAACAAAAAATATTATCTTCATCTCTTAAATGAATAGGGACGTTTGCTTTTTTCTGGGTTATCCCAAAGGTATTTTGCTCATGTCCCTAGTGTGTCCCAGAGTGCTGTTTCCAGAAAGTGAAATCGGTTCATTACGACCGAAAAATCGGCATTTGCATGCTGGGGGTGGGGGCGAGAACACTCTACTAATGAGGTTCAAGACCGTTTTGGGGCGGTTCACACACGGCATCACCTATTTGACAACGCAACAACGTTACGATTTGACGCTACCTGTGTGCTCATAAGTACCAAAACCATCAAAAATTGTTTACATGATGCTGGCCTGAGGTCAAGACGATTTGAAACCTTGGCTCCGTTGATCCGATATCACCTGGAAATGCGTTGAGCATGGGCACTTGATCATGTCACTTGGACCCAAATGACTAGAGCTCCAGTCCTGTTTACAGACGAGTCAAGGTTTCGTGTGGACTTTACCGATAGATGTATTTGGGTATGGATAATGCCAAATGAGCGTTTTGCACCAGTTGGTTTGACAGGACATGCCAAATGGGCGTTTTGCACCAGTTGGTTAAACAGGACATGCCAAATGAGCGTTTTGCACCAGTTGGTTTGACAGGACATGCCAAATGAGCGTTTTGTACCAGTTGGTTTGACAGGACATGCCAAATGAGCGTTTTGCACCAGTTGGTTTGACAGGACATACCAAATGAGCATTTTGCACCAGTTGGTTTGACAGGACATGCCAAATGAGCATTTTGCACCAGTTGGTTTGACAGGACATGATCGGTTTGGCGGAGACTCAGCCAACCATAGGTATTTGAAATATTAATTGATCAGTTAACCCATTCAAAACATTACACAATTTTAGACTGGTCCAAATTTTAAGAAGTTGGAGACGACAATTTAAAATTGATGATTATGAAAATATTGTTTGCAATGAAGAGGTAGTTTGTTACAAGCAATTTCTTCATTTTCCAATTTTTTTTCCAAATCCTATATTATGAGGGGCATAAAAAGGCGGAATTTGTCGAAAAAGGTTAAAGAAGCGAATTTACTTGGAACACATGTATAATGGCAAAAAATATTTTCACCCTTTAGCAGACTACAAAATTATAGACTAGTACAAAATTGACATGAATTGCCGGAAGGACGGACGGACGGATCGATGGATGGATGGATAGATGGATGGATGAATTGATGGATGGAATCGGATGGGTGGAATTGGATGGGTGGCAGGCTGTATGGATAAATAATTCGCTATGGTTATTATCCTTGTCGAAACGAAATCCTAGAAAGGGTCTATCAGGTACTTTGATTGTAGAATATGAATCCCGGTGTATGGAAATAACCAAAGTACTCACCGGACGTTTCGCCATCAAGCTCCTCAAGCGTGAAAATGAGTCGGAAAACAAAGTTTGCTCCTAGAATGAAAAATATTTTGATTATGATTTAATTTTTAGTTTCGTCTATCAAAAACGAGCGTTCTGATTGGTCCAAAAAAAAATTCAAAACTCCATGAACAAAATTTTGAGCACGCAGCGATTTTGTATGCTTCCGCACAAAATAGTCCCATACAAAAGGTATCAAAATTTGTAAAGCTTTTGTTTTTTTTTTCGCTCTATGCTATTAAATCATAAGAAACGAAGAGAATATTTTTTTTTATTTCATGAGAGGAGGTATGAACCGAAAAACCTAATCACACAATGTATGATTCCGCTTCGCGTATTCATAAAGTGTGACTAGTTTTTTCGTTTCATACCTCGATGAAATTAAAAAATATTCTCTTCATCTCTTAAATAAAATGCGTTGTAGTTATAACCCAGCGACGTAATATGTCTTCCAATGTATATGAATGCGGACATAATACGAGTAAAAAAGTTACGCCCATTTAGTATCCGACGGATCACTGATCTACAACGGCTATATTTTGCAAGACGCAAGTATCATGTAATTGAGAGATGAAGAGAATATTTTTTTGTTTTCATGATGGTATGAACCGAAAAACCTAATCACACTGTATGAATACGCGAAGCGGATTCATACAATGTGTGATTAGGTTTTTCGGTTCATACCTCCATGAAAACAAAAAATATATTCTTCATCTCTTATAATTTAATAGCATCGAGCGAAAAATGCAACAACTTAACAAATTTTGATACTTTTTGTAGTGAACTATTTTGTGCGGAAGCATTCAAAATGGCTGCGTACTCAAAATTTTGTTCATCTAGGTATGAATTAAATTTTTCAACCAATCAGATCGCTCGTTTTTGATAGACGAAACTAACATTTAAATTATTAAAATTTGAAAAAGGTTGGTTAGCAAACTTAACGTCAAGCTATTGCTATTGTACGTAAAAGTCGCCAAACTAACGTTATAGTAGCTTATTCCTCGTCAAATGACGGAGTTCAACGTCCAACGCCAGTCTAAACACAATTGGTCGATATATTATTTGACTGACATCACGATCCGTCGATTAAAAGCCTGACGGACACGGGTCTCTCTCTGGTCAATTTCTTGCAAAATCTTAATCAAGAGGGTAGCAGTGGGTTAAACCGCCGCCTTTCTTTCAATGACGTGAAAACGTCCGGGTTGTGAGTGTTCGAGAGCGACTCTATAAGCTTAAAGCTTTCGTCACAGTCGAATTAAATGAACTTGTAATAAAATATACATAGAGGACTTCAATAGCTGCAATGGACCAGTCGCGGCCGTCGATTAAAAAAAATCGACCAATCTAATCATCCATTTAGACTAAGAAAGAAATTTGAACTTCTACATATGCCGCCATTTATGGTAAGCACTCTTGTTGGTTTGGCGACTTAAACGTCGTTACTACAGCTTCGTCAAGCTGTAGTTACGACGTTGAGGTCGCCAACTAACTTTACTATTTATAATTACATGCTACTAGCCATAAATCTTTAACGTCAGGAGCACTAGTTAAGGATCAAGAATTATTTTGGAAATTATTCGTACAATCCACTGTGGGTTGTAAGGGAGAAAAAAGGGGTACCTCCTGTCAAAACAGAAATACATGCGTATACCGGCTTCAGCATGACGAGGGTTAATTTCGCACAAATTACGGTCTGAAACACTGAACAAAGATAGAATTGTTGCTATGCGACCTTAACGTCGTAACTACAGCTTGAATAAGTTGTGTTTGTGGTGTTCATGTTGCAAAACTAACAAAAATGATTCTCAAAAACGTGTCGGAGCCTTATTTTCATTTCCGGTAGAACACACAAGTAAGCTTACCAACTTCCAGCGCAGCTGTGCCAACAATGTTAAGGAAATCGTTTCCGTCAACCTGATAATCTCCGTCTCCGGTGCCGAGTAGTGTCCCATTGTGGTTCTCGCTGTATACTGAATTACCTCGGGCGTCGGTTATGTTCACCGCTCTCACACCGCTACCAGAGCCTTGAAACTCGGAGGTCACAAACTCGATACAGTCATCTGGATTTTGAAAAAAATAAAATAATGTGACGCATCGTGCAAAACAGGATCTCTTGGAAAATGTGATAAGTGTCGATGCGGGACACAGATAGTGATGGTGCAGCAATGGCAGAATCTTTTACTTGTTGCAGATTTTCTGTATTTGGAATGCAAATTTATTTATGAAATTCAGCTATTTACATTTTCTTTTTTCCCGATGCGATCTCTTTCATGATAAATGTTTTTCGTGAAATCTCGTTTGGTTTCTTTTCGCTCGGCAGGTCACAACAGTTTTGTTGCGTTACAATACCCAGCAGGAGTTCCGATTCACAGAAACTTAAAATTTTCAAATGACACCAAAATAAGAATAAAACATAAGCTCACTTGTATTTTGCTACTTATCATCAATAAAAATACGAACTTTTTTTTTAAATCAAGTTTAATCCATTACTAAATTGCGAAATTTTAGACTGGTCCAAATTGAAAAGAGTTGCAGACGGCAATTTAAAGTTTTTGAAATATGAGACTTTATCAACTTTATGGGTAAAAAAAAGCATCGTGTATAATCAAGAAATTGCTTGTTACAATCTATTTCTTCATTTTATAGCATGTTTTCCAAATAACTTTCTTGGGGGGGGGGGCCAAAAGCGTCATTGTGTTGGAATGGGTGAAACAGATTTAATATATTGGCGAAAAGACAATGTTTCCCTGAGAACCCGCTGTCAATAAAAATGCCATACATAAGGAGGTACGGGCATATACAAAGATATAGATGCGAGTTTAAAGATTCATGCACTTGCTTACTTTAATTGACCAATCGCTGGCCCCGCCCACTTACTCCTTTAGCCACGCCCACTGACTCAAACAGGAAGTCAGACTTCGATTTAAACAGTATCATTTTGAGAAATTCATAGCCAGTAGCATGTACCAAAATATTGACGTGGTTAGTTTGCGACCTGAACGTCGTAACTACAGTTGAATAAGCTGAAGTTACGACGTTTAAGTAGCTAAATCTAGCTATTGCTTTTCCATTCAAACTTAAAGCAGAATAAATAGTTGTTTTTGTTTTTGGTTGTTGTTTTATGGGTTTATTTGTGTGTGTGTGATTGTGTTTTTTGTTGTTTTTTTGTTGTTGTTGTTGTTTGTTTTTTTGCTGGTTTTTTTCTATAAAACTAACAAAATTACCATTTAAAATAAATGTTAACGGCCATTACCAGTGTTTGCGTGCGAGTATAATACGGATATTTTTTTCTGGACACTAGCAAAGGCTCGTGTACGAAATAGATCATTTTGTCGATCAAGACCGAATAATTAATCTGACACTTAAACCTTGATTATATAACCAACCATTTGTATAAAAAAAAGCCATGATGGTAGGCCATATCCCCTTGAAGTGGATGTCTATTAGAGGTTTGAATGTACTTACTGTAGCCAGTGTTATTAGCTTGGATGCAGCCACAAACGTCGTCATCGAAGCAGGTGCCCGCGGGACAATGGTACGTATACATCATTTCGATTCCCATATACACAAGGGGGTTTCCAGGAACTCCCATAAAGGGGCATTCTAAAATCCGTGTAATGGAAGAAATCGTTTCATTGGGTTTAGAGTCACTTTATCTTCGTTTGTCAACCAAACTATATGGATCATAACTGCAGTTAAGATCTAATTTGTGGGTGACAAAAAGTTCGTAATTGCAGCGTAATTGCAGCGTAATTGCTGCGTTATCTATAACGCTGCAGGTACAATCTTTTTGTTACCGAACACAGATAAAAAATATTAATATATTTACGACAGTTTATGTAGCGGCCTGCCTGTATGGTACTTCGCCAACTTCCCTACAATGACAATTTGGGTAAACAACGCGTTTTCATTTTTTTTCAAACCTTCAAATAATGAACTTCTTAACAAAAGAATACTACATGTAGATTATTATGGGTAGGTTTAGTGAAAAGGAATCAAATAATTTCACTCCGAACGCATGGGTAATATTGTGTTTCGATAGTGATACATGTATTTGCTTTGAGCTTCGGATGAAATTTTGATATTTAAAAACTATATATCAAATTTTCCTTAGTATCGAGAACCAAATTAAGTTGTTTCGTTGTAATCATAGCATAATATTCCATTTATTATGTACAATATTCTTTTTTTCAAATCTGCATTTCTACAGGTATTTCCTTTCTCCTTTACTATTCTGATTATGTCGATTCGAAATGATGTCATCAACAGAATGAAAATAATGTCATCTTAGACTAACTCATATTGACAAGCAGATTTCTGTGTGGAAAGTACATACATGTATTTTACTAGTACATATTTTACTAGCAATATCGCTCATAAAAAAGACTTTTTAATCAAAATTAATTCAAGACTGAATTAATTCCAAAAAAGACTGTTGCTTGTTACAAGCAATTTCTTCATTATTCACAATGGTTCCTGCTCTAAAAGACAAAACTGAAATCCACCGACTTTAAATTGATGTCTGTAACTTCTTTAGATTTGGACCAGTCTAAAATTTTATCATGTTGATAAGGGTCTATACAATTAGTATTTGTTTTACCTTTGTCTTCTGCCTGCGGTAAGTCACAATTACAGTCATCCTTTACGAGTTTGTTCATGCAGGCTGGGGCAGTATCACAGTTTCCCATGGAACATCCAGCACCTTGTAGGAAACATTGCCCGTCTGGACAACAATCTTGACGAGGAACCAGTATAGTGCCAGTAAAATTCGAGACCTAGGGAGGGGAAAAGACTCGCAGATTGATTGATTGATGATTGATTGAATGGGGTCTGACGCTACTTTTAACAGTATTTCTGTCATATCGTTGCGGCTTGAGCACCTAACCATGCATTACTTGTGTTTCTCACACCATTACTACCGCTACATCCTTTCCAAGCCTCCAGCTGAACATCCCGCTCAGGTTTACGATTATCCACTAACTAATGAGAGACAAATATCGGAAAGTATATTTGCCGCGAGTGCGGATAGGACTTGGGGCCTCATGAGTGAGAGTCCTACGCGATACCAAGTGAGTTATGGCCGCAATTCGACGATGAAAGAAAAAAAATGAGCCAGTGCGTGACAATGTAGACACGAAAGGTCACTGTGGGTATTCATTATGTTCATCTAACACATCGTCTTTGGGTGAACAAAATGTCGTAAATACAGTTTGAGTAAAGCTGTATTTGCGGCATTTGGTTCCCCAACGACGAAATATTCGGGTCAGTACCTATCTATACATCACAAAGTGAAGAACTGATGTGCGCATACACATCGGGACCCAAAAATTATGGAACTTTTTTTCAAAATAGTCCCATACAAAAAGGTATCAAACTTTATTAGGTTTTTGCCTTTTTCTATTGCTTTGTTTAATTGTTTGTCATATTTCGATTTATAATTACGTTTTGAGACAGTCAAGGGCAATATCATATTTTCTTCATTGGCATTCTCGCTAAATTTGCTAAATTTTCGAAATAATACGACTCGTTGATCTCTTATTTCTAAAATTGTTTCTAACAGAGATTTCTCTCAGAGTTTTGGCTTTTTGCTTTTGGCTTGGCGGATCAAGAAAGCAAACAATATTACCTTCGCCATGGTACGATACTCGTCCGTCGAATATTTCTGATATTACACGGGTTATATTGCACTTGTGTAAGAACTGTGCAAATTTAATCGAAACCTATTTTTGTTACTACAAAAATGGCGCCCATTATCTTCCGATAGGTGGCATTTTTCAAATACTGACCTATCTAATTTGAGCATTCTGGGTAGCGACAACTCGGCCGATTCCGTCGAGCTACATTCAAAATCTCAATGCCCATGAAATGCTCGTTTCAAAGTCTCGGTGCCTTTTTCTTGGAGCACAGGTAATGCATAAATACTTTCGCATTTTTTCTAGTTAATTTAGGGCGACAATCAAGTTTGATTTCGCCCGAAATAGATTTTATTGCAATCTGGATAAGTGATACCGTCCCGAGGTCAATCTTCGGAGAATATGACATGCGCAGCCAACGAAATGGCGTCAAAACGCATGTAATGATGTCATTTTACAAACGGTTTTATATGATTCGCGGAATATTATATATCGATGAAGGCTATTAGGATTTTATGATGCATAGAATATCATTGACTTTTCATAAAATCCCGAAATTATTGAAACGGGTCATCTTTGAACATATGAAAAACGAGGCTCTGTCGAGGTTTTTTTTTTCTTTTTCTTTTTTTTTTCGTTTATTTATTTCTTTCTTTTTAATTCTATTTTAGATAACGAGTTTCGATTCTCGTTTGTTATCGTTTATAGATGACTCGTTAAAACAAGAGCCGTCGGAGACGGATTATGCTCCCCGAATAAGGCTTTTGTCACAAAACTGTATGCAATTATTGGACAAAAAACTTTTTATTGAATGCAACTATAGTTTGAGATTTCAGTTCACAAGAAATTTGGAACTTTGACAAACATTGAAGGAATCAGTTTTGCTTCACAGGCCTGGTTCTAGTAAAATTCAACATCATTATAATTATGGTAAGGGGGTAAATATTTTACCTTAAAATTATAAATGAATAATGTGTCCATACAAAAAATGAAGACTCTAACTTGAGTAGTCTTGCAGAAACAATTGACGGATTTATTTTAGAGTAGGAAATATACAAAATGTAAAGCTACATGGCATTAAGCCCCCTTTTAGCATGGTATGTTCATTGGTCAAAAATTGAAATAAACATTACCAAGGGCACTTAATAAACAACATTTATGTAAAGTAACAATAAATTTTGGCAATTTGTAAAGGGGGGTTATTTGAAAATTAATGACCTTGACAATTTGACCAATGACTTTGACCAATGACCTTGAACATAGTACCAACAGAAAGTCAATGTAATTAGCAATGCACAAGTAAAATATTAAGGCTATATCACTTAACATTGTATACTTATGGAGGATGTTAAGTTAAAATTTTCGAAATTTTGGCCTTGATAAATGACCTTGAACTTGACAGATGACCTTCAACTTAGTACAAACAGAAAGCCCATGTCATAAGCAATGCACATGTGAAATATGAAGGCTTTATCACTTACCATTGCATACTTATGGGCGATGTTAAAGTTAGAATTTTGAAATTTTGACCTTGAGAAATGACTCTGACCTCGACAGATGACCTTACACCTAAAAACAGAAAGGTCATGTCATGTGAAAAATGAAGGTTATATCACTTACAATTGTAAACTTATAGACATTGTCAGTTAAGATTTTTGAAATTTGACCTTGAGAAATTACCTTGATTTTGACAGATGAGTTAAGTACCAATATAAAGTCTATGTCATAAGCAATGCACATGTAAAATATAAAGACTATATAACTTATCATTGTATACTTATAGGCGATGTTAAAGTTTAATTTCGAAATATTGACCCTGAGAAATGACCTTGACCTTGACAGATTACCTTGAAATTAGTACCAACAGAAAGGTCATGCCATAAGCAATGCACATGTGAAATAAGAAGGCTATATCACTTGCCATAGTAAACTTATAGACAATGTCAGATAAGATTTTTGAAATTTTAAACTTGAAAAATTTCTTTGATCTTGCAGATGACTTTGAACTTAATACCAACAGTAAGTCCATGTCATAAGCAATGTATATGTACAATATGAAGACCATATCACTTACAATTGTATACTAAAGGGCGATGTTTAGTTTAGATTTCGAACTTTTGACCCTGAGAAATGACATTGACCTTGACAGATGACCTTGAACTTAATACCAACAGAAAGGTCATGTCATAAGCAATATACATGTGATAAATGAAGGTTATATCACTTACCATTGTAAACTTAAAGACAATCTAAAAGTTAGAAAAATTGAAATTTTGACCTTGAAAAACGACCTTGACATGAACAGATGACCTCGAACTTAATACCAACAGAAAGTATTTGTCATAAGCAATGCGCATATGAAATATAAAGGCTATATCACATACCATTGTAAGCTTATAGACAAAGTTAAAGTTAAGATTTTCGAAATTCTGACCTTGTCAAATGACCTTGACCTGGACTGATGATCTTGAACTTAGTACCAACAAAAAGGGTTTGTCACAAGTAATGCACATGTTAAATATAAAGACTGTATCTATGACCAATCAAAAGCTATGGCCATTATAAGTTTTTGCAGGACAAAAAGACAGCTTACGTAAAGCTCGTAACATTAAGGCCCCATGTCCCATGACACGGTTTTTTAAACGTAAATTTTTGACAGTTTGAGGTCAAGACGATCTGATTTGCAACTCAAATATGAAATTTCGTAAGATTCTTACTATTTGACTAGGAGAAATTGGCAAAAACTAATTTTTACATTAAGGCCCCTTTTTCCATGACGCAGCCTTGAATTGAGAAATTCCAAAAAGGTCTCTTTGAAACTTCCTAGTAAGATTATATATGAAGTTTCATCCAATTAGACTACGGGGTTCCTGAGATATGACGACGGACAGACGGCCGGACGGCCGGTCGGACGCGTGCACAAGCATAAAAATCGGTATTCCATGGTCAATCATTCAATATCTTCTATTTCTCCCATAGTACCCCTTGTTTGAACGGTGAACTAGCAGCATGATTATGTATGGAATCATATATCAAACAACGTCATCTTACCTCTTGCCGTTCTGAATTAAATCCATGTTCTGAAAAGCATGAAAGTAAAGGGGTCGAAAGCACCTAGAAACTATTACTGAATCAGAATTTCTTTTGAAAAAAAAAAAAATGATTTCAGAACCCTTTCTGGTTTGAATTGGACAAACAGGTGGTGTGGACTAAGATCAGACTGTACTTATGTGCAGGCTGATCTTAGTCTATACCTCCTGCCAATACTGGAATATTCCGGGTTACGCATATCAAGGGTTGATATATTATTATTTTTTTTTTTTTTCGTCAGATTTTAAGAATGTCCTAGTGATGCATCGAATCCGTATCTCGATTTCTTTTAGACAAGCTGATCTTCGCCTTTTCTAGAAAAGATATATTAGTCAAGCTCAGTGTGGCTCGCTTAGGCCTGCCTTCAGTTCTATTCTTGATACGGTTAAGACTAGCTTGCTTCAAAAAGAATATCAGGACAGGTCCCGGATCAATATAGCACTCACCTCTATACAAGTTATAAAACCACTACATAAAACTCCATTATATTCTTCCGGATCTTGCCTTGGAACCATTTGATTAGCCACTATACCACCCCCAGCGCAAGGATCTAGAAAAAAAAAAAAATAATGAGTTGTATTATATACCTACCAAGTTACCTATCAGATACTTTCATAGCTCTCGATAGACAAAACAACTCTATCCGCCATGTACTGAACGAATAAGAGGATGATGAAATTTACCAGACTCACAGTCAAAATAACTTTGTTTTAAAAAAAAGTTTCGTGAAGTTCTTTTATTTTATAAAGTCTATACATGATAATGAAATATTTTGATGTAGCAGTGATAGAAAAGCTTGTATTAGATATTCGCCGTGCATGAACATTTTATATTTCGCTCGACCTCGAATCCAATACACAGTTTCGTCTCTTAACTATAACACGGTATTCCTTATTTATTGAATGATGGTCATTCCGAACTTATCAACTGAGTCATTTATTTAATTAAGAGATAAAGAGAATATTTCCTGTTTTCATGGAGATGTGTTTGTTTGTTTGTTTGTTTGAATGGGGTTTTACGCCACTTTCAGCAATCTTTCAGTTATATCGCGGCGGCTGGAGCACCTAACAATGGATTCCTGGTATTTCTCACACCAGTACCGCCATCACATCCTTTCCTAGCCTCCAGCTGCTATCCCACATAGGTCTACGATTATCGACCCATTGGTGGGAGACAGATAGTCGGAAAGGATGAGTGCCGCCGTCGGGGATCGAACCCGGGACCTCTAGATTGACAGTCTGACGCGCTACCAACTGCGCTATGACGGCGGCCATGGAGATGTGAACCGAAAAACTAATTACGCTGTATGAATACGCGAATTTAATAACATCGAGCGAAAAAAGCAAATATTTTACAAATTTTAATACCTTTTTGTTTGGGACAATTTTAGATGGAAGCATGCAAAATCGGTGCGTGCTCAAATTTGTGTTGAATGAGTAATGAATTTTTTTCGACCAATCAGAACGCCCGGAACTAAAAATTATATTATTGAATGAACGGTCAATTTCTGAATTCTGCGAAACATATAACAACGCTTGTGAAATATCGATATTTCATGTATTACATCAGTTTCGTTGTAACGAAAACGCGTAATCATATGCATCGTTACATGTAATGTATCTCGTGTTATATGAAAAATCAAAGTACTGAAAGTACTGTAAGCTAGCAAAGCATGGTTGAATTTAGAAAACTTTCCATTGTTGGGTAGAAAACATTGTGGACATTGAAGAAATTGCTTGTACAAGCAATTTCTTCATTGTCCACAATATTTTTCAAAGCCTTTTTTCCAAAAGCGGAATTGATTGGGAATAGGTTAAATAGCGTGCTTTTGACAGACTTCACTACAATTTGAATAGAGTTTGCAATATTCCTGAAATACATAAGAACTACTTTTAATGGCGTACGCATTTAACAGATTTAGTGGTTAAGCCTCCAATGGCAGTTTGCACTCGTTGAACTTTGAGACGACCTCGAAATTTCGTTTGTTAACTTAAGCTATCAAAGCTGACGCTTTGCTAGCTAAAAATAATGTTCAACGGTTTAATCAAGGATATAGAGATTTTTTTTTTTTTTCGCTGAAGTATGAACCTTAAAACTTCATCACACCGTTTGAATACACGAAGCGAATTCATGCATTTGTGTAATAAAGAGTTTTAGTTTCATTTCTCCGTAAAAAATCTTTTATTATTTAAGAGATGAGGAGAATATTTTTTGTTTTCATGGAGGTATGAACCGAAAAACCTAATCACACTGTATGAATACGCGAATTTAATAGCATTTAGCGAAAAAAAAAACGAAATCTCTACAAATTTTGACACCTTTTTGTATGGGACTATTTTGTGCGGAAGCATACAAAATCGCTGCGTGCTCAAAATTTTGTTCATGGAGTTATGAAATAATTTTTTCGACCAATCAGGACGTTTGTTTTCGATAGAAGAAACTAAAACTTAAATTATTTTAACTTAATACTATCAAGCAAAACAAAGCGATAACATGTACATGTCTAGTTTTGAATAAGAAATTGTGGATCTACTTTGTGTGTAAGCATACAAAATCGTTGCGTGCTCAATGTGCTGTTAACGGAAGTATGAAAAGGTCAGCCATTCAAAACGGACGAAAGTGAAATTAATTTATTTTACTTTCAAGCGTAGGTCATAATATACCAATAGATATGTATCGACCTACTGATTTGAGACTAAGTGAATTCTATGTTGTAAACTCTAATTGACGGAAAATTTTATTTCATACTTAAATGAAAAAGAAAACGAGTACATTACTGTTATATTTTGTATACTTTCGTAAAATCGTCTCAAAAAGAAGTGAATAGTTAAATTGACAATAAGAAATATATAAAAAAAAAGTATGATAAGGTTTTTTCGGTTCATACCTCAATGAAAACAAAAAATTCTCTCTATCTTTGAAGAAAATAAACGACCATGTATTTCGTGTGGCTTTTGATCGACTTGTACAGTACAAAGAACGCATTTCATAGTTCAAATTATTCCTGAAGCTTTCCACGTCGTAGTTGGACGTGCAAATTGTCGCAACTAGAGTTTTGTTCAAGCTGTAGTTACGACAGTTTGCACACACAGGGAGACGATAGTTCACTTACTAGCTGCTTCCGAGTTCCCGAAAAAGCAGTCCGACTTCTTGGAAAGATAGTTAACACATGTCAAACGAACACGCGAGAATGACGCTCCACAACCACAGCATCGCTTGTGTCCGATCCAGGGGCTTGCCATAGAAGAGAGCTATGATATATATATTTAAAAAAAACATTGTGTTTTTGGGAGACTAGCCTTTGGAAATGCTGTTAAACCATTCCAACACTGCAATGACGCTTTAAAAAACACCCCTTAATATGAAACCTTTGGAAAACATTGCATTGTCGAAAATAAAGAAATTGCTTGTTACAAGCAATTTCTTCATTTTACACAATGTTAATGTTGTTGTTAATCAAAAAGACAATGTTTTTAAAGATTTTATCAACGTAATAATATCGTCTGCAACTTCTTTGGATTTGGACTTGTCGAAAATTTCATTGTGTGGGAATGGGCAGAAAATAATAAGGAAAACATTGTGGCAAATTAAGAAATTGTTTCTAACAATCATTTTGTTCATTTTTTACACAATATGTTCTACCTAGAAAGTGGAAAAAAAACTGAAATTTTATAAGCTGTAAATTGTCATCTGCAATTCCTTTCAATTTGGACAAGTCTAAAATTTTGCTGACTGGTAATGGGTTAAAATGCATAGCAAGATACGAGGGCTAACCATTGACATGTGAAATAAGACGACTGATTGAAAACACCGTGATTAAACCCATTCCCGTTTTTTGAAAAAAATGACTGTTCCAAATTCAAAGTGGTTGCAGACGAAAATGAAAATTGGGATGCAATTTGGAATGAATCCTATGTGGTAGAAAATACTGTGGAGAATAGAATTTGCTACTTACAAGCATTGTCTTCCTTTCCCACTATGTATTCTCAAGTAAGAGTAACAGCGACGTAAAATCCCGGTTTTTTACAAGAAAGAGTTAAGTCAGGAAGAGGTGGTTTAGCTTTATTATTTTCAATTTTGTTTTTGAAAGCTTACATACTTTATCCACAAGCGTTTGGATAACTTTCCTGAAAAGGAGGGTATATTGCCCCCCCCCCCCGCCCCTCAAAATGCGTCAACAGTTTGTTCGACGTCATCATCAGTGTGAAAATAACAACCGTTGGATTTATTTTTTCATCATCATCATCATCATTTTGTGGAAAAGCAAACTATCGGAGAGTGCTAAATTAGATGAGTAATGCGGATGCTCAACCAATTTGAAACCAAATTTCTGAATAGCAGGCATGGCAACGTTGGACTTGTGAGCAACATTTTCCAAATGCATGCCTTTCCTCCTTGTTTTGTTTTTGTTTTTTTCAACGAAGCTGCCATATGGAATCAGCATAATGCTCCAATGTTATAGTGTGACCTTTTTTTTCAATTTTAGATAATAGAGACACACCTTTTGCATCCTATCAGCTTCGAAGAGGATGATGTTGGCCCTTTTCGGGACGGCGATCCATGTTATTTCATCTGCTTTGGATGTTGTTTTGTCTTAGGTTCGAAAGGTTAACATTTGTTTAATTTTAGGCAAGGTATTGAATAACCGTATGATGACCCGAAATTGTTCTGTCGCTTAGAATTACTCATGAGAAAATCAAATTCTGTCAAAAAGAGATAGATAATCAAAGTCCTGAAAGTACTGTAAGATAGCTAAGCATGGTTTTGTCAAGTAATGCATTACATCTTAGACTGGTTCAAATTGATAAAAGTTGCAGACGACAATTTCAAGTAGGTGAAATTTAGAAAATGTTTGCCTTGTAGGGTAAAAAACATTGTGAACAATGGAGAAATTGCGTGCAACAAGCATTTTTTTCATTTTCAACAATGTTTACGAAAGCTGCTTATTTGAGATGCAGGCAAAGTTTACAATATTCCTGAAAAAAACATTTGAACTACTTTTTATGGCGTAGGCATTCAGTGAATTTAGTGGTTAAGCCTCTAGTGGCAGTTTGAACTCATTGGACTCTGAGAAGACCTCAGATCGCTTGCTAGCTAAAAGTCCTACTGCGTTGTAAAGTGATTATAAGACTTTATCTACAAAGACCCCAATCGATCAATCGCTTGCCCCGCCCACTGACTCCTTAGGCCCCGCCAATTGACTCAAGCAAGAAGTTCCGCTTCGATTGTAAGCGGCGGTATTTTACAAAATTATGGCCAAATTGCATGTTACAAATAAGTAGATGAGAAGTTAAATAAGCTGTAGTCACGACGTTAAGGTTACCAAACCAACATATGATTCGCCAATGTCAGAGTTAAAACTGAACTTCCGGTCTAAATTGACTGATTATTTGGTTGATGGTCATGATTGTTCAATTGGTATGGTTATAAGTGGTTTGTTTCTGCTCTAGGCTACGGACTTCTAGTCGTACTAACGACATATTCATTTACCACAATGCTGCTTATTTGAGATGCAGGCAGAGTTATCAATATTCCTGAAAAACATTTGAACTACCTTTTATGGCGTAGGCTTTCAATAGATTTAGTGGTTAAGCCTCCAGTGACACTCATTGGACTCTGAGAAGACCTCAAAATTTTGTCTGTTAAATTAAGCTATAGCTAAAAATCCTACTGTCGCTGTAAAGTAATTATAAGACTTTATCTACAAAGACCCCAATCGATCAATCGGTTGACCAGCTCACTGACTCCTTAGGCCCCGCAAATTGACTCAAGTAAGAAGTTCCGCTTCGATTTTTAACGACGGTATGTTACAAAATCTTGGCCAGAAGCATTTTACAAATAAGTAGATGAAAAGTTGAATGAGCCGTAGTTAGGTCGTCTATGTCACAAAACCAACAAAAATGATTCGCCAATGTAAGAGTTAAAATCGGACTTCCAGTCTAAATGAATGTTTTCATTGGCCGACTGATTATTTGATTGACAGTCGCGATTGGTCAATTGGTATGGTATAAATGATTTGTTTCTTCTCTAGGAGTGACGTCTGATCGTACTGACGACATTTAATCATCGTACTAACGAGACACTGTCATCGTACTAACGACATACCGTCATCGTACTTTTGCGATGTCGTCATCAAAGTATCGTAGTTTTAATCTACAATACCTTCATGTACTGTGAAAATAACGTCCGTTTGATCTATTTCATACTTCTTTCCTTCTTGTCGTGCAAAGGGCGGTGAACGTTCTACTTATATCAAATATTAGAGAAAAAGATGATCTCGATATCCCTTCACTCGTGAGGATGAGTTCTTCCCAACCACAAATCAAGTTTTCTTTCGTACCTCGCTTTCAACTGTTATATCTCAAATAGTTATGAGCTCCATTTGATCGAATGTAGCTATGAAGAACAAAACTAACCTTGTATGAGCCGACAAACTGACAAATAATGAAGCAGCTACAGTCGGCATCGAAAGAGCTGAACCCATGTCCCTTGGATACAATGCAGTTTTCGCACTTGTCTTCGAAGATCCTTGCACCTACAAATGAACAAACAACTATGATAAGAGCAACAATAACACACGCGTTCATTGTTAAGGTTTATAGACTGTAATTCATCCAGGGGCTCTTGCTTGGCTCAAAAACCTTGGTATCGACTCTCAAAAATCTAAAAATATCCCATTTTGACCTATAGAAATTATTCTCTAATGGGTCATTTGACCCCCACCCCCCTTGGAAAGAAATTTCTAGGGGTCAAAAATGATTTTAGTCCCTGGATTGACCAATCGCGGCTGTCAATCAATGAATATATCGATCAACCAAATTATTCATTCAGCCCTAAAATGAGAATTGAGATTGAAGTCCGAGATTGTGTGTGACATATTTTTGTTGTTTGGCGACTTAAACGTCGTATCTACATCTTATTCAAGCTGTGGTTACGACGTTTAGGTCGCCAACCAACGATTTTACTTTTTCGTTACATGCGACTGACCATAGTTTTTGCAAAATAATGCCGTTTAAAATCGAATCGAGACTTTCTGTCTGGGTCAGTGGACGTGGCCAAAGGACAAAGTTGACGGGGCGATTGGCGATTGGTCAATTCCGCCACCCTATAAGACAAAATGATTGCTTTTTAGACTGACAACGGTTGAATACTTTCCAGAGTGTATCTTGTATACTTTTTCCCAATTAATCTTTGGGCAATTATATTTTTTTTATAGAAAAATGTAAATTGGAACTTAAACCTTCAGTTTTCTATTCATGATTTTCTCGATTTCTTATTTTGACCCCTTGCACACCAGTTTTGACACCTAAAATTTCATATTGTGAGTCAATGATTTCAAAATGCTAGCACGGACCGTTTTATAAAAACGTTAGCCATCTCTATTACAAACGCAAACCATGCAAGGCAATTCGTCTTAAATACCAATCGACAAATGTCTTTTGGTAGCTTAGGGCTGTACAATGACTGGGTCGCTGGCCACGCGCACTTAACTCCGACAGAAACTTCTGCTTAAATATTAAACGGTATTATTTCCGGAGGGGGATATCAGTAACATGTAAAAGCAAAATGATTGGTTTACGACCTAATCGTCGTAATTACAGTTTGAATAAGCTGTTGTTTCGACGTTTACGTAGCCAATCCAAGAAAATGCTTCACAAAAATGTCGACCAATGTCGGAGTTCAAAGCTCTCTTTCGGTCTAAATTTATGATCGGATTGGTCTTTCGAATTTTATTGACAATCGTGATCCGTTATAAGCTGATGGTTATCAACCGACATTAATGTCGCAACTTCAGCTGAAAAAACAAGCTGTAGTTACGACGTTTAAGTCGCGAAACCAACGGGTTATCAAAATGGCGGCCAATGTTGGAATTCGAAACTCATTTCTGGTCAGAATGAATGTTGTTATTGGCCGGCTGGGTTATTTAACCCTTTCCTGTTTTTAGAAATTTTAGACTGGTCCAAATTGAAAGACGACAATGAAAACTGGATGCCATTTGAAATGAAACCATCCTATGCGGTAGAAAATATTGTGGAAAAAGGCGAAATTGCTTGTTACAAGCAATTTCTTCTTTTTCCACAATGTTTTCTTGAGTATAGAATCACAGTAACGTGAAATCCCGTATTTGGACGGGAAAGGGTTAACAGACAGCAGCCAATAGTCAATTGTGACGCATAGGTCGCAGAAAATTTAAACGCTTAGGTCGCAGAAAATTAAAATGTGTAACTCTCATTATTTCCTATACTCTAATACTTATCACTTGAAGACTTTTTGTACCTGTGTTGTGTTCTTAATTATATTGAAATTTCTAGTCATGAGTGTCTTTTCCGTTTTTTTATCGTCGCTATCGTAGCACATGCCCATATGAGCGACGCCCCAAGTAGACGGTTAGTTGTTACGGGGGATGGTGTGAGAATACATGACGAAACTGCTGAAAGACCCGTGCTTATTGTAAAGCGCCATCAAATGGGGTCTCGGATTAATGTCTCAGTCGTAAGACAATTAGTTTGGTCAGCCTTAGGCTCGAATCAGCGATCATGGCTTTATAAAGTCAACTGCTCTTCACACTGAGGTAATCGGGTTTAAACCTCTATGATAACGAATTATAGTTTTATATGAAGTAAAACAAGCTATTATTTTTAGCGCTTTACATTTTTTGTGGCATACAAATAGTCTTTATTGAACTAATCTTTTTATTCAGTTTTGTCACTCTCCACTCAATCGCGTTATTGGCCACACAAAAAATAGGTAAAATAATCGAGGCTGCGCAAAGCATTTTCAACAATTCCATAGCAAATTGAAGACAAGGTTTAACGGTTGACGTCCAACTGTTTATTTAGAATCAAAGTACTGAAAGTACTGTAAGCTAGCAAAGCAGCATGATTTTATTTAGTTATCTTCTTTGTCAAAGGTTATCATGTTTAGTGGAATTCAGAAAACATGTGTAGAAAATTGAAGAATGTTAGAAAACAATGTGCACAATGAAGAAATTGCTCGTTACAAGCAATTTCTTCGTTGTCAACAATGTTTTCAAAGCTATTTTTCCTGAGATACTTCAAAAGGAGTTTTCTACAATTTGTATAAAGTTAATTCATGTGGCCATAAAAAGCATCGACAGAGTTTGCAACATTCCTGAAAAAAGAACTACTTTTTTATGGCGTAGGCATTCAATGGATTTAGT
Source organism: Fragum fragum (assembly GCA_946902895.1). Classification (NCBI taxonomy): domain Eukaryota; kingdom Metazoa; phylum Mollusca; class Bivalvia; order Cardiida; family Cardiidae; genus Fragum; species Fragum fragum. The sequence goes on from OX336380.1 coordinate 16,451,257, forward strand.
GGTTAAGCCTCCAGCGGCAGTTTGTACTCGTTGAACTCTGAGACGCCCTCAAAATTTTGTCCGTTAACTTAAGCTATCAAAGCTGACGCTTTGCTAGCTAAAAATCATTGATCATCTAAAAAAATTTGAGTCAGTACTTACCTAAAGAACGCAAAAGGGATGACTCTGTTGAAACTGCGCTGATGTACCAAATAGTTTGAGACTTCACTTTGTGCTAATGAAGCTATTAGAAATTCCATGCGCAGGCTATTTTTTCAATCACTGTTGCCAAATAAAAGAAATTGTATGACTTACCCTGCGTTGCTGCTGTAAATAGACAAAAATAGTATATGTTTGAAAATGGTTTTACTATAGTTATTTTGAGTTAGTGCGAAGGGTGGAGTGTGTGTGTGTGGTGCGTGTGTGTGTGTGTGTGTGGTGTTTGTGTGTGTGTGTGTGTATGGCAATCAATTAGAGGACCCAGGCTTGAACGCACTCCAACGATTAGAGGACTGCGGTACAATTGGAGGACTTGCACACGGGTCCTCAAAATGTTTTCATTGTATTCAACTGATTTTGACATACTATTATAGAAAATTGAAAAATAATCGAGTCCTCATTTAAACGTTAAAAAGTAGTCTGGACGCACAGAACATGCACACTTTGCTTTTGTCACGTGACTTGAGAGTGTGCTTGACGACTGGCACAGGTCCTCACATACATATATTTTGTTTTTCCCATGGCTGTATGCACAGGTCCTCACAAACTTGGGAGTGTAACATGAATGAACATACATATATTTTGTTTTTCTCTTGACTGTATGCATAGGTTCACACAAACTCTTTTCTGTTACAGTACATGTCCTCACAAATATTTCGTCAAGCCTCAATAGCTCAGTCAGTAGTCAGGCTGGCAATTTAAAGGATCTCAATATGGCACTGGCTCGAAACCTGGCTCAGCCAACTTACTTTCCGAAAAGTCAATGTGACCTGATTCATTCTTTTTCACCAATGGACAAAGTTTATGTGATAAAGCAGTCAGTGGCTTTGAAAGAAAGCTATGTGTGGTACTGGTGGATAGGTGCACTGACTGCCATGATTTGACTGAAACAACGTTCTTTTAAAGTGCACCTATCCATGCTGCCATGGTATTTCTTCACCGGTACCGCAAGTAACGTTTATTTTCTTCCAAAATTAGAATTACTTTTTCAAACAAAGTCCATTGGTGAAAGACGAATGATTCGGGTCAAAGACTTTCATCGAACGTCGAAAAGAAAGATAGCCGAGTTGAAATTCGAACCAGTGGCAAACTGGGACCACTTGCTTGTAAATTGCTGCTTATAAGTCGCTACCCACTGAGCTATTGAAACTGCATAATGCGTGAAATGACGCCTTGAACAAATTGAAACACTTTAAAAGACGGCAGGAGGTTGCGGGTTGGATCCCTGGCCAAACATATCGGTGACAATATAGCATTGATAGTAATTGACTAGTTTTCTAAACTATAACGTAGCAGATCATAACCATTCATTGGTGTGTCTTATTCTTGTTTCACTTTTGAAAAAAGTTAGGTTTCAAAAAAGCCGTCTCTTGCATACAGATCAAACTAAGGACCCAGGCTTGAACGCACACCAACCATTAGAGGACTGCGGTACAATTAGAGGACTTGCACACGTTGAGATTGTCCTAACGTGACGCCACTGTATACTTGATAAAGTGGATTATGGCGCACCAAATGGGTCAAAAGTCTATTTAGACCGTGAACGCATAAAATATACGCATCCACGCGTAAATTTTATGCGTCGACGAATATATTTACACTTCGACGCATAAAATTTACGCTTTAAAAGACGGCAGGAGGTTGCGGGTTGGATCCCTGGCCAAACATATCGGTGACAATATAGCATTGATAGTAATTGACTAGTTTTCTAAACTTTACCGTAGCAAATCATAACCATTCATTGGTGTGTCTTATTCTTGTTTCACTTTTAAAAAAAGTTAGGTTTCAAAAAAGCCGTCTCTTGCATACAGATCAAACTAAGGACCCAGGCTTGAACGCACACCAACCATAAGAGGACTGCGGTACAATTAGAGGACTTGCACACGTTGAGCTTGTCCTAACGTGACGCCACTGTATACTTGATAAAGTGGATTATGGCGTACCAAATGGGTCAAAAGTCTATTTAGACCGTGAACGCATAAAATTATACGCGTCCACGCGTAAATTTTTTTGCGTCGACCCATATATTTACACGTCGACGCATAAAATTTACGCTTTAAAAGACGGCAGGAGGTTGCGGGTTGGATCCCTGGCCAAACATATCGGTGACAATATAGCATTGATAGTAATTGACTAGTTTTCTAAACTATACCGTAGCAGATCATAACCATTCATTGGTGTGTCTTATTCTTGTTTCACTTTTAAAAAAAGTTAAGTTTCAAAAAAGCCGTCTCTTGCATACAGATCAAACTAAGGACCCAGGCTTGAACGCACACCAACCATTAGAGGACTGCGGTACAATTAGAGGACTTGCACACGTTGAGATTGTCCTAACGTGACGCCACTGTATACTTGATAAAGTGGATTATGGCGCACCAAATGGGTCAAAAGTCTATTTAGACCGTGAACGCATAAAATATACGCATCCACGCGTAAATTTTATGCGTCGACGCATATATTTACACGTCGACGCATAAAATTTACGCTTTAAAAGACGGCAGGAAGTTGCGGGTTGGATCCCTGGCCAAACATATCGGTGACAATATAGCATTGATAGTAATTGACTAGTTTTCTAAACTATACCGTAGCAAATCATAACCATTCATTGGTGTGTCTTATTCTTGTTTCACTTTTAAAAAAAGTTAGGTTTCAAAAAAGCCGTCTCTTGCATACAGATCAAACTAAGGACCCAGGCTTGAACGCACACCAACCATTAGAGGACTGCGGTAAAATTAGAGGACTTGCACACGTTGAGATTGTCCTAACGTGACGCAACTGTATACTTGATAAAGTAGATTATGGCGCACCAAATGGGTCAAAAGTCTATTTAGACCGTGAACGCATAAAATATACACGTCGACGCATTAAATTTACGCTTTAAAAGACGGCAGGAGGCTGCGGGTTGGATCCCTGGCCAAACATATCGGTGACAATATTGCATTGATAGTAATTGACTAGTTTTCTAAACTATACCGTAGCAGATCATAACCATTCATTGGTGTGTCTTATTCTTGTTTCACTTTTAAAAAAAGTTAGGTTTCAAAAAAGCCGTCTCTTGCATACAGATCAAACTAAGGACCCAGGCTTGAACGCACACCAACCATTAGAGGACTGCGGTACAATTAGAGGACTTGCACACGTTGAGATTGTCCTAACGTGACGCCACTGTATACTTGATAAAGTTGATTATGGCGTACCAAATGGGTCAAAAGTCTATTTAGACCGTGAACGCATAAAATATACGCGTCCACGCGTAAATTTTATGCGTCGACGCATATATTTACACGTCGACGCATAAAATTTACGCGAGCAGTTGAAAATTCATGCGTCGACTCGAAATTTTCAACTGCTCGCGTAAATACACGCGTCGACGCGTTTTTTATCTGTGAACCCATCAGCTCCTTTGTTTCATCAATCAATTTTATGGTATAAAGGGAAATGTTTCTAACCACCTCTCCCATTTGCCAGCATCGGTTTCAGATTTTTTACTCCTGCTCGCGTATAATTTACTCGTCGACGCATATTTTTGAACTGCTCGCGTAAATTTTATACGTCGACGCGCATATTTACGCATGGACGCATAAAAATTTACGCTAGCAGTTGAAAATATATGCGTCGACGCGTATATTTTATGCGTGCACGCTCTAGGCCTATATAGACTTTTGACCCATTTAGTACGTCATAGTGGATTCCTAATAATTTTTGGTGGGTTTTCTTTTCAAATCTTGAGAGAAAAGAGGAAAACAGTCGGTGTTATTGAAAAACCTCGTAACTCCAGCTTAATTATATAGCTGGAGTTACGAGGTATCTTGCTATAACATCAATGCAATGCCGTTTCCATTTTGGGGTTTTAAGCAAACATTCTTCAGGGCCGTCAAAACCGGTCTTGTTTGGGGGGTGTTATTTTAGCATGAGAATTATTAATAATACAAACGAAATCGCGGATATTATATCAATTATTTAGGGTAAAAACAATAAAATAAGATAAAAGTCCCCAAATCCGTGAGAATTTATAAGGCGTATCTTTTTTTCATTGGACACAAATATAAATTTATAACCTATACACGGTGGGGATTGTGCATGCTGAGATGGATAACGAATACGGAGAAAAATAATCTCGAATCTTGTCAAATATTTTGCAATAACTCCTTAATTTCTTTGTCGACTTTCAAAAGGTCTGTTGCATGTACCCCGCCTTGAAAATCCCTTTCCTCGGATACATGGATTATTTGTGGTATCCTTTTAATTTTTCAAAAAATTGATCCCAAATGACCAGAAAACGGAATGATAACGACTACGGCAAAATAAGCCACGCTTCAGGTAGGAAATTGTGCAATAATTTTCTTATTACTGTGTCAATTTTCAAGCGGTTTGTTGCATGTACCCCGCCTTACTGAGCGCTTTCCTCGGGTGTATTACTTATTTGAAAACTCCCCATATTTTCCCCAAAAATGGATTCCAACTGACCTGAAAAACGACCAGATTTTTTGTCGTTTTTCTGGTCGGTTGGGATCACTTTTCGCAAAAAGTACAAAAGGGTTTCGTGTAAAGCATACATCGGGGGAAAGAGCTCAGTAAGGCGGGGTACAAGCAACAAACCGTTTTTTAATTGGCGCAGAAATAAGGAAGTTATTACAAAATGTCTTAGCTGAAGCGAAGCAAATTTGTCCGTAGATTTACCCATCCCAGCATGCACAATCCCCACCGTGCTATAGCAAATGGCGGTAGGCTATTTAGTCGTAAAATATACTGAGAGGCAAAAGAAAGTATACACCTTTTGTCTCTATATATCTCTCTTAATTTCCATCATATCGACTCAAAATTTTGCATTTTTTATTTCTACCCCAAATCCAATATTAGTTATGATGAATTTCACCTGAAATTGCTTTGACTACCCATACTCCTGCTACATGCCAATTTAGCGAAGCATTAGATATTGCCATTATTCCCTATTTGGTGTCTTTAATCCTTATCATAACAAATCACAACGTTAAATGTTCTCTAACATTCTAACCCAATTCTCGGTGGCTGGTAGAAATTGACCAATATGCCAATTTTTTGCATTAAGACCCATTTTTCTATGACGCAGCATAATAATGAAAGAAACGCGACTTTATATTCACTTAGTCAGGTGACTAGGAACATTCTACGCAAACTTTATCAAAATCCGTCAATGAATTTAGAAGGAGTTATGTCAGATAACCCGTTTGCATCAAGTCCCATTTTGCCATGACGCACCGTAATATGGAAAAGCACTAGCAATGTACGCGTAGACCTAGGTGACTAGACTTTTTCTGTGACAATTCTGTCAAAATCCGTTCATAAATGTAGGGAATATGTCAACACATATGCTTGCATTAATTTAGCGATTAAATCCCCTTTTTCGATGACGCTGTATACTATGAAAAAACGTCGCACCGAAAGAAAAGATAGATGGACGGATAGGCTAAGAAGGTTACATCAATAGACGAATACCTTCGGTGGCGTTTAAAAATTGTACAAAATCTATTAATCGGTTCTCCGAAAACGTGAAAGAACTATGGTGTATACTTAATTTTGCCTCTCTGTATATATTGATTGTTTCAAAGTTGAAGGTTTAACCCATTACAAAACGACAGTTTTAGACTGGTCTAACCTCAAAGATGTTGCAGACGACAACTCTATTTGAATGTCATTTTACATTTATTGATAATTTGAGGAAGAAAATATTGTGGGAAATGAAGAAATTGCTTGTCATAAACAATTTCTTCATTTTCCACAATGTTTTCAAAAGTCTTTATTTTGTAGGGTTTCTAAGACGTCATTGTGTGGAAATGGGTAAGGGTGCTTCAAGAATAATTTTAAAGACTTTGATCACGATTTTGTTCCCAAACAAATATTGAGCAATATATCTTATACCCTCGCTTTCCTGCAAAAAGCTAGCTCACAACTACACTGTACAACTTGTATAAAGAGACAAATATATTATGAGCATGCATTGTAGAGAACATAAAAGTTTATCAGAACGAAATATGCCATTTCAAATTGAAAGAAGCGAATGTAAAAAGCTAAAAGGGGGAAACTTTTCGGTAAATAAATACGTAAACGCCCAAATCAAAAAGTGTCAATTTTCGAATTTTGCACAATAATTTTATGTGAACCTATACTGACGTCCAAAAGAAACGCCCCAGTCCTAATAAAATTCCGATTATTCAGTAAACCTGAATTGAAATTACAAAATAATTTCCATCTGTAAATTTGACTATCTGTTGTTGAAAAATGATGATAAAGAAATAATCAAATTGTTACAGTTTAGAAAAACGGCACATTTAAACAGAGCGGTATCAGAATTTTTATTTGAAAATCTGTAGCACGTGGTTCAAACTTTACTTGCGACGACAAAAGATACCGTAAAACGGCTTATTTGGTGACCACAATTATTGAATACTAAACACGATGTTGATTTCAACGTTTCAAACCTGAAACGCAAATGACGTCAACGTAAGACGGCTTCTTGTATAACAAGCGTTACGCGAGGTCTACCTGACTTTGGACGATTGGCAAATGTTTCTCTAACTCTAACTCGTCGAACAAGATGCCAGATTGTGCAATGAAAGACGTTAAAACGTCAGGCGGCTTGTTTTTCACTTCCCCGTATTCGAAAATGGCTTATCTACGAGCTCTATTTTCCAAGCAGTGTGTCTATTTCAAACGTAAATGACAACAACAACAGTTACCAAAAAAATACTTATTTGACCACCACAGTAACAGACTACTCGACAGAAAATCGATCCCAACGTCACAAACCTGAAACGTGCATGACGTAAACGTGGAGAATTATCATGCTTTATAGGCGTTAAATGGAGTCTACTTGAGCGTGACCGATCGATAGATGTTTGCGGAACTCTAACGCGTCGATCAAGACACCGAATCGAGAAACACAATATGTTAAACCATCTTGCGACTTGTTTGTGCATTCGTCGCATTAAAAAAATGCCATATTACGCGCTCCCTTTTCAGAATTTAGTCTTGGTATCCTTCAATTTGGATGTTTCATTAGAAAATCTTTAAAGTCGTGGTTGCCTATCCACTAACACATGCCACTGTGTAAAATATGACCCATTTCATCACGTGATAAACATACACGAAGCGCACGTAGAAAACGTGACCAGTCACCGGAAATGGACATATTGGCGAATAAAAACGCACATTTTTTTCATTTACCGTAATTGTCGGTCAAAATGATGATATACAGTATACATTTTACTAACATTGTTGCAGTCATAAGGAAAATAACGACAAATTTCATTGGGGCGTTTCTTTTGGACGTCAGTTTATTTAAATAATGCCAATTCATCAATTTTCGTAGCGTACAATTTTATGATAACTTTTTGAATGTGATGAATGACGTTGCTTTTCTTTAAAAAAAACCGCGTATCCACAGCTTGATTTAAGCTGTAGTTACCAGGTTTTATCCACATCTTGATTTAAGCTGTAGTTACCAGGTTTTCGAAGAAAAGCAACTATATTTTAGCCGGTTCAGTAAGCGGGGTTAATTGGACTTTACCGTTCAAACGTAAAAATTAAAGGGCTATATAAAGCCTCTCTTACAACCCGTCGTGCATCTTTTTAAATCGTACGTTTTAAAACTCTGCAAAATCGCACGATTTATAAAGACGCACTACGGGTTGTAAGAGCGCCTCAAAGAATTGTCCGGTCAATTCTTTGCTGCGTGCAGTCTGTGTCGTGGTTGTGTCCACCAGAATCGTACGTTGCACGTGCGTGCATCGCACGACTAAACGTACGTTTTAGACGCAGACCGCACGCAGGAGCACGTACGACCGGTTGTAAGAGAGGCTTAAGTAAATTTACTACGCGTCATTTGAAAATGTTGGTCCCCTTTATTGCTTTCCATAACAGTTTTGGATAAAGTTTCCCTTACAGAGCATTGAGAGAAAGAACAAGCATATCGCTGCTTTTCAACAAAAAAAACTCGTAACTGCAGCTTAAAACCAGGTGCAATTACGAGGTTTTTGTTGAAAAGCGATGATGGTGGCGACTAGCAGTCTCATATCAACCCCACTCCACAGAAAGCTACTTGCCTCTATAAACTATGATTCACCGTGTCGTTTGCAACACCTTCGAATTTTGACCGGTCAAAACTTTTGTCGTCTGTGAAAGGGATTATTGGATGTTGCGGTTCAGACGTAAAATTAAAAGACTATCTAAGTAAAGTTTATGACCTACCATTCTAAAAGGATGGCTATGTATTGCATGGAGAAAAGGACATTTCGTAGGCCTAACTGTGTGAAATGGAAAAAAGTTATTCCACTTGTCCAAAACGAAAGAACTGCGTGTGAATAGGGTATAAAATATTAAAGGGACATAACATTTCAATTTCATATTTTAAAAGTATGTCTTGATGTAAGGATGTGTTATTCTAATGCGTAGAAATGCTATCATTTTTTTTTTTTTTTTTTTTTTTTTGAGGTTGTTATTTGTGAGAGAAAAATACGCCTTTAAAAATGAGACAGAAATGGAAAAAAAATCCATGTAAATCTGAACTATTGTCAACAACAACTTGTTTGATTTTAGCACAAAAATATGTATTTCTCGTAAACGGTTCAGTATTTTGGCTTGAAATTTTCGGAATTTTCATAAGAGAATTTGTTCTTTCAGATAAATATTAATCTAAAATTTATGTAAAAAAAAATATGAAATGTCACTTTAAGGGGAAATCATCCAAGTATACAGATCAAACTAAGGACCCAGACTTGAATGCACATCAACGAGTAGAGGACTGTGGTACAATTGGAGGACTTGCACACGGGTCCTGAAATATTTCTTTGTATTCAACTGATTTTGATATGCTAAGTCGAAAATTAACTCATTTGACCGAAATTCAAAATAAAGGAGCTGTTGCAAGCATCGTGGGAAAAAGCCATTGCTCGCGAGTTATAGCTTCTACATCGTTAACAAAAGATAATCCGCGGAAACCATATACAACATTCTTTCCAAGTGTACCCATCCATGCGATCATGGTATTTCTTCACCGGCACAACGTTCTTTCCAAGATACTCACTGTTGTTATCACTTAAACAAAGTCCATTTAAGACAAATGAACCGGATCACAGTGACTTTCAGCAAGCGTCAAAAAGAAAGTTGGCCGAGCTGGGATTCGAACCAGTTCCAAACCGAGACCACTTGCATGTAAATTGATACCCACTGAGCTATTGAGACTGCATAAGTACTGAAACTCAGATGCGATGCGAAATCGCTAATAAACCGAACCGAAAGCGGAAAAATCATAACTAAAAACTGCCTAAACATCACAATGTCATCTAAAAGAGCAGGAGACCGTAATTAGAGCAGGAGACCGTAATTAGCCTATGTAAACACTGTGAAAAAGGAAACCACAGCTGTAGCAGTTTCATTGGTGTGTCATATTCTTGTTTCACTTTTAAGAAAAGTAAGGTTTTAAAAAATCAGTGTCTTGCCCCAGATATTAAACGTGTTTGTATATGGATCAAACAGAGGACCCAGGCTTGAACGCACACAAACGATTAGTTGACTGCGGTACAATTAGAGGACTTGCACACGGGTCCTCAAAATGTTTTCTCTGTCAAAAATTAAACCATTTGACCGAAATTCCAAATTAACAAGCTAGTTTCGTAGTACCTACATGTACTATAGGCATCAACTGTAATTTGATACTTACTGTTGTCAAATGCATGAGTATGCCAAGTAACATACAAGACGAAATGGTTGTACGGCGCCGAATTGATTGGCCAAAATGTATCCTATCGATCAGGTGGGAAACAAAATTAGCCAAAAACATTTTACGCAGGAAGAATATTAATTTAGAGTTGTTTTCCATCGATGTTTCATTTTGAGAAACCCCCTACATTTACACGTTTGGGATATCCCATGTTTTCAACCGGCAACATGACGTACTCTTGTGGTCAAGAAATCGACGCATTTAGCCCGAATGAAAACATAGAAAACAATCAGTGTTGAGATAAACAAAGAACTATGTTAAAGGGCGGATCCGGGATTTTTTTCCAGGGGGGGTCCAATCCTAAGATATTTTTTCCAGGGGGGGGGGGGTCTAAGCTCAAATTATGGCTTAAAATGTAATAAATATGTAACATTACACTAAATTTATTTAGTAAAAATTTAATTTTCTGCAAATGCCAGGGGGGGTCCGGACCCCCTGACCCCCCCCCTCTAGATCCGCCCATGATGTTCAATAAAATAGACGGAACAGCCACACTATAGACTGGTACCACTGTCGACTTTAACAAAAAGCCTTTGTTAAAGTCGACAGCGTTACCGGTCTAAGCCACACTATAGCCTGAACTATCGTCAATCGAAGTCGGCCAAAATGTAGTAATGAACAGTCGCGGAACTGTTCGTTACTCAATGTCCTTGTACAATTTACACCTCCAGTGATAAAGCTCAAATAACATACCATATTGTACGTACTATAAAAAAACAAATATACTGACTGACTTTAAAAACGCATCACTTATTTTCAAAATGTTTTCGTAGTTAAAGTCAACATGATCAAATTTCTACTTCTGATATATATTTCAACAAATAAGACACGATATTCAATAAAATTTATTGCAGTCAGTTACCACGTTATTTCGCACGACGTCAACGTGGAAAATATGGATAACGTTTACGTATATACACCTTAGGTGACCAACTGGATTTTTGTTTTCATATTCCATATTCAAATGGTCAGGAGTTACTTTTATTTCTCAATCAAGTGTGCAAGTCCTCATCACAACTTTCAAGTTAGGTCCTCGTAATTATGGTCATAAAAGGTATTGTGTAAAATATGCAAATTAGGGTCCTCATACCGAAGGTCCTCATAAATCAGGCTAAAGGTGACAAGTCCTCACTACGTTTTCTTTGATTTACTTTGAGTGTTAAGGGAAAACAATATCAATTTTGTACTTTCCACGCAATGAAAAAGAAACTGACATCACATTGCGTTTTATACGCAAACGTTTTACATGGGTCCTCAGGATAACGCGGAAAGTCAAGGTCCTTATATTGTATGCTGTACAAGTATGTGTGTGTGTGTGCGTGTGTGTGTGTGTGTGGTATGGTGTGTAGTATTCTGTGCTTTTGTGTCTGTCTGTTACACCCGAAACAGAAAAGAAAATGAACCTACTCAACTAACAGAGGTTATCGCCATTACATTACCTCAGTCGTATGAAGGGACCTTTCAGATATACATGACGTCATCACGTCGTTTGAAGTTGCTACCATTCTAGATGCCACCATCCAATGAAATACTATGTCGATTAATTCACGCGTGTGGTAAAGGAAACAGCATAAGAATGGTAACCAACGGTAAGATGTACAATTCTAACGAATACAATTATATAATTGCTGAGCATGCTAATGAGTTCCAACAACTTAGGGTCTTTATATCGTAGTTTTTACTTTTTGAAATATGAATCGTCCTACATTCTAACTGTCTGCTTACACTTTAAAAGATTGTTTCCAAAATTCCCATAGTTGTAGACATAAAGGCCCTTCATAGAATAAAGACCGCCTCTATAACATACCCCAATTTCGTTTATTGGTTATCCCTGTTCATGATTAAAAGAGTCTGAATCTGTCTCAGAATTAAACTAATGTTATAAGGAGAGTGTTAATGTAAGCAGCACCGACAATAAGAAAATCAAAGAACTGAAAGTACTGTTAGCTAGCAAAGCATTGTTTTGTTCAGTAATATTTTTTGTCAAACGTTATCATAGTGAAGAATAGTTGTGGAAAACAAAGTGGAAAATGAAGAAATTGCTTGTTACAAGCAATTTCTTCATTTTCCACATTGTTTTCTACGTAGATATAAATAATTTAGAATTTACAACAATTTGAAATTGTCGTCTGCAACTTATTGAATACTCTGATCAGAGTCATTGTGAACACGATGTGCTCAAGTGAGCTAAAATACCTAGTAGATGACCATGCAGGCAGAGATTGAAATATAAAAGAACTAATTTCCATCGCGTAGGCATATAAAGAATATAGTAGTTAAGCCTCCAGTGGCGGTTTGCACTCGTTGAACTTTGAGACGACCTCAAATTTTGTCTGTTAACTTAAACTATCAAAGCTGACGCTTTGCTAGCTAAAAAGTATATTCAATGTATGTTCACAGCAATCATGGTATAATTTAGTTCTAACGACCTCTCCTCCCACCCCAACTATTGTAGCAGCTAACATTTGCCCTTTAAAAGTTAGTGTATCATTATCTATTTTTTTCTTTTCCAAATACAATCACTTTTTTTTTTCAAGCAAGTCTTTTTTATAACAAACACAGTCATTTAAAATGGAGAAGTACTGGGATTCCATCATGATCAGTTATGGTTATACTAGATCTTTATTTTTCCCTTTTTTACCTGCTGTTCAATCATAACTGCCAATGATTCTTGAAGGGTTGAGCATTTCTTCAGAATCCTACGACCGTCGTAAGTAGAGTTAGGTAGATATTATAGTCTAACCATTGTCGGTATATGGAGTCATCTCAATACAGAGGACTGCCTTCATGGCAGCGCGTGACTCCAAGACGTCACTATTTTCGGCGAAGTCTTTCGCCCACTTCAAGTGAAAATAATGTCTCGGGATGCTTATGCGGAAAACTAATAATTGATTGAATGGGGTTTAAAGCCACTTTTAACAGTATTTCAGTCATATCGTGGCGGCTGGATCACCTAACAATGGATTCCTGGTATTTCTCACACCAGTACTACCGTTACAACCTTCCCTAGTCTCTAGCTGCTGTCCCACCTTATAGGTTTACGATTATGCACCCATCCGTGAGAGACAAATGTCGGAATGGGTATGTGCCGCCGCCGGGGATCGAATCGAGAGTCTGTTGTGCTACCGACTGCGCTATGACGAAACAGATAACCCTCCTCACAGTGATCCTAACTTTACAAGATTTTTTTTAAAACACAAACGTTTGTTCTACAAACACTCCTAAAAGTGGGACACTTTTGAAAGCGAAATGTGTGGGTATTTTGATGCGTTTGTTATCTTTTTTTTGTTGTTGTCTTTTTTATTTGAGAATGAAAATTCAGAACATTTTTCGACTTCTGAAAATATGTTCATTTGACAATAGCTTTGTGTCATAGTTGTATTTAAAAAGTTATACTTTTAAAAAAGTTTCTGTAAATCAATCGAGGCAGTTTATAAGTTCTTACATATATAGGCTTTAGTTACGACCTTTGCGGAAAAGACGTAAAGCAGAGACATTTATAGAGGTTTAACTGGTGCATCTTAAAACTCCGATTCCTTCAAACACTAGCAAACCGTACAACATTCAACGGTATGCATAATAATGCAATCACAGTGCTGCGTTCGCTAATTAACAGTTATGTATGGTATTGATGACTTAACGTATTTCTAGACAGAAAAAAATTAGACTGATCCAAATTGAAAGGAATTGCAGACGTTAATTTAAAGCTAATAAAATTTAGATTTTTTCATCTTTCTGAGCAGCAAACATTGTGTAAAATGAAGAAATTGCTTGTACCAAGCAATTTCTTCATAGTACACAATGTTTTCCAACTGTATATCTTGAGGGGCGCCCAAAAGCGTCATTGTGCGGGATTGGGTTAAAACCTTTTATGTGAATAAGGACTTGTTGCAAAAAGAGAGAGAAAACAGATCATCAATACAGTTTATGTAATTGCAAATTAAATGCGGACATGTTTGGTCCTTGTTTAACCCACGCAATACAAACAGGGTGACCATCGTCTAGACATTCTTTATGGTGCCTCGTCTGCCCTTATTGCTTGGCATGTTGTATTTTTTTTTCCAACGAAAATATTTTAGTTTAAAGATAATCAATAAATGGATATTGTATTGGACCTTCGGGGTTACAAAAATTAGATAAAAAATTACAGTTATATGGGATCCGTCACAAGAAAGTGGATGCCGCCGTCATAGCGCAGTTGGTAGCGCGTCGGGCTGTCAATCTAGAGGTCCCGGGTTCGATCCCCGACGGCGGCACTCATCCTTTCCGACTATTTGTCTCTCACCAATGGGTCGATAATCGTAGACCTCTGTGGGATAGCAGCTGGAGGCTAGGAAAGGATGTAATGGTAGTACTGGTGTGAGAAATAACAAGATTCCATTGTTAGGTGCTCCAGCCGCCGCGATATAACTGAAAGATTGTTCAAAGCGGCGTAAAACCCCATTCAAACAAACAAAACAAGAAAGTTGACCAAATTGTGCCTCCTTGCCAGAATCAAAACGAGTAGATTTTTTGTTTGTAGATTTTCTATTCATAGAAAATAAACATCCAAATACTTTATTTAGAGCCAAGAGAACTTACAGGACGGGGAACAATGTTGTAAAATTTCCTATAAATTCATGATCCCCTGATCAAAACAGAGCTGCAATTTCTAAAAAAGTGCCTACTTTTAAAAATGTCGAAGGGATCGCCAAAATTGTTATTGGGGGCGGACAATCGAGATAACCCGCAATCCTATTAATTCGAAAATTTGAAACTGAATGCCGAGTTTATATTTACACATAGTACTTAAAATATATTACCTTAAATATAGTTGCCTATTTTATGCGAGATATTTTGTCAGATATTTTGTCAGATATTTTTTGCTCAAGTCAAAGGTTTCCTGTTCTCTGTATTTTGCTCGTAAATTGATATAGTAGTCATCTTTTGATTAATGTATTTCTTTAAGAACATTCTCAATATTAGCCAAATGATGCATGGATAATATTTGGCGAAACTCTCATAAACATGAAGTACGTGTACCTTTCTTTTATCTGCATTCTAACAGCCAATTACAATGTCTGTCATCTTTAAAATGGTCATCATTTTTTTACTTGTAAAGTCTAACCGCTATAATTTCCATGAACATTTTTTGAAATCTACAGTATGTCTTGCCAAAAGATTGAGATTGTAACACCAGGGATATGTATTTTCATAATATGTTTGCTGAAAGACAACCAACTTAACTGTCTTAATATTTAGTGAGATGAAATACCGTATTTCATGTAATCAGTTTACCTTGAAGGCTATTTTTGTCGAGTGTGGTGCGTGTATCACAAAGTGAACGATTTTCTGGTTTCTGTCCAAATACAATCCATGCTTAAAGTTTACCGACAAAATTAACCCTTTCAAGTTAGAAAACAAAACAATCGAACAAGGCCAATTATCATTTTGAAAAACGGAAATAATTTGTGTACTCGTAATGATTCAAAACCCACTTTATTTCTAAATATTTCTAAAGACACACCTCGAGTACATTCAGTAACAATCCTGGGGCACTCATTTTGTAACTTACCCAAATTATTTTTAAAGAGTTTAGAAATGTTGTCCCAGATAATATCAGTATATTCTAAATTGGTATTTTGAATGAAAAATATATAGTTTGAAGTGTTTTTCTATCGAATTGGTATTTTAAAGCCTTCATTATATTTACTCTTTTCGAGGCTTTATCTAGAGTTACTTTCATGTTATGGTCCCAAGATACATTGTTTGAGACGTAAAGCCCAAGTTGTTTATGTACTTCAACATTGGGTATTACGAGATTTGACATGCTAAGGTAAGGATAAGGAGATTTTGAAATTTTCCTCGATACTAAAAGAGATTCTGATTGTGTAGGGTTGAATATAACAAGTCATTCGTTTGCCTGTGCTTCGACCTTATGTATATCAAATTCTATGCTGGAAGTAGCCACTGCAGCATCATGTACTACAAGTGAACGACTAGCGACGTCTGCAAAAAGGTTTATACTTGAATCGATATCTTCAACAACGTCGTTTATGTATACTATAAATAATAGAGGATCCCAGATTAAGTTTAGAGGAATGTATGACAGTTTCGAAGATGACCCAGGCAGTATTACCCTTTGACAGCAATAAGAAAGATAGTTATTTTTAACCAGACTAGTAGTTTACCTGAAACTACAGATTGATCCAGTTTAAAAAGGAGCCATTTATGCCAGATTTTGTCGAAAGTCTTACTTATATCGAAAAAGATAACTCGGAACTCAAGGCCACCATTTAGTGTCTTTCTAATTCTGTTATATAAAACTGTTAATTAGTTAATAGTTGAATCTCTCTGTACAAGGTCCAACTGATAAGGCGCAAAGAAGTTTATATCTTTAAGTTAGGTAATTGAACACGTGTTTAAAGATAACACTTTCATTTTTTGACAGTATTCAGAAGTGACGTTGGTTTACAGTTCGACAAGAGCGATGGATCGCCTGACTTGAAAACTGAACAAACTTTTGACTTTGGAATAATACCCGAATTTAACGAATTGTAAAGCGTTCACAGAGAGCTCCGGCTAACTGATGTGCACATCCATGTAGAAACACATTTACTGATACCATCTGATCCGGAAACTTTGTTTAGAGGGAGGCTATTTAGAACATCTCATACCTCATGTATTTGTATATGGATACCACTCTGTGTTGCATTTCGTCGGCGAATATCCGTTGGTAATTGGACAGGAGAGTCGTGAATTGAACTTATGGTAGCAAAATATGTATTCAGACCCTTTGTCATTTATTAAAGTATTGATCACTTAAATGAGGTTGAAATCTTTAGATACTTATTCTAAAATTGACAGAACTAGGGTAAACTCACACATCGGTAAATTGAATTGGATTAAAAACATTGAAATACATTAAAGTCAGAGCAAAAAAAAAAAAAAAACAAACCCTACCTTGCGCATCTGCCAGCTTACAAAGCGCTGAAAGCGCCGCGATTGCTAGACCGCAACACAAGACTGCCCGGAACATTTTGACACTGTGTCGACTCAAAACAAGGTGCAAACCCTTATATGCCCGAAAGCCGGAACCGGGCCTCCCGGAAAAATCAAATAAATATATATAGATTATCAATATTTTTGTCTGAGCTTCGGGGTTTGAAATATATCTTATTTCAACCAGTAACTAAATGAAAAATTTAGAGTTTTCTAAGTAAGAAACATTTAAAATTAGCAAAGAACCGACAGTCCGAAGATCCAGTGGTAGTTTCAAGGAATATATCCGGAGGAGTTGAACAAACTACGCTTTCCCCAAATTTCTTCTTTTCGTAAGTCCGTTAAATGCCGTTTATCGGTCCTTTAAAAAAATTTAATGAGGAAAGGATTACGTTATAAACATGTGGCTGATTTTTTTCGTAAAGTATCGTAGCTCTTGTTTTGAAATTCAGACATTTCAATACTTTCGAAACGAACTACACCATCGAAAGTTTGGAAACAAAGTAAAATATTCATTTCAAAATTGGTTCCTCGCATTGATATTAAAGGTTCCCTACATCTGTTACCATGAGAATCTTCATATATCGTAGGAACAAGGATCAACACACACACAAAAAAAAAAGTCGATATTTTTCAAAAGATTTTGGTCTTTTGGCCGAGGGAATTGATTGGTTGAATCGGGTTTAACGCCGCTTTTAAAAGTATTTCAGTCATATCGCGGCGGCTGGAGCACCTTACAATGGATTCCTGGTATTTCTCACACCAGTACTACCACCACATCCTTTCCTAGCCTCCAGCCGCTACCCCGCCTAGGTTTACGATTATCCACCCATTGGTGAGAGACAAATGTCGGAGAGAATATGTGCCGCCGCCGGGGATCGAACCCATGACATGCTATGATTGAAGATTAGAAGTCTGACGCTATACCGACTGCGCTATGACGGCGGCTGGCCGAGGAAATAAACGTCATTCGGTTGTATTATATATCAGGGCCCATGTTTGACTTGTAAAGAAGGATTTTGACAGTAAAAAATCTTCAAATACCCTATTTTTGACCATTAAAGTTTTCTTTCAAGGGAGGGGGGGGGAATACAAGGTCAAAACAGGGTTATTCCTCAATCTTACAATGATGTATCTATTGAAAATTGTTCACAAATACTGCTTACATCAACTTTACAAAAAGGATCAGTCAGTACTTAAAGGTAGGTATCGATGTTTTATTTCGAGGAAATTTCTTAAGGTCAAAACAGGTTTATCCCTCAATCTTTCAATGATGTATCTTATAAACTATCGAAAATTGTGCACAAATATTGCTTACATCATCTTTACAAAAAAGGCTCAGTCAGTACTTCAGGTATCGATCTTTTATTTCATGTCACAGATTTTAATTATTCGTATTCTCTCTCATACACTATTTAAAAAAGAAAAAAAAATATTCTAAAAAGTAGTTTTGCGAAAATCAGAGGCCGTTTATCAGAATAAACCGGGGTATTTCCCTAATAGCCTACATAGGGTGTTAATCTATTTTTAATTTGAGCTGAGACAGTTGTAATGAATATTGGGCCATTCACGCGGTGCGTGTAACCTTGGAATCCCATATTCAGTTTGAATTTACTCATAGCAACGTCATCGTAACGTCATTTGGAGTTATGGTCGGTAGCCGGTCTTTAATCCTGTAAAGATCAGTTCAAAACTGCCGTAAGCGTTAATACGAGTATAGACACTTACCCTAATTTTATGCTAATAATTTGGTGTGGCATGATTTTGGACGTTGGTTGTTTCGCTTGTCAATTTGTTACCTTCCGTTAACTTTGGGTCATATGCAAATGAGATCATGCTGTGTCGACAGCTGAATTCCGTGATATCTATAAATAACCTGGAATTCCGCTGAATCCTTCCTACATTACCACAAAAAGCCACTTTAGCCTATCAGATTACCGCGAAGATAACACCTGACTCAAATTCAAGTATTAAATGTTCATCTGATCGTACTTTTCGCCAAATTGCAAATTCTTCCTTCCTGGGTTTCAGAAACATCGATACCCCCTTTAAAGTGTCTAATATCTCGGTAATTAAACTTTCTAATTTCTACTGAAGATTCGGTTGTTGTTTTTTTCATGTACAAGGAGTCATAGCACGAAAGGGGACAGAATGTTTTTCATTGGGACAATTGTCGGTTTATTTACAACTTTTCAGACCGTATTCAGCCTAACATCCCATACCCCTACAAGATTATAATACATATTATTAGCATTTAAAAATATTGTGGGAAATGGAAGTTAAAAGTTCATGTAAAAAAACCCAAACCTTTGATTTTTCGTAAAGGTAAACATATCCTTGACAATACGTTTTTACATATACAGGATTTACTATTAAATTTATTGATACATTCAATTACTTAGGAATGATTATAGTTTAAACTGAAATTTCAACATTGTTATCAAACCTTTGTTAGAAAAAACAACACGTGCAGCGGAATCCAAAAACATCGTTATCAAAAGTTTGTTAGAAAAAGCAACACGTGCACCGAGTTCCCAAAATATTGTTATCAAAACTTTGTTAGAAAAAGCAATACGTGCACCGAATTCCAAAAATCAAAACACTACTTAATTCATTTCACTAAATTGTTACGCCATTCATTATTATTCCAGCGAACTTATTGAAAGATTTATACGACTTCGGCAAAGAATATGGAATATGGAATATTATCATCAACTTGTAACTCAGCAATTCGCGGATAATTCAGAAGATTTTCACTACGTATTGATATGAAAATTAGAATAAAAAAATCATAAATCTGGGAAAAGCACTAAATTATATTCTTCAATTTCAAACATTGTTGAAGAAATGGAAAATTTAAGCAATTTATTATTTTTTTTTTATTATTATTATTCATTTATCTTATTAGACATTTAAATTAAAGGAACTTCAAAAAAGAAAAAAAGAAAAGATTCTATGATGTTTGCTTGATTGGTTTAAATCTATTTATTTATTTTACATCGATTAGGAAACAAGTTCTTCCCACTTAGATTGATCCCTCTCGATCATAGATCTTGCTTGATTCTTGCAGTATTTTTGTACTCGAAAATTTCGAAATAAATCGATTGCAATATACAGATAAACTTGTATTCAGCGACCCCTCAATGGGAAAGCAAATTTAAGTAAATGGTCGCTTAATACTGGTTTTGTGACCTATATGAAGGATCCGTACGACTGCATACATAAATCACAGGGGTCGACACTAACAATGTCCCGGGATCCCGAGGATCCCTGAAAATTGGAAGGGACCCCAGCAATCTCAGGCTAGGGATTCCGTCAGGATCCTTCAATATTTCCAGTACAATAGAACTAAATATAACAACTAATGCATCTGATATTTTTTTTGTTGTTGTTTACTTGTTTTGTTTTTTTTTGTAGAAAACATTGTGGATAATGAAGAAAATGCTTGTAACAGGCAATTTCTTCATTTTCCTCAATATTTTCCAAAGCTTTTTTTTTCAAGTTGGGCTTAGAAGGGCAGGATTGCGTGTTAATTCTTAATGTATATCAAGGGGGGTCCCTGATTATCTGAAGGAAATCCTGAAGTGATAGGTAGGGATTCCTTTGGAATCCCATTGAAGCAAAGTTAGTGTCGATCCCTGAATCATCGCGGGAATCTCACTTCATGCTGTGTTGATGGAACTCATAAGAATCGTCACATTCAGATGATTCAAATGAGATCAACCAACATAACGATTCTGATTTGATAATTCTATTAGCAAAAACGTTCAGTTATGGATACCCTATGTTTTCGGAGATTGAATTATGATGCTGATCGCTTAATGAAAGTGCTCAGAGCAAGATTGACTGTATATATATGAGTGTTTCTAAATTATAAGTAATCGTTTATCGTTATTCGTCTATACCCATCTTAAAGTTCCTTATATTCTCTTATAGCTAGATAACTTTCAATTCCAACATCCATTTAAGCATTTTGATTTGTTTGGCGACTTAAATGTCGTAACGACAGTAAGTTCAAGATTACGACGTTTAGATTGCCAACCGACTATTTTCTTTTTGCACTAAGTTACTGGCTATAAATTCTAAAACAACAGCGTTTGATATCTCAATTTCTGTTGGAGACAATTGGGCTGGACCAGCGATCTGCAAGTTAACGTGAGTAGGGGAATTTGGTCCGATACTGTGTTGACTTTACTAATTTTGTCATTTTTATTTAATCATTTATTTATTTTTGAATTTTGAGCTTCAGGGGACAAAAAGGCTAGAATTGAGAGTTTTTGTACTATCCGTGACCGAATATTGAGTTAGACATATATAGATGTACAAGTTATAGTGAGTGACCAAAGGCCATTTTTGTCTCTACCTATATACATTCGATCACTCACTATAACGTGTACATGTATAAAGTATAAAAATATTGATGTTACATTGGGGCCTCTGTAATCATAATATGCAGAACACCATTTAAGAGGCCTCGCTGAAAGAAATGAATAACTTTTTTCATTCCCAGCTTACATGGTTCACGTTTTGCCGATTATTGAAACTGATCCTCTGTAATCTAGAGAAGTATGGCATGCATCAAGTAACCAAATCAACGAGGCTCGTGGTACCGTTTAGTCAGAAAGCATTACATGCATGAGACTGTGTCCAGGAGCGTAGTCAGGATATTTGTAATGTTGAAGTCAACGTCATATGCGTTGTTCGAGTGCCGAAGGCACGAGCAGGTGGTGGGGGGCGCGAGAGGGGGTACCCTCTGTTAAGGGTGCTTAGGGGGAGGTCTTCTCCGAGAAAATTTTGAAAAAAAGTAGTACGATTTGGTGGCATCTGGTGAAATCTGAACGGGCGAGTTGCTATCAAAGTTTTGGGGATTTTTAGATTATCATTTTATAAAAACTGGGGGAGAGATTGAGCAAGCCAGTAAATACTTGAATTCATGTATTAACAAACGCAATCATAGCCACGGTTAATTCGAAGCTTATACCAGACATTTCATATTCTGAATAAAAAGGCAAGCCACCTTTGCTGCTTTGGCTGCGTAGTGCAAAATAATTTAATGGAGATAAGGAAACGCAAAAAAGTTCTAACTTAGTTGTTCTATCATAGAAAAAGGCACAGAGAAAATCTTTGTTTATATCTCGAAAGTCGCCGTTCCGCGGAACTGGGAACTGGAAACGATTCTACGAGGTGAAAAATACTATCTACGGTGGAACCAAATGGCCACGTGAAAAAAATATAAAAATCAAATCCAAGTTAAAAACTCTAATTCTTCAGTTCTCTTCGTTGGTGTTTTTTTCTTTTTTTTTTTTTTTTTTTTTTTTTGCTTTGTTCTTTTTTGTCCCTTTTTTCTTTCTATTCTTTTTTTTCTTCTCAAAAAGACCGTACTTGCCTCCACCTGGCTAGGCGCCTGGTGTCGATAAAAACAACAGTTCTATGTGGTTATCCAATAGAAGCTTGAACTCATGGAAACCCTAGAAATTGATTAAATAACAGACAAGCGAACAGATACGGTTATCGAGTGGTGAGAGTGCTTGCCTGTTGATCTTGAGGTTACGGGTTCGAGGCCTAACATTGTCATGATGTGTTCATAGTAAGACACTTAATAGCCAGCCCCAGTCTACCTAGCTGTATAATTGGGTAACAGTTGATTTATGCCTCTCTGTTGGCGACGTGAAAATATCAGGATTGTGTGTTCGAGAGCGACTCTATAGGCTAAATGCTTTTATCATATCAAACTAAAACAAATTATTATAAACTAACAACAACAACAACCCCCACACTTTTTTTGCAATAACTGGAAACTGTCTTCTTCAAAACCACGCTTTAATAATTTAATTGTTAGTTTCGTCTTTCAAAAACGAGCGATCTGATTGGTCAAAAAATTTAATTCATACCTCCATGAACAAAATTTTGAGTACGCAGCCATTTTGAATGCTTCCGCACAAAATAGTTCACTACAAAAAGGAGTCAAAATTTGTTAAGTTGTTGCATTTTTCGCTCGATGCTATTAAATTATAAGAAATGAAGAGAATTTTTTTTTTTGTTTTCATGGAGGTATGAACCGAAAAAACTAATCACACTGTATGAATACGCCTCCAAGTCTAACCGAATGAAGGATCGCCAATGTCAATCAAAAATTCGATTGAATCAATTAATTTATTTATCAACCCTTGTCATGCTGGATACATTACCTTACTGAATTACTGTAAAAGCAAAGGGCTGAAAGCACTGATAGAACTTGTTGTTCAAAAATCAATATTTCTTTTAGAAATCAACTTCATAAACAACTCTGGCAGGGAAAGTACAGGCAGGAGGTGTAGACTAAGATCAGACTGCACTGATCTTGGTCTACAGTTCCTGCCAAAACCGGAATATTCCGGGTTCAGCATGACAAGAGTTAAGAACGGCAATGCAATGTAGACCTCGACACTAACTCAAACATGTTCATCTGTGGAAGACACAAATGTCGTTAATACAGTTTATTCAAACTAAATTTACAACGTTTTTTGTCGACAATCAACAGTTTGCCATTATTTGATAACCCTAACCACATGCACGTATCATGTCAACACCTGAACCAAAGTACCTTGTTGAAAGTGAGTGGGCGTGGCTGGCCTTTCGTCAGTTGTATATATTCAGCATTTGTTATATTATCCTTTTCATGCTGAATGTAATCCTTGATGGAATTTCATTAAAATCAAAGGGTTGACAGTACTTGTAATTGATGCAATTATCGTGGGTTAATAATTATTTGGAAAAGTTGTCTTATAAAGAGCCATGGCTTAAAAAAGGGATAAACAGGGGGTGTAGACCAAGATCAGACTGCATATACGTGCAGGGTGATCTTTTTACCATAATCTCCTGCCAAAACAGGAATATTCCGGGTACATCACGCCAAGGGTTAACGATATTTTCTAAATGCCATAATTTTGATTTGGCGTATAACACAAAGCCAATTAATTCACCATCGAGTTAAGATTTAGAAAAATCACAATGTAGGCTCTGAATTGACAAATGTTGACTTCGGCCAATCTTAATCCTTGTTATGAAATTCAATTATAATCTAATTTCAAGACCATATACAGTTTAGCCCTTAAAATCCTTAATTGATCCCCGTGATTCAGTATCTAGACATACTAGGCAAACTTGTAGGCACGAGTGTTAAACGTTTCTACTAAAATTGACGGATCGCTGACCACGCCCACTGAGCTCCGACGATAAATTCCACACGAAATTTTCAGCACGAAGATATTTTGTATGCTTCCACACAAAGTAGTTCAATAAAAAAGGTATTCAAATTTGTAAAATATTTGCTTTTTTGTTTGATATCATTAAATTATAAGAAATGAAGAGAATCGTTTTTGTTTTCATGGAGGTATGAACCGCAAAAACCTAATCACACATATTTATTAATCCGCTTCGCGTATTCATACAGTGTGATTAGTATTTCGTTTCATGACACCACGAGAACAAAAAATAATCTCTTCCTTTCTTAATTCAAATGTATTGATTCAATTTTGGGTTCTAAAATGTTGATACTGAAACAATTAATTGATAACACCAAACTTAGGATCCTAGATAACACAATGAGTTTTGCAAGAATGAAAAAATCAATCAACCAACAAAAAAATCAATCAGTCGATTTTTTAATCAAACATTCAAGATTTTATCGTACTATTTCATCAACTGATTAGTCAATCACCAAATAAAGCAATCAATTGTTCAATGATAAGATGAAGCAATCAATCAATCGATAGGTCAATCATTTGTTTAATATTATATAATTTAATTGTTAGTTTCGTCTATCAAAAACGAGCGATCTGATTGGTCGAAAAATTTATTTCATACCTCCATGAACAAAATTTTGAGTACGCAGCCATTTTGAATGCTTCCGCACAAAATAGTTCACTACAAAAAGGTATCAAAATCTGTTAAGTTGTTGCATTTTCGCTCGATGCTATTAAATTATAAGAAATGAAGAGAATATTTTTTGTTTTCATGGAGGTATGAACCGAAAAACCTAATCACACAATGTATGCATCCGTTTCGCGTATTCATACAGTGTGATTAGGTTTTTCGGTTCATACCTCCATGAAAACAAAAAATATTCTCTTCATCTCTTATATGAATATTATAGAATCTTTGAATAAAATGTAAAACTGTTATATATGAAGAGTTATTTCTGAATGATATCCCTGTTCTGTATATAAGGTTTTCATGCAGAAGCATTTTATCGGTGTAAAAGGTACCGTGCCTTTGCACTTTCTTAACCCTCGCCATGCTTAATCCGGAATATTCCTCTTTTGGCAGGAGATATAGACAAAGATTAGCTTGCATATGTGCAGTTTGATCTTAGTCAACGACTCCTGCTTATCCCTATTTAAGCCAGTGTTGTTTAAAAGGTAAATTTTCAAAGGAATTATTAACCCACAATAATTGCATCCATTACTGTTAGCTCTTTGAGTTTAATTAAATTTCATCGAGGATTTTTTCAGCATGACAAGGGTTAACAAGACTGAGGCTGTAAAGTAGATCTCGATGGTCCAGATTGACTGAAACAGATTAAAATTTTTGACAGGTGTATGTTCATCAATTCCACTCTTATCTTACTTTTTCTTACGATATTTAATTGTACCTTTTTCGTTGCTTGCAATTTCTTCGTTTTCCACAGTGTTTTCACAATATTTTTTTCTCGGAGGGCGACCAAAAGCGGGACCGAGTGGGAATGGATTAAGATAATAAAGATAAATGTACTTTATTCTCCTTTCAGTTAAGCAGTCGGTATGTTGCGATGTTTTGTATTTGGAGGTTTAGATAGATAAACTATTGGATAATATTGAAAATTATATTTTTGTTGCAAATAAACTCAAAATTATTGAGATTCAGCAATTTTAAGCCTGTGGGATTTTCTGGTTATGTAAATCGATCTTATTGATTTTTCAGGTCAGTAGGCCCCTGTGCTTAAACTGTCTTTTTGATAGGGGCACTCGATGGGTAAAAAACGTTTTGAGACAAAATATTGAAACATAATACTGATGACATAACAAAAATCGTCTTAACAATTATCAATTTCAATTATGTAAGTTTCTTAAACCTTTCCAGTTTTAAGCAAGTTTTTTTTAAAATAGGATTTTTTCTGATTTTAGACTTAGTTAGATCGAACTGGTAATATCTCATAAACATATTTACATATATTCAAAAGCTTTGCTTCATTTTTTTTCAGGGACAAACTTATGAAATGTATGCATTTCCTGAATGCGTTCATTGCCTGGAAATATTTTTCTATGAAAATCGAATTGTGAACATTCGCAAAATACATGATATTCATTATCTCTTTTTTTTATTGGTGAGTGTTCATAACAATAAATACATGTAAAGTCTAAAACGAGTGATCTTTCGACAAAACTGGTTTAATCTACAGTGTGTATCACCATAAATTCTTCCGCGTAACTTAAAGACATCTATAAAATAACATACATACATTAATTCACCAATCGCTGGCCGCGTCGACTGACTCTGTTGACCCCGCTCATTGACCACGAAAAGAAGTCGAATTTCATTTTATTTGAACTGCGTTTTTTTTTTTTGTTTGTTTTTTGTTTGTTTTGTGTGTGTGTGTGTGTGTGTGTGTGTTTAGTTTGTTTGTTTGTGATTTTTTTTATTTTTTTATTTTTTTGCAAAATTTATTGCCAGTGGCATGTAACAAAAAGGAGAATGGTTGGTATGCGAAATTCACGTCATACTTACAGCTTGAATAAGCTGTAGTTACGACGTTTAAGTCGCCAAACCAACAAAAATGCTTCACATTAATGGCAGCCAATGCCGGAATTCAAATTCCATTTATGACTATAATCGGCCGTTTAGTTCTTAGATTGACAGCCGCAGATGATTAATTATGACTTCATTATCACGGTAGTAGAAAAGGTTAACCACAGGCATAAACTTACAGGCTCAAGCTCATTTGCAACGTTGTTTCACTTGTAGATTACCACGCATTTTGTCTATAGATGATATTGAATGAGTAATTTTGGAAGAGCGATTTTATCAACGAGTCATTTACTAACACATAAAAACGAGGTTATGCCGAGTTTTCATTTGTTTTAGATATCGAGTTTGATTAATTCGGTATTTATGGGCACAAACTCAATATAGTTTAATTTTGCAATAAACCACTAAAAAATGATAGAATTCATCGATATATAAAATTCCGCGTAACATATAACGCCGTATGTAAAATGCATCATTACATGCTTTGTGAAGTCATTTTGGCAGCAATAAAACCCTGTAACCATATGTGCATAGTAATAATACGAGTGTAATATTCGGGCCCCGTCATAGTGCAGTTGGTAGCGCATCAGACCCCCGATCTTCAGTCATGGGTTGATCCTCGGCGGCGGCACATACCCTTACCGACATTTGTCTCTCGCCAATGGGCGGATAATCGTTAACATAAGTGCGAGATGTACGAGGAATCTATTGTCAGGTTCTCCAGCCGCCGGGATTTGACTAAAAAGTGTTAAAAGCTGCACTAACCATTTACTGTTCAACCCCTGGTTTTCACGTTTCTCGGATATTATAACTGAGAAAACATTGTATAAAAAGAAGAAAGTGCTTTTAACAAGCAATTTGTTCTTTTTCTACAATATTCTATACACTACTAAATGGTTACTTTTTCAAATTAAATGCACTTAAAATTTTCGTCTACAACACCTTTTAATTTGGACTGGTCTAAAATTGGAAAACGGGAAAAAGCATCTATATGATACCAATTATATTCAACGGGTTTATTTCACTCTCTGGCCCGTATGTCATATTATAGAAACAAATATTCGACGGATTGGTTTCACAGTCGGACCATGGTTATAGTTCAAACACACAGTTGTCACTGATGCAGTAATAGATAAATGAAATATTAATTCAGGGGCTTTTGTACTGTTATCCAAGAAATTCTGCCTAAATGACGTTATTTTCTGACGTTTAGATTATGTCACAATTAATCAATCGCGATGGTCAATCAAGAAATAAACCTACTAATCAAATAATTTATTCAGCCCGGACCTGAGCTCCGATATTGGCCGCCATCTTTGTTGACCTTTATTGTTGGTTTGGCGACCTTAAACGTCGTAGCTACAGCTTATCCAAGCTGTAGTTACGACGTTTAGGTTACCAACAAGCCATTTTACTTTTTGGTTACATGCTACTTGCCATAAATTTTGCAAATTAACGCCGTTAGAAATCGAAGCGGATCTTCCTGTTGGAGTTAATAGGCGGGCCCACGGAGTCAGTGGACTGGGCGACCAGCGATTGGTCAAATGTCTGATTCTTGCTACGCTTCGGAAATATAACGGCAAATGAGGAAACTTCTTGCAATTTTTTTTTCATTATCAGCAGCATTCTCTACCCACAAATACAGATTCAGTTGAGATGAAACAAACTAGCAAACTGAGACCAAAACAACAACCACGCCAACAAAACATATTTAATGACATAAAATTTATATAAGAGTTTGGCAATACTTTAACCCATTCCCACACAAGCCCTCCTTTTTACGCCCCTCAAGAAAAAAGCTTTGGAAAACATTGTGGAAAATGAAGAAATTGCTTGTTACAAGCAATTTCTCCATTATCCACAATGTTTTCTATCCAAAAAGACAAAACTGAAAAAAAAAAAAATAAATAATAAAAAAAAATAAAAAAAAATCAGAACCCATCAACTTGAAATTGTCGTCTACAACTTCCATCAATTTGGACCAGTCTAAAGTCTTGTTGTGTGGGAATGGGTTAATTCTATTATAGATTTATTGTAACTTTTGAATCTTATTTTGCTTGTGTTGCTAAATAAATGTTGTTATTAACTATCACCGTTTCCTACTTTATAGATATACAATAATTCTAAAATCTATTGAATCATTGTTAAGCCTAGAAAATATATTTCCGACGAAATTAGTTTCAAATGAATTATCCGAAACGTGAAATTGACTCTATAACCAAAAGTTGCGACCATTCTATAAAAAGTTTTTCTTAGGTAGATTATATATTCCAGACTAATTTTCTAAACGAAGTTTCTAGTCTTACTTTGCTTCGCCACCTCGAAATTCGCAACCAAAAGAAGTATAGTTGGATAAAGATGAATGAAGATACGGATTCAGGTTTAATGGTTAATTTTACAACTACACCAAAACAAAAAAGACTCAACAAACAGAACAAAATCAGCGATCAAATCGCGGTAAGTTGGATGTAATAGGTTTTCGTGACTGATTTATGAATATCGCCAACACGTGAATTTTTGGAAACCCTAGTGCCAAATTTCAATCATCAAGTCACAAATACAAAAATCAAATCTGAAGGAAGAAGTAAAATACTTTGTGTGGTGTTCGGATTTACAAATTTTACTTAATCCTTCACTAAATTATATTTTGCTTTGAGATTTTCCTCTCATTAAGCCAGTTTCAATGAGATTTCTGGCAGAAAAATGAGAGAAACTCTCAATGTCTCACTGCAAAATGATCCCTGTAACTTAATAAATTATGCCCCTTTTTTTACTTGGATTTTTACCAACTAACAAGATTTGGCATCTGCATGTGGTGACTGAAATATGATCAGAATATCTCTCTAGGTGTTTACATGCTATCAATTTTATTTTTGATTGATCATAGATATCATAGTTGAGAAATACTGTGCAGAAACTGGCTTGCTTGATTGTTGAGTTATGTCAGACCTTTATCATTTTTTTCAGGAGTTTAAGAGTAATTATCCACAATGTTTTCTACCCCAAAGGACAAGGAATTTTTAAATTTCATCAACAAAAAAATGTTGTCTGCAACTTTATTGAATTTGAAATGGTCCAAATATTTGTTGTCTGTTGACGGGTTAATTGCAGCAAAAGTATTGATAAATTGGTGTTTCAGTTAACAGGATTTTACTGTACCGAAATGTATTATATACCATCAGCAATATGACAATCATGTTCCCTTAACCTTTTACCAAACTGCAAAATTTTCCACTGGCCCAAAATGAAATAAGTTTCAAAAGACATTTTAAATTGCACAAAAACTGAAAAAAAATGTCTTTTTTTCCCACAAAGTTTTCCATGATTGTATTTCTTTAGGTTGTTAGAATGTGTCATTATGTAGTAGTGGGTGAAATGATTTATTTGATTTAACCCATTACCAGATGGGAAAATTTTAGACTGGTCCAAATTGAAAGAAGTTGCAGACAACAATTTAAAGTTAGACATTTTCATCTTTCTGGGTAGAAAACACTGTGAAAAATAAAGAAATTGCTTGTAACAAGCAATTTCTTCATTTTACACAATGTTTCCCCAAATGTTTTACTTGAGGGGCGTCTAAAAGTGTCATTTTGTGGGAATAGGTTAATTTTTGAAGGTATCTAACTTTTCCCAGTCCCCAAAGCAGGTAAGAAAGACTACTAGTAATCACAAAGGTGCAGAAGTTTTGAATCCATCACCATCTGCTGAAAGAGACCATGCTCCACCGAGACTTGTAAGACACAAAGATTCAAAGAGACCACAAGAGGCAAAGAAAGCTATTTCCAGTTCAACTACCCATGTTAAACCAAATGATTTCACAGATATACCTTCTCATGGAATTATTTCCTCTTTGTTCCGGACAAATCCTTCTATACCTAAAGTAGAAAAGTAAGTTATAAGTTTGTGTTTACATGATTTATTAAGTCATTCTTACATAATCCTGCTTTCTGACACCCTTTAAGATAAATGCTTTGGAAAACAATACTTGTAGAAGCAATTTCTTTATTATCCACAATGTATTCTTTTCAAAAAGACAAAAGATTTTAGATTCCATCACCAAATAATTAACCTCTGCAACTTCTTCCAATTTGGACAAGTCTATAATATATATGTTTGAAATGGGTAAAACTATACCAATGATAGTGCTATTGCTGTATAGATTAGATATGACTTTGATGTTAGATACTGCCATTTTAATAGCCTTTACTTAACCCATTCCAACACAATGATGCTTTTTGAAGCGAATATCTTGATTTTGGACCAGGCTAAAATTGAATTGTTCTAACACGTTCCCAAAACGTAACCCTTTTTTGACGCCACTCAAGAAAAACAAATGCGAAAACATAGTGTAAAAAGAAAAAAATTGCATGTAACAATTCCTTCATTTTACACAATATTTTCTTCTCAACAAGTTGAAAAAAGAAAACAATTCATAAACTTTAAAATGTCGTCTGCACCTCCTTTCAATTTGGAGCAGTCTAAAATTTTGCTGTCTGGAAATGGGTTAATAAAGCTGTAGTTATGATATTTTGCCTGCACATGGGCAAAGTAGTATTAGTTTGTATGATTTTTATGTTTGGAAATAAAGATTAAAATCATATTCAATGAAATTCAAATAATTTCTGTCTTTTAGGGAAGAAAACACTGTTGGCAATGAAAAAATTGCTTTTCACAAGCAATTTCTAAATTTCCAAGATTTTTTCAAGATGTGCATAAAAAAGCAGGTTTGTGTGGGAATGTTTGAAACAATGAAAACAAGTTTGTTCGTTTTATTCATCATAGTATATTCTATGAACAGGTTTACTGTGCTGTAAAACCCTATTCATTTATTCATTCATTCAGTTTTACAGTTTTATCACCTAAATTCCTTTTTATCTCTGAATGTAATACTTATGAACATACACACAAAAGGGATAAATTTATAAGGGTTTGATTTATTTTGATTAACCCTTTCACATATTTTGAAGCTTTAGACTGGTCCAAATTGAGAGAGGTTGCAGACGACAATAAAAATTACATACAATTTGAAATGAAACCATCCTTTGTGGTAGTAATTGTTGTGGGAAAAGGAGAAATACTTGTCCATTTTAGCTGTTCATCTAGAAGCCTATGAGATATTCAAAATTTATAGTTCTCTAACATTTACTTTAAATTTGTAAAAATTATTTGCTTGTTTTGAAGTATCTTTTCTCTAACCTAATTCTTACCTTTTCCAAACTGAAAAAAGTTTCTTTGATTCAAATTTTAAAAAAAAAAATTGTCTTTCGTTGATTTTGTAGGCAGAAAGTGAAACAGGTGAAGGAAAAGTTATTTTCATCTGATGACTTTAATGCAGTTGAATTGCACCCTTATATGGTAAGGCAATGATATCATTTTTCTAAGACCAGGGATGTGTTATTCCTATGCCTGCTTTGCCGGACATGGGCTTTTCTTCTTTCGGACAAGTACATTTTTCAAGGACACTTGTCCGGGGACAAGAAAATGCCTGAGCAAATCTAGGAATGGTACAAAATAGATCTCAAATACTTTTTCCCGTAATATTTTTATTGAAGGGTATATAATATTGTTGTTCAAAGAAAATGCTCGATTCCTACATTTTCATTTCAAACAACAAATTTTTCTCTATTTCATTTTAAGGACAAGTTCATTTTGATTGTGTACAAGTAAAAATTTTCTCTAATTTGTCCAGGGACAGTGGAGGAGATCCATATTTCCACAACCCTGTGTAAATTTGGTAGTTTAACCCATTTCCACACAGAAAAATTTAGACTTGTCCAAATTGAAAGGAGTTGCTGACAACAATTTAAAGTTGATGAAATTTTGGATTTTTTCTACCTTTGGGGTAGAAAACACTATGGATAATGCAGAAATTGCTTCATTATCCACAATGTTTTCCTCCATGCTTTTATGCCCCTGTATTGAAAGATTTAGGGCATATTGTTTTACTGTTGTCCGTCTGTCCATCCGCTGTCCATCAGTGAGTCTGTCTATCTGTGTGCAAAACTAAACCAAAAAACTTAACAATGCCAATTACTACCAGCCTATTCCAGATACAATGCTCATATTTGGCATGATGATACATCTTCATAATACACATCTCATGTCAAGGTTGTGTGATAAGGTCAAGGTCAAATATCAAGGTCAAACACCAAAAAACCTATCATGTATGGCGGGGCATTGTGTTTCACAAGCACATCTTGTTTTTCTTAGGGGCATCTAAAAGAGCTTTTTAAGACTAATTTTTCTACATTGAATCTTATGTATTATTGATAAATATTCAAACTAATTGCTTTCTGCATATCATTGCAAGAAAAGGTCTAATGACATTTTTCCCAATCCCACTCAATGACTCATTGAATTTCTCTCTAGGAGTTCAATAGGATTCTTTTTTTTGGAATGTCTAAGGGTCAAAATAGGATATATTTTAATCTATGAGGGTCAAAACCCTAGTTTACAAGTCAAACATGAGTCCTGGTGAAGTCATGAATTATTGGGGGAAAAAAATAGAATTCTGTTAAAGATTTGATTATTTGAGTAAGAACAAAAATTGTCGTCAAAGGGTACTCTGAAATCTTTGTGAAAGTTGCTTATAAATATTGGCAACATAAAATATTCAAGAAATTTATTTTCATCTTTTGTTTGGCAACACATTTCAAAGCCGACTTGTGACCTATTCTGAAATTATTTATAGAGGGGTCCATAAACAATTTTAACAAAGATTTTAGGATTCCTTTTGGTGAGAAATTTTTTTACCTACCAGAGCCATAAACATTTTTGTATTTGTTACTTGCCAAAGTTTTGCAAAATAATTGCTTTTGACATTGAAGTGCAAAGAGCTCATGTATATAATCAAATTTCACATAATTACAGAAAAGCTTTTTGTACTTAAAGCCATGAAATACATGTAGCTTCTATTAAACAATCCCACCTTTTGATGCCTCTGAAGAAAAAAAAATCTATTGAAACTTGAAACTTGCTACAAGCAATTTCTTCAGTATCCACAAAGTTTACCACCTAAATGCCAACAATTTTCAAAGTTTTCTGAAATTGTCTTCCGCAAGGTCTTTGAATTGGAATGAGCCTTTTGTTGTCTTGTAATGGATTTATCTATTTAATGTACAGGTTTCCAACCTAGAAAAACTAGGCTTCACCAAAATGACTGCTGTACAGCAAGAAACGATACCAAAGCTGATGTCAGGTCATGATGTTATGGTCAAATCACAAACAGGCTCAGGTACATACTTTTGTTGCCAGTCATGTGAAAAGGTTTTGCACACCTTTGATCATAGACAAGAAACTTTAAAGCCAGCCCCAGTAGACCCAGCTATATGAGTTGGTAACAGTGTGTTTAACCCATTCCCACACAATCCTTTCTTTTTACACACCCTCAAGATAAAAGCTTTTGAAAACATTGTGGTGAATGAAGAAATTGCTTGTTTCAAGCAATTTCTTTATTATCCACAATCTTTTCTTCCACAAAATACAAAGATTTTTGAAATTTTTGAAATTTCATAAACTTACAATTGTTGTCTGGAACTTCTTTCAATTTGGACGAGTCTAAAATTTGTTGATTGGAAATGGGTTAAACCACTGCATCTCACT
Organism: Fragum fragum; assembly: GCA_946902895.1. Taxonomy (NCBI): domain Eukaryota; kingdom Metazoa; phylum Mollusca; class Bivalvia; order Cardiida; family Cardiidae; genus Fragum; species Fragum fragum. The sequence goes on from OX336380.1 coordinate 16,485,560, forward strand.
CAGGGAGATTGAACCAGCTTGATGGAGTGTTTGAGAGTCAAAAATAGACCAATAATATTTTTCATTTAGACCAGAAGTGAACTTTGAACTCTGACATTGGTCAATATTTAGGTTTTTTCGGTTTGGTGACTTAGATGGCGTTACCATAGCTTATTTAAGCTGTAGTTATGACATTAGATCACCAACCAACCATTTTACTGTTTTGTTACATGTTACTGTCCATGAATTTATGCAAGATATCTCTGTTTGATATTTGAGTCAAACTTAATGTTGGATGTTGTGGGTGGGGCCAGGGATTCGTCACTTGAAATAAAAATGACAGCAACTAAGTTTCCTTATCAACCCATTCCAACCCAGTGACACTTTTAGACGCCCCCAAGATAACAAGATTTAGAAAACATTGTGGAAAATGAAGAAACTGCTTGTTACAAGCAATTTCTTCATTTTCCACAATGTTCTCTTCAGAGAAAGTTGAAAAAATCCAAAATTTCATTCACTTTGAATTGTCGTCTGCAACTACTTTGAATTTGGGCCAGTCTAAAATTCTGCTGTCTGGTAATGGGTTAATCATCCCGTCTACCAACCATATACTTTTGGAAAAAAATTGAAGTGGGGGAATTGAGTTTCTTTGGACAAAAGCTTGACTCATCAAGAATGCTAATAACAGCAGGTTTGACATAAACAAACACAGCAAAACTCCTCTATTACAACCACTAGGCATTAACAACCTGTATTCTTAATCCTGGGGATGTTAGTTTAAATCCGTGCTTAGCTAATATTCTTTCCTATAGTTACCAAGAGTCATGGTGACATTTGTCATATGGCACTCAGTAATTGGCAAATAACAAGAAGCAGCTGATGCTTTGGATTGAATATTATGGTTGTACTGGAGTGAGAAATGGTATGAAAGAATGCATTGGGAATATCTTTGAAATACTGTTAAAAGTGGCATTAAATCCAATGTAATCAAACAATAACACTGACATTGATGGATAGGCTTTGGAATTACTTAGCACAAATATTAACTCCTCTCATATGATTTTTCATGTGCAAAACTATCGCATAAAGCCCTCAGGTTATGATTGTGGTTAGAGTTAAAAATTTTGCATTCAGAAGGTATTTGTGTTTCACGTGGCTGACTTCAATGTCAGTTTAATCAGATTTCTGAAGATTTATATTTGTTTCAAATTTACCAGTTACAAAAATTTAATCTAGAGACAACCTGCTAACCCATCATAGAAGACAAGATTTTAGACAGGTCCAGATAAGATGTAGACAAAATTTCTAAATTGTTTAAATTTTGGTCTAATAGGGTTGTAAACCTTATGGCACTTTGAAGAAATGGCTTGTTAAAAAGGAAATTCTTCATATTCCAGAATGTTTCAAAGGCCTTTTTCTTGAGGGTAGAATAACATATGAATATGTAGGAATCAGAGGAAGTTGATAATAATGCTTTTTGATCCTCTCAAGAAAAAGCATAGAAAAACTTTGCGTAAAATGAAGAAATTGCTATTAACAAGCAATTACTTCATTATATACAATCTTTTCTACCTAAAGAAGACAAAAATATTAGAAAATTCATCATCTTTAATGTTGTGTGCACATTCTTTGAATTTGGACAAGTCTGGAATTCTGTTATCTGATAATGGGTCAAAAAAATCACTGAGTACTAATTTGTTATTCAAGTATTACAACCTAAGTCATTCAATATGGCAATCTCAACATAATACATGTATGTCACCTGGTGAGCAATTTTATATCACTGAGCTCTCTTGTGTAGGTAAAACAATGGCCTATGCTATACCTATCATTGAAGACCTTGCTAGAATGGAACCAAAGATTAAGAGAGAAGATGGAATATTTGCAGTGGTCCTAGTTCCAACTAGAGAGGTAGAAATGTAATTTTACTTTAGTTAAACCCATTACCAAACAGCAAATATTTAAGCCTGGTCCATATTGAAAGGAGTTGCAGACAATGATGTAAAGATGTAAATTGTTTCTGTCCTTTGGGGTAGAAAACATTAATGATAATGAAGAATTACTTTTAGTAATCACAATTTCTTCATTTTACACAATTTTTTTCCCAATAGCTTGAAGAGCCTTTGTAGGGAATGGGTTAATTTGCTTGGGCTTGCCATACATGTACAGTCAAACCTGTTGTATGCAGCCAGCCAAGGGACAGATCAAAATTGGCCACATACGACAGTTGGCTGCTTAACACAGATTTTGGTTGTTGTTGTTTTTCTACAACCCTGTCGGCATAGAGTAGTAGTCATCATACAAGGGCATATCTTCATATTAGAATGGCCACATAAATGTAGAAAGACAAGTGTTTTGATTAACAAAAAATAGAAAATACACTAATATTTATGAATTCTGACAAATTATTTTCCATTTTATTTTTTAAATTGCCCAAAGACCGACCGGGATCAAGAAACTGAAGAACATTGACTGTTCATCTAGAGTTAAACACTTACAGGGTATTATGGTCGGTGTACGATAATTTATTGCGAGATAAAACGTCGATGACTTATGATCGAGACCGATGTAACGTTTAATTTACTTTCCTCGAAAATTTGCCGAAAATATATTTTAGATACTCTTTTACGACCGTTTATTGCGAGATAAAACGTCGAGTGACTTATGATCGAGACCGATGTAACGTTTAATTTACTTTCCTCGAAAATTTGCCGAAAATATATTTTAGATACTCTTTTACGACCGTATGTATCCTTAATACCCATATGTAATGTCTATGAACTGCTTTAAGAACGCAGAGTAGAAAGAATGAACGGATCCAGCCCCACACCCACTCTTACACAATCCCGCTTTTTACACCCCTCAAGAAAACTTTGGAAAAAATTACGGAAAATGAAGACACAGCAATTTCTTCACCATTCATAATATATCTACCCCAAATGACAAAGATTATAAGTTTTTATCAAATACATTCCCGTAATCAACTTCTTTGAATTTGGACTAGTCCAAAATTTTTCATAATGTAAAACTACCCATCTTCGCAACTAAACTGGATACGTAATAAGACTTTATAGTAAATCAATCAAATTTGATTAATTATATCACAACTCGGCACTTGTTATGTAACTACTAGTGTGGTCATGTTTATTTCATGTGTTGAAAAGTTTATGCACAAGATTAGCCAGACGCGTTATCGATTTTTACACGACACCTGTCAGCAGTTAGTCGGGTCGCGTGACCGTTTAGAGGGATATACATAAAGTGCAAATTGGTCAATTAAAGGTGACCGCTGGCCACATATGACAGATTACCGCTATTCACAGTAATTTTAAAGAGCAAATTGTACAGGCGGACCTGGGATGGCAGATATACGCAGATTGGCCGCTATTCTCAGGTGACCGCTAACACAATTTTGACTGTATAGTTCATAAGATAAGCTAATGTGAATGCCCAATGTCTGTGGTCCTTTGACATTAGTCATCTTTAATTACTTTTAACATCATTTCCGTAAGCAATAAGGAAGTCTTTATGAAATCTTAACTAATTACCAGATTACAAAAATTTAGACTTGTCCAAATTCAAAGATGGTGCAGACAATAATTTTTAGTTGGTTGAATTTAGATTTTCTGTGACTTTTGAGGTAAAAAAAATCCTGGATAATAAAGAAACTGCTTGTCACAGACAAATTCTAGTCCCTGAGAAAATCTCTACCATTAGTGTTAAAAACAAAACCATCAAAACTCTTATTATCATAGTTTCGGAAAAATAGAGACTTCTTTAAAAATCTTCTCTGAATCAAGTGCTTGTTAAAATAATACATTTGGAAACCAAGGACTATGGGCATAGTCTATTTTACATGAAACAAATAATGAAATCTTTTCATTATATTTTAACTCGCCCAGGACGGGCTACTGTCATACCATTTGCATCGGTGTGGGAATCAGTGTCTCTCTTGATTAAGATTTTTGTATCTCTATTATCACTAGTGCTAATGGGCCATGACCTTGACACTGTGATCTTGTGAAATAGACCTTTAACTTTTTCTTTATGGGGCATGTTAAACCTAGGGGTCTCGTATTTCATAGATGCACTTATCAGGATATGGGCTTTCATTTTAGACATTAAGTATGACCCTGTGACCTTGACCTTTAAACCTTTATAGAAACTTTAAACAAAAACTTAAACTTTTTCTTTCTTATTCATTTTTCAACCTAGGTGAATCATATTTCACACGTTTTTATCAGAAGGTAGGTGTTAATTTGAGTCCTTCTTGACCATGTGACATAAACCCTTTACCCTTTATGAAAACTAATCCAAAGCTTTAATTTATATATCTTGCTCACTTTTCACCCTAGGGTGCTCATGTTTTACACATGCTTTCTTAATGGGTATGGCATTGACTCTTTGAACAAGTACAATTAACATTTAACCCTGCTTCAAATAGCACCCCAAAGATGACAAGCACCCTTTAGGAAGAGCTATGTTGTTCACAGACAACTCCTGGTTCAAAATCTTTGGGCCTCTTCTGTGCGTCCCTATGAAGACACCTGAGTGCAACCTGCTATTGGTAAGCTTTAGTGAACTTGAATGTCAAGTTTCTCTTTCGCAGGTGTTCATTCTCAAAAATTCAGTTTTACTACTGAGTGCTCTATAGGTAAAATTTTTGCTCATTCTTTCTCGATTTTCCAGAAATGTATGTTTTGATATATTTGTGGGAATGAGTTAACCCGGTACCGTACTGCAAATTTTAAGCCTGGTCCAAATTGAAAGGAGTTGAAGACGACAATTTAAAGTTAATGATGTTTAGATTTTTTCAACTTTGTGGGTAGAAAACACTGTTGAAAAGAAGCATTTTTTTGTCACAAGCGATTTCTTTGTTTTACACAATGATTTCCCAATTGGTTTTCTTGAGGGGCGTCAAAAAGCGTCACTGTGAGGGAATGGATTAAGAGCTATAAAAAGATGCAAATTTACCTGCAAGCACAATTTAAAACGGGGATTGTCCTTAATTTATCAAACTGAAAATTGTGACAGTCTGAATTTAAAATATTGCAAAATTCAGGAATTATTTATTATTAAAGATTTGAATTATTTCTTCAGCTTGCAGTCCAAAGCTTTGAAGTCTTCCAAAAGGTTGGAAAGGTATGATTACATCCTACAAATTATTTCATGTTTTACTGTAGATTTTCTGTATTAATTTGATCATGATTTCATTGTTTAACTCTTATGTACTTATTTTCAAAGGAATTGTATATTGAAAACCAATTTTACCAGTTTAAGTTTGTTTGAATTGAAAAAAAGTGCAATATCAGATAAAAAAAATACATTGTGATGATAGATAATTTGCTTGTTAGAGGTTTTATTAACCTCAATCTGTGAGTTCTGAAGGCAACATGTTGGACAATAGCATAGTTGATCCTTTCCAACGTCGTCCTGCTTTTTAATACCCCTCAAGAAAAAAGCCAGTGAAAATACTGTGGAAAATGAAGAAATTACTTGTAACAAGTAATTTCTTCATTTTCCACTGTGTTTATAACCAAGAAAAACAAAGATTGCCAAGATCTGATAAATTTTAAATTCTTATTTTCAACTTTTCAACTTGGACCAGTCTGAAATTATGTCATCTTGTAATTGATCAATGATGAATACAACTTTTACACCGTGATATTCCTTATTCATTTTCATTATGTTTGAATTTGTGTTTTACAAGTCTATTATCTTTTGTCAAACTGTTACCATTCATTGAGATGAGTACTTGTAACAGGGTTCTAATTCAATATTATGCTTGATGGTCATAGGCTACATTTACCCATTACGACAAGAAAAAATTAGATTTGATTCGAATGGGGTTTTATGCCGCTTTCAACAATCTTTCAGTAATATCGCGGCGGCTAGAGCACCTAATAATGGATTCCTGGTATTTCTCACACCAGTACCACCATCACAACCTTTCCTAGCCTCCAGCTGCTATCCCAGGTCTACGATTATCGACCCATTGGTGGGAGACAAATAGTCGGAAAGGAAAAAATTAGAGCAGTCTAAATGGAAAGAAGTTGTAGAAGACAATTTATAGTTGATAATCTTTTAAAAATCATTGTCTGTTGGGTTAGAAATATTATGGGTAATGAAGAAATTGCTTGTAGCAAACATTTCCTTCAATTTCAGTAATGACTATTTTTCTTGAGAGCATCTAAAGTCGTTTTTGTTTGGGAATGAGTTAAAAAAAATCTTGAAATAGCCTTATAAAGAATGAAAATAATCTGATTGGAAAAAATAGTGACAATGAGCTATCACAAGCATTTGAATTTTGAGAGGTTTAGCCATTTTATAAAATGGTGATAATCTTTTAAAGAATCGTGATGGCTATTCAGATTAGGACATAAGGTGGGTGGACATAGAGTTGATGAATTTGCAAACTGCTTTTATTTACAGGACAATATATTTATGGAGTAAAAAGTATTTTCTAAGCACCTAAAAAGCCATTCAATTGTGTCTAGTGATTAAATAAGTTCAAGTTTTAGGGAAATTGATATGCTTCATGTCAAAGAAAACCTGAGGTAGAGCTTTGGCTTCCCTATCAAGAAGTCTTGAGTTCGATTCCCGAGAGAGGCTATCGATCTTGGTTCTGTCATTTGCCCACACTTTCAGCACGAGTACTGGTGCATTTTTCAGGAAGCCGGCTTGAGAGGAATTAATTTAAGTTGGAATAACTTGTTTCTCAATCAATTTAAAGTCGATAGGTTTAAACCAAACCTAACCAAAAGGAAAACTGATGGACTGTTTGGACAGGGGATGAAATTCATTTATTTGCAATGATTACATGATGACTATATACCATCACAATATTAGGTGAAAGTTAGCCATCAGATACCAGACTTTTTATAGGCTTGCTTTATATTTCCTTTATAACAGCCATTTGTGAGAGTTGTTCCAGGTTGTTTGATGGGTGGAGAGAAGAGAAAAGCTGAAAAGGCAAGGTGAGAATGAACCCTTTACAAGACGACAATTTTTAAGACTTGTCTGAATTAAATTGAGGAAAACAAATTCTCTTTAATGAAATTTCAAAATTCTTTGTCTTTTGAGTTGGAAAATGTTGTGGATAATGAAGAAATTGCTTGAAACAAGCATTTTCTTCATTTTTCACAATGTTTTCCAACACTTATTTTCTTGAAAAGGGGAGAGGGTGTAAAAAGGAGGGATTGTATTGGAATGGTTTAAAATACCTTGCAATGCATTTTCACTTTTCATATTTTGGTATATTTCACAATTTAGCTTAAACAAAATTCTGCACTTTTACACGCTGAAGAAAAATAGCCACTGAAAACATTGTGCAAAAGAAAAAAAATACAAGATGCTGCAAGCAATACTTTTTTCTTTTCCCACAATACCTCTACCTTATCTGACACAGAGTTTAAAGATTTGGCCAGTCCGTATAAAAATGCTGATTGGAACTTGATTTCATGTCTCAATTTCTTAAGAATAACCATTTTAACCGATCACAAGTTGTGGGTGCATTCGTAGTTATAATAATAAGCTTACAATCACCTACATACAAGGGAAACAATATCTTACCAGGTGCATTCTTATTAGTCCATTACTAGCCAAAAAGGAAGGGGACTTTAAGTTTGCACTCTTTTGTCAGACTGAGCAGACTTTTTGTGTTTGAGGTTTGGGTCATATGCTATAGATTTAGTTCGAGTTTTGTTTAGGTCCATTGGTTTTAAGGGAGATTCTCAAATATTCCAGTTTTCTTGGCTGTTTCCCCAAACCATTATAATAGATATTGGGATAATTCTTTGTGTGAAAGTCTAAATGAGATGATGTTTGAGAGTTGTGAATGGTCAATTTACCAGAATAACATTATATTATTAAGTTTATTTCATAGTCTATTTTGCTCAACATTTTAACAATACTTAACATATATTGTTTTTAAAATTTTATTCAACACAACAGACTTCGTAAAGGTGTAAATATCCTGATTGCTACCCCAGGCAGAATGATAGATCACATGCAGAATACAGCAAATATGGAGTTACATAAAGTGAGATGGCTGGTTTTGGATGAGGCTGATAGGTGAGGCGTATTAACAAGTTTCATTTACAATTTTGGTTATATAAACTGAACACAAATTTGTGTGAACATGGCTTTTTGAATGGAGTGATCTGCTGACATTTGCTTTCATAGTCCAGAAAAAAGTAGTGACATTTTACAAAATTGATTGATCTTAGTAACAAGCCTCCATGACTTTGGAACCAATGGGACAGTGTCCCCATGGTCTTAAAATACTGGGGAAATTATAATTTTTTGGAGACAATTCACAAATACGTAGCCTTGGCAGACCACTGTGAATGATTTGATTGCTAAACATATAAAATACAGAGACAATACGGGGGTACTTTGATTGATATATCCTCTAGGCGGGGTTATGCCATCTTTTACTTTATGTCCTCTATCTGTATAGGAATAAACCACTGTAGGCCTACCACTGTCACATCTACCATTTCATCTGGCGGAACAAACGATACATCTTGCATGTTGTATGAGGCCACTAAATAGTCTTATTCATCTTTTTTTGCTTCATTTCTGATGTACCATTTTACATATCATGTGATTGTCTTTGTATTTTTCTGTATATTTTATTGTATACTATCCTTAAATTTCTTGGGCCATTAAACACCAATGAATCACTTCTGCATCTGTCCTACAATCTGTTCATCAACAATTTCCATAGAAATCTTTTTTTTTCCAGAAACCACTGGGTCACTCATTCGAAAAAAATGCAGGGTTTTTTAATATGAAATATGAAAGCTCTATGAAAGTTGTTAGAAACTTCTTTTCAGTAAAAACTCTGATTTCCCTAATAAAAAAAGGCTAAAAATATAGAAAATCGTGACAATCAATCGGTCTAGACAATCCATATTGTGCATTAATATATGAATAGCTCCTGATATGCATTTATCACATTAGTACAGAATATTTGTTTTTCTGTATCATATATTCTTCTTACCTTACAGGCTTTTAGATCTAGGATTTGAGGCGCAAGTTTCGAAAATTATATCGAGCATAGATAGTGGTGGCAGACAGACGGTATTATTGTCGGCTACTTTAACAGAAGGTAGGAACTTTTATTGTCGCCTGTTTAGAACAAAAGGTTTTGAAAAATATTAGGCGAACAGCTTTTAACCTATTACCACACAATGAAGCTTTCTTATGCCATGAAAAATGCAATATTGGGTAGAGAAACTCTGTGAGTAAACTTCTCCTTTTCTGACACAGTTTTCTAGCCTTTTCGGCACTTACTTTCCAATTTTAGGGCAATCTTAAATGTCTTCTGTATTCTTGTTCAATTAGGACCAGTCTAAGTTTTTGTGATCTGATAATGGGTTATAGCAGTACTTATATTGACTTACTCCACTGGCCCCGCCCATTAACTCAACAGGAAGTTCAGCTTTGATTTTTAAAGGTATTATTTCGCAAAAGGTAAGGCCAGTAGCATGTGACAAAAAATTAAAATGGTTGGTTGGTGACCTAAATGTCCTAACTACAGCTTGAATAAGCTTTAGTTACAATGTTTAAGTCTCTAAACCAACAAAAAATGTTAACAAAAATGATGACAGGTCCTGGCTGGAATATCAAATTTGTGCACATAAAATATAGATTTGTATCAAACTTACTGCCTAAAAAAGATAGAAATCTGCAAAACTTTCATTTTATCTGTCCATAGATGACTTGCTTGATAAATCCTGTTTTAAGTCCAAATTCAAAGAGGATGCAGATGACAAATTCAAATTGAGAGAATTATGAATATCTCAATCTTTTGGGTAATAAAACAACGTTGAACATGAAGGGGTTTTTTGTAAAAAAGCAATTTCTTAATGTTCAACCTTGTTTTTTTAGCTCAGCTGTTTTCGTAGAAAACCAGAGGTATTGTGATCACCTTGGCGTTGTTTGTGTCGGCATTGGTGTTGGCGTTACAAACAATAACCTTGGGTAATCTCTGTTGTTATTGAAGATATCCTCATGAAACCTGACATGTGTATTGACCACAAGAGCTATCTAGACTTTCAAGGGGGGTAACTCTAAAAGTGGTTTTGTAAGAGTTATGCCCCTTTTTGACTTTGAATTTTTGCATTATACAGCACCTGCAGCCAAGCGTTGGCACTCGTGGGCGGTGCTCTTGTTAAGTCTTTTGTTTAGGGGCGCAAAGAAGCTAGATTGTGTTGGAATTGGTCAATATCCTCTATATGAAAAAAATGTTTATCTTGTGATATTTGCCATTACAGGTGTTGAGCGGCTGGCAGGTGTGTCCTTGAAGTACCCTCAGAGAATATCCATAACAGACAATAAAATTGACAACATTAATACAAATAATAAACTAAGAAGTGATAAAGATGTGAAAATTGAACCAGATTTTAAATCTGAATCTAGATTTAAAAGTGAATCAATGGCAGTGGTTCAAGTACATAACCCTCTTGAGGGTGGAGGTTCAAAGCCAATGTCTGACATTATCGCCCTGCCTCAGAGCCTGAAGCAATATTTTGTTATAGTGCCTTGTAAACAGAGGTTAATTTGTTTGTTAAATTTGATACTTTCCAAATGTAAGGTAAGTCAAAGACTTGTCATACAAAAAGGGACTGTTCAGAAGTTCCATTGTCAAGACATTTAGCTTGGCTGTTTTTGGAGATGAGGTATTACAATAGCCTTGGTGTCGTTGTCGTTGATGTCCGCGGCGTGCAAAAACTTTGACATTTTGTAATATCTCTGGTTCTGCTAAAGGCATTCACTTGAAACTTAGCACACTTGTTCACTATCGCGTGGTCAGTAGCGCATCATACTCCTAATCTTCAATCAAGGGATGTCATGGGTTTGATTGATTGAATGGGGTTTAACACCACTTTAACAGTATTTCAGTCTTATTGCAGCGGCTGGAGCACCTATCAACAGATTCCTGTTATTTCTCACACAAGTATTACCATTGCATCTTTTCCTAGCCTCCAGCTGCCCACTTAGGTTTACGATTATCCACCCATTGGTGAGAGACAAATGTGGTCATATGGGTTCAAAAAGTACTCAACTCAAGCCCCCTTTTTGATGTCCTTCAAGAAAATAGCTTTGGAAAAACACTGCAGAAAATGAAAAAAAAAAAAAAAATCAGGAGTAATATCTTCAGTTTCCTTAACGTTTTCTTTCCGAAAAAATCCAAAATTAAGACTACTTGAACTTGTTTTCTGTAGAATCATTTAATTTAGATCAGTCTAAAATTTTGTTGTTTAGTAATAGGATAAATATCCTTGAAAGACAAACTTATTTTAAGACAAACTTATTTTGTCCTTTATCTAGCTATGTATTTCATGACCCCCAAGTGTTGGATGACTCTTGAACAGATTTTTATGAACATTTGATGTAGGAGAACTACCTGCTTTTCCAATAGTTATTAACCCATTCCAACTCAAGCCCTTCTTTTTACGCCCCACAAGAAAAAAGCTTTGGAAAACATTGTGGACAATGAAGAAATTGCTTGTATCAAGCAATTTCTTCATTATCCACAATGTTTTCTATCCAAAAAGACGAAAAAATTAAAAATTCCATCAACTTGAAATTGTCGTCTGCAGCTTCTTTCAATTTGGACCAGTCTAAAATTTTCATGTGTTGGAAAGGGTTAATGTCATTTTCACAATAGATAGTCTTTCCTTGTGTTAAATCTACTTGTATTTCACCACAAGTTTTATTTGATATGATATATTTTGTATGCCCTACTTTAAACATCGGAATTTATAAGGTGAGGTTGTTAGTCTTCAGGGTGATACTGACCATATAGCTAGCAGAAGCCAATGATGTCATTGATAAGTCATTGATAAGTCATGGAAACCACAAATAAGGAACTTTACAATGAAATAATACAGATATCGTATTTACCTGATGAATTCCAGTTCCATTTAGGTTGTACTTCGCTGACTTATTTGGCTTCACATAATGCAAAATATTTTTGTTTTTTTATGCCCCCACATCGATAGATCGGGGGCATATTGTTTTACCAGTGTCCGTCTGTCTGTCTGTCTGTCTGCAAAACTTAACCTGCCAATTTTCCTATAACTTCAACCCTGATTAAGTTACAAAGCTAATATTTGATATGTAGATAGGTCTCAACAAGGCGCAACTGAGGAAGGTAAGTTATTCAAGGTCAAGGTCAAAATTTTAACCCTTTTCCCTAAAACATTACCCAAAAACTTAACCTGCCAACTAAACATTTTCCTATAACTTCATCCCTTATTAAGTTACAATGCTAATATTTGGTATGTAGATAGGTATCAACAAGGCGCAACTGGGGAAGGTCATTTCACCAAGGTCAAGGTCAAAATTTAACCCTTTTCCCTAAAACAAAGAAAAAAATCACCTGTTTCTAAAGAATTCCTGTTTCGGGGGCATGGTGTTTCACAAAAATATCTTGTTTCTTTCTTTTTTTAGCTCACCTAAGCACAAAGTGTTCTGGATGAGATATTGTGATCAGTCCTCGTCAAGCGTCTGTCGTTCCATCAGTCCCTCTGCTCGTCCATCCGTTCCCAATTTACAAAAAAATCTTCTCCTCCGAAACTGACCATTGAATGTCAAGCAAACTTCACAGAAATGATTCTTAGGCCGTGCTCTTTCGTAGAAGCCAGGAAAGGATGTAATAGTATTACTGGATCAAGATATACCAGAAATCCAATGACAGGTGCTCTTGCTGCCCCGATATGACCGAAAAAATGTAAAAAAGGTGGCGTTAAATCCCATTCAAATAAACTTTCAACATACTTCATGACAAAATAGTGAAAAAGCCTAGAAAATCTTCTCCTCCCAAACCATGAGGACCAGACCTTTGATATTTGCCATATTATCAACTTTTGACCCTCTACCAAAATACTTTAAAGAATTTCTATAGGCTTAAAATTACCCCTTTCTGAGAGATACCTGATTGTACATAGGAATAAGGAAAAAATTGTTGAAAATATTCTTCTACCTAACCATAAGGTCTAGAACTTTGACATTTGTTATATTTCATCATATATTGACCCTCTACTAAAATACTTAAATGATATATTGTAATCTGAAAATTAGCCCTTTTCTGTGCCAACACTTATTTTACACAGAAATAAATCTGAAAATCTTCTCCAAAAAAATAAGGTCTAGAGCTTTGATATTTGTAATGTATCAATGTCAGAAAGGATATGTGCCGCCGCTTGGGATCTAACCAATGATATCCCATGGTTAAAGATTTTGAGTCTACTCTGGAATTTAGCTATAAATTGTAGAATCAAATATATAACTTGGATTAAAGGAGAATCTTTAAAATCTTCTTCTCCAAAATAATTAGGCCTAAAGCTTTGATATTTTGTTTATATCACAAGGCCTTGATCCATCATACTCAGGGGTGCGATAAAGGACCAGCATTGCTGTCTTTTTTTAAATTAATGAACAATCATTTGCATTTCAAAATCGGCTTAATCACCTCCTAACAAATGTCTGAAAGGAAAACAGCTAGAAATTTGAAAATTAAGAAAAAAAAAAAATTCATAATTTGCGCAAGAGCTGCTTTAATGCCACTGTACCATATACATAGGGATTCCCTGTTATGAAATTGTATACTATATATTAACAAAAAGAAACACATTTTCAGAAATCCAATAAAACAAAGATGATCGTATTTTTGTCCACCCAAGATTCAGTGGAGTTCATGTATAGACTGGTACATTATTTATCTATGGATCACCAGTCTAGCGATGTGGAAGATGAGGAAATAAAGGAACCTGAAACCAGTCTGAATTTGTATCATCTCCACGGTGATATGTCTCAAAAGGTTTGTACTTATTTAGTTAGGAAAAATTAATGTCACAATATATGTCTATCTACTATTTGTTTATCCGTCTGTAAACTTTTTTGTTACGTGCTCTATCTCGAGAACAAATTGACCTACAACCATGAACTTTATAAAATAGAGGGTCAATATTGTTGCCACTGATCCAAGGAAACGTTAAACCCCATTCAATCAATCAATCAATGAAGTGAGTTTTGGGGTCACATAGGTAAAGACAAAGATCACAATTGAACTTTGAAAACAATTTTCTGTGTGGTAGTTCATAACCCATTCGTCCTATTACTTTGAAGTTTTTATGCAAATATTTTCCCTGACCCAAGGAGGTGCCCTATTGTTCTGGGGTAACGTAGGTCAAAGGCTAACTGTGATACTTGAGTGTCAAAAAGCTGTGGGGGTATAAATCTGTTTTGCAACAATTCTAGTTTGTATTAACTATTTCTCTAAAAATCAGTAGGAAATTAGACTAGCTTGTTTGATAATCAAAACCAGATTAAAGACTTGGTGTGTATAACATGGTTGCGAGTAAGATCTCGGACCAAATTAAGATTAAAAATTAATGAGTTCCACTGAGACATTAAACAGAGAATTATTGCAAAATTTATGGCAACAAAATATAAAATGTAGTTGTCATAACTTCTTCTTTATTAACCCATTCCAACTCAACAAAATTTTAGACTGGTCCAAATTGAAAGAAGCTGCAGACGCTATTTTCAAGTTGGTGGAATTTAAATTTTCTTTGTCTTTTTGGATAGAAAACATTGTGGATAATGAAGAAATTGCTTGATACAAGCAATTTCTTCATTTTCCACAATGTTTTCCAAAGCTTTTTTCTTGAGGGGCGTAAAAAGGAGGGCTTGTGTGGGAATGGGTTAAGCTATAATTGAGATGTCTAAGTTTCCAATCTAACTCAAATTCTTCCCATAAAATCGGCCAATGTCAAAGTTCACAGTTCACTTTCGATCTAAATATATGATTTGAATGGTTTATTGGGATATAACTCAAAATTGATTAGAAGTCGATTTAGAAAGCAATCAATCAATATTTTTTTAGGACAGAACATCGACCTTCCAGAAGTTTTGTATCACAAAATCTGGGGTATTGCTATGCACTGATGTTGCAGCTCGAGGCTTACATTTACCTTCTGTTCAGTGGGTTGTGCAGTATTCATGTCCTGCAGGGTCAAAAGATTATGTTCATAGGTAAGTTGAAATCAGTTTTGTATATGTAGTTAGATTTAGAGTCATGCTTGTATTAGCCTGTTAATAGTTGACAAAAATTTAGACGTGTAAAAATGAGTTATAGATGATAATTCAATTGGATATTATTGCAATTACTTCGGTATTTCTTGGTACAAAATACTGTGAAGAATGCAGAAATTGCTTGTTACAAGCAATTTATACATTTTCGATATTGAACCCTTAAACTGTAGGAAGGCGTCCTGCCACTCTTTTGGGACACGAAAGCATCTGGATTATGATTCTGAGAGCCACTCTATAAGAGTATAGTTTTCTTTGAAATTGAACTAAATATAAATTAGTATTAGTATATGTTGAATTAGTATTAGTATATGTTGAAGTATAAATATTTGTTCTTGCAAATCATTCCAGTTTACTAGTATTTGATCATTTCAAAGCCACTTTCTTTTTTTCTAGAGCTGGTCGAACAGCAAGGGCAGGAACCACAGGTACATCTATAATGTTTCTTATGCCATCGGAAGTTAAATTCGTCCAGCATCTAGCCAATGAAAATATAAGGTAGGTTTAAATGTGCCTTGCATTTGGAGTTTTAAAGTGTTTACACAGATTAAGGTGAAAACTTTTGTTTTTTAATTCTTTATTTTACACTTTGTTTCCTTAAAGTAACTATGATTAGGATAAGAGTTATTGACATAAGTTTGAATTGAATGAAACACTTTTTCAGGTTATAAACAAGTTGTTGTTCACAATAATGCATTTGATGAAATTTTCATTAAAATCTGGCCGTCGCAGCGCATAGGAATGCTAGTCAAGAGGTCCTGGGTTCAATCCCCGGTCTTTCCGCCATCATAGCGTAGTTGGTAGCGCATCAGACTCCGAATCTTCAATCATGGGGTGTCATGGGTTTGATCCCCGGCGGCGGCACATATTTTTCCGACATTTGTCTCTCAACAAAGGATGGATAATCGTAAACCTAAGTAGGATAGCAGCTGGAGGCTGAAAAGGATGTAATGGTGTTACTTGTGCGAGATATATAAGTAATCCATTGTTAAGTGCTCCAGCCGCTTGATATGACTGAAAAAGTGTGATTAGCGGCGTTAAACCCCATCAAATACTAAATATCAATCCTCGGTTGCGGCCGATGTCCTTTCCGACATGAGTCTCGAACCATTGGATGGATAATGGTAAACTTAAGTGGGATGAGCAGCTGTTGGATTGGAAAGGATGTATTGGTAGTACTGGTTTGAGAAATACCAGGAACTCTCAGTTGGGTACTCTAGCCGTCGTAATATGATTGAAATACTGTTTAAAGAATGGCGTTAAACCACATTCAATCAATCAAAATTTTGAAAATCTGATATATGTCATTTTTGAAAAAGTATATTTTAATTCAAAAGAACTTCATGTGAAAGCATGCCATAGGTTATGAAATAATCTCCCAACCTCCCACTATAGATTGTCAGGGTGATGTCAAAATGTCACATCAAAAGCATATGTTATGACAAGGTGGTTAATGGTCATTACAATATTTGTCACTCCTTGTGGGGTTTATTATTCAGCTGTAAAACAAAAGACATTACGTCAAAGTTATTTCATCCAATGGCGTGATATAACCTCTCCTTTACCAATAATTTGAAGCTATCAATACATTACATATGTTTAATACTATTTGATACTCTTCTACTTTATGAATCTTAACTCTAGAACTTGTATGATTTCATAATTTTTGTATGATCTAATAATTTTCAGTATTCTTTTTTTTTTGAAAAAAAAAAATCAAAATTCAATAAAAACAGCTATACGGCTCAAATTGTCCACAATGTTTTCTGAAGCTTTTGTCCTGGGGGGTACAATAGAGAGATCCCGTGGGAAAGCGTTATAATGCATGTACCTGTTTATGATATCTAGTGAAGGCCACATTCCGAAGGCTTACCTGTACTCTTTTGATGTTATTTAAAAGTTACCATGAAAAAAGACGTAACACATCCTATTGCTTTTATACTATTAGAGGTACAAGCTTTATATCTAGTTTGTAGGAATCTATCAATGATGCCCATCTAGTTAAAGTCATATGTCCAAGGTCAAGGTGTAAGTCTTCATCCTTTACCCCCAAAATTGTGGCCCCAGAGTCAGAATTAGCCCATTCCAAGATGTCCAAAGTTAACATAGTGAAAACTTTTAAAATCTTCTTCTCCCAAACTAAAAGGCCTAGAGCTTTGATATTTAGTATGTAGCATAATCTGGTGGACTTTATTCTGTTTTTGTGCTCTTTGGACTCAGGTGACTGATAAGGCCCCATGGGCCTTTTGTTATGGGGGTTAAGACCACTCTCAACAGTATATCAGTCATATCCCAGCGGCTTGAGCAACAACCCACACCATGACTACCACTATATCCTTTTCCATCCTCCAACTGCTCTCTTCACATTGGTTTACGAATACTCATCCATCAAAAAGCGGGGTTGTGTAGGAATTAGACAAGTAAAATAGAAATTATAATTTTCTCTCATTTTTTTGCCTCCATTTGAGACATTTTTAGTAATTCAGATCACCGATACACTATTTGCAAATAATTGATAATTATTATTTCTGAAACTTTCATAATCTTTATCAAAAATAAAGCCGTGGCAATAGCGCAGTGGTAGCGTATCGGACTCTTAATCATATGGTCCCTGGTTTGATAGCCGGTCATGGCGAATATCCTTTCCGACATATGTCTCCAACCAATGGGTGGATAATCGTAAACTTGAGTGGGAAGAGTAACTTGGGGCTCGGAAAGGATGATGTGGTAGTACTGATGCAAGAATTACCAGGAATTCATGGTTAGGTGCGCCAGCCGCCGCAATATGACTTAAATACTTTTGAAAGTTGCGTTAAACCCCATTCAACAATTAAATAGCAAATTCAGTTAAAACAACTTCGTTAGGATTATTCCTTTTTAAATTTGGCTAGTTTCGTCAAATACCAGTCCACGAAGAAAGGGGTTTTAT
Source organism: Fragum fragum (assembly GCA_946902895.1). Classification (NCBI taxonomy): domain Eukaryota; kingdom Metazoa; phylum Mollusca; class Bivalvia; order Cardiida; family Cardiidae; genus Fragum; species Fragum fragum. The sequence goes on from OX336380.1 coordinate 16,503,576, forward strand.
GAAATTCTTGTTAACTCAATATCATCCACAGTTTTATCCGATTCTCTTCAAATTTTCACAGAATGTTTGAACCATCATAAGGTTTGCGTCGTTCTAAATTGGGTCTGATCTTTCAAGTATCACGTGAAAGGAGCCGTGTGAAAAATATGTGAAAAAAATCCTTGTTAACACAATGAAGTCCTCAGTCTTGATGAGATTCTTTAAATTTAAACTTTACTAGAATGGTTTTACCAATATAAGGATTGTTCCTTTCGAAATTGGGTCTGATCTGTTACATTCCATTTCACTGGAAAAGGGACCTAGAAAATTTTAATATAAATTCAGCAATTTTCAGTTCACAGTTTTCATTGATTCTCTTTAAACTTTAACAGAGTGGCTGTACATTCATAAGAATTCTTCCTTTTGAATTTTCGTTTGTTCTGTAAAGTTTCACGGGAAAAGGGGCCGGGTAAAAATGCCATTAACAATCCACATAAACACAGTAAAGTCCACAGACAATGTACTTGCTGTAGAGTTGGATGTTATTTCATTTTCAGTTTAACAGAAATGAAGATGAAAGCTTTAATGACAGACATGATGCACCTTTTACCAAATTTACCAGGAGTTGAAAATACCGACGTAAGACAGTTTATTGTTCTCTGCTTATCGAGTTGCTTATTTTTATGGGTTCTATACGTTCTATGTGTAACCTTTTTCAAAACTTAATGTATGGAACCATCAGGTATATGAACCTTTCCGTTATAATTGTCGGATTTTAACACTTGTGATTGTTTGTTTGTTTGTTTGATTGGGGTTTTACGCCGCTTTCAACAATCTGTCAGTTATATCGCGGCGGCTGGAGCACCTAACAATGGAATTCTGGTATTTCTCACTCCAGTACTACCATTACATCCTTTCCTAGCCTCCAGCTGCTATCCCACATAGGTCTACGGTTATCGACCCATTGGTGAGAGGCAAATAGTCGGAAAGGATGGGTGAAACTGAAACTGGAATAGCCCTGCTATGACGGGGGTTAAAGACAAAGAGCACATATGTGTTTTTTTTACTTTTTAAGCTAGTGTTGTTTCAAAAGTGACAGATAGAATTGGTGTGCACAGTGATTTCAGGCATTTGAGTTCAATGCATTTCTGTGTAGGATTTTATTCAGCATGACATGGATTAAGAATTTTCAAGCGAAACATTACTGATAGTCTGATGAACTGTTTTATCATTGAATTATGTTGGTTGTTTAATTTCATTAAAAAATAAGTCAATTTCAAGTATATCCCCAACCTTTTAAGCGTTGTCATCTCGGTTATCATTTCCGACAGTGATGGGTCAATTTATTTTAGACTTCTCAATGCTGGTGAAAAGGTGAAATATCATTCATTGACTTTGTTATGATACAACATATTCTATTTATTTCCTCTTTTATAGAGATTGATAATATAACATGATAACAAGTTCACAAATGATTGTTCATATGAAAAAAGGCCGCCGTCATAGCGCAGTTGCTACCGCATCAGACTCCCAATCTTCATTCATGCGGTGTCATGGGTTCGATCCCCGGTGTTGGCAGATATCCTTTCCGATATTTGTCTCTCATCAATGGGCGAATAATTGTAAACCTTAGGTAGGATACCAGGCTAGGGAAGGATGTAATGGTAGTACTGGTGCTCCAGCTGCCGCGATATGACTGAAAAAGCGGCGTTAAACCCCATTCTAACAAACAAATCAAATGAAAAATGATGATAATAGAAGATTTTGAAAAGGAGGTACATATTAACAGCGCACCTGGCCGGTTCGAGTCTAACGAATGTGATTTCGTGAACAAACGAGGATACTGAAACCCAATAGGGTAGGACTGACTAATTATTAACGAAATGAAATACAAAAATCAGATCGATCAAAACATAAGAAAACAATTAATATTGCCAATTCGCAATAAGAAGATTTCTGAGCTCCGACAGAAAGCCCCAATTTACAAAGCGTGTTATTCTATTGCTAACCTAGAAACTATATCTCGCTAAAATTAATGATGTTCGCGGCTCATAGTGTTTTCAAATTTTATCGTTGTAAACATAGCACTTACTATTAATAAAGCCCATTTCCCTAATTTAGTTATCTACTATTGCGGGATCCCCTCTTATCATTTTTCTCTCAAATGCACTATAGTTTTGGTGAGAATACATTCATATCGTACACAAATGCTTTTTAGAGAGAATTGCCAAAGACTGACGAAGAAGCTGCAACTTATCTCCAGTTTTGTTGTGAAGATTACATTCGGAAAGATAAAGAAATGGGTGTTTTAGCAAAGAAAGGTTTGTGGGTTTTACACGTAGATTGTATTTCTGAAGAAAAACTCTTTGCAATATCTTAAGTTTATCTGTATTCTTCAGTAGTAAGTAAAGCAAGAAATTCATTATCTTCGGTCTGTAAACCACATTCTTTTAGAAATAAGTTTCAGATGTATAGTTATGTACTAGCGGCTTAACTCTCCTGTAAATTCAAAAATCTAATAACGAAAAATCAGAACAGAACAAAACAAACGAACAGAAAAATGATTACCAAATTATTTACAGTCGAGAATCTTTATTTACAAGTAAAAGATTTTTTTGTTATATTCCTTATCTTAGTCTTTACCGATCCTCACACCATAACGTTTTTGACGTCCACAAGAAATAAAGCTTTTGAACAGATTTTGGACAATGAAGAATTTGCTTGTTACAAGCACTTTCTTCATTATCCACGATATTTTCAACCCTAAAAGACGAAAGAAAATATAAATAAGTGAATAAAAAAAGATTTAACTCAAGTTCTTAGAGTTGTCGTCTGCATCCATTTAGAATTTTGCCCAATATCAAATCTTGCCATTTGGGAGTTGTTTTTTAATAATGCCAGAGATAACCTTTATAAAAATATATCTGTTGAATTGTAGCTTTGGGGAAATATCACTTTATCAACCAAAGTTCGCTTTTGCTTCCTACACAAAGCTCTTTTAATGCGTAGGGACACAAGTATGACATAAAAACTGCAATAATTGCTGTTAGAAAATTTCCAATTAAAGGCAGTTACATTACACATGGTTTCTCGTGTATATTTAAATACACGCGAATATCTCAAAATTCAAAATCATCACAAAATAGTGACATAAAGCTACACGAATTAAGAGAAAATGGTTTACAGTGAACTCGACTGAAATAGGGATGCAGTTGTGAGATATAAGACCCGGATGACCAAAGAAATTCGAGAAGAAATTGAGTGGTAATTAGATACTTATATGTAGAGGAAAAAAGGGCCAAATGGATTGAATTTCGTTCGATTGTTTCGTAAATAATTTGATTTTTGTTTCGTCTATCAAAAACGAGCCTTCTGATCGACCAAAAAGAATTATTCATTCTTCCTTGAACGATCTTTTGAGCACGTAGCTAGTTTCATAAATGTATCGATGTATCAAGATTTGTAATATTTCATTTTGAGCTTTGACCTTGAACTTGAAGCTATCCCAAAAATTCTTTTAAGTGTTACATCTACTCATGGTGGAGAATAATATTGTGCCAAGTTATTTTGAAATCCATCCATAAATGTAGGAGTAATTGTCCGGACAAATTCGGACGGACGGACTAACGGACTAACTAACGCACTAACGCACATACACAGACTTGTCATAGTAACAACTATGTCTCGCTCACCGCAAGTGGGCTCGACAAAAAACGTTGTTCAGCTTATTATGACGTTATCACCTCATTTAGAGTTGAAATCGAATTTTTAAAGTTCCAAATGCTAACTTTCAATACAATACCGTGCCGATTAAATCATGCGCGCGGTAGAACAGTAGCACGCATTGTATGAAATCTAATCAACACAGCCTACAAAGTGCGTGAATAGAAGTAGCAAATGAGGAATTGCATCAGCTTTTTAATTTGTGACAAATTCGATTCATGTTGCTAGGATGCTCATAATTCCAAGCTCGGCAGTGCTCGGCCACGCAGAGAAACGGGGTATGAACAAATGGTATAGTTATTTGTAGGCCTACTTTCTCAAAAGAAAAAGGGTACGAATTGCTATCATGCTTTGTTGAATACATAGTTTAACCCATCCCCACACAAACCCTTCCTTTTTACGCACCCTCAAGAAAAGTTTTGGGAAAACATTGTGGAAAATTGTATCAAGCAATATCTTCATTATTCACAATGTTTTCTTTCCAATAAAGACAAAACAATTAAAAATTCCACCAAGTTGAAATTGTCATCTGCAGCTTGTTTCAATTTCGACCAGTCTAAGACTTTGTTATCTTGGAATGGCATATCAGGTGAACAAAATCTTAAACAAGTTGGTAACAGCAAATTAATATCTACTTACGTTTGCTACAAATTGCTAGTTTCGGGAATCCTGTCTCATTAATAAAATATTCCAAGCTTGCATGTTGATGTAATGAATTTAATAAACAATTGGTTACGAAGAGGAAATTGTCATTTGATAAACACTATGCCATATGTGAACATGAGAATTTTGAACACTGACTGTGTGGTTTCATTTGATTATACGCCGCCGAATACAGACGTTTATGGTACCATCTTCTCGTCTGTACGTCCGTCCCGACGTCTGTGCGTCGTTCGATCCTTACGTCCACATCTTTTAAACCCATCTCCTATATTTATGGACGAACTGGAATGAAAGTTTCATAGAATGTTCCCAGCCACCTGACCATACGCATCTTGTCTGAATTTCGCTGTTTTAGGCTGCGTGACTGAAAAATGATATTTAATGCAAAGTTTTTGTTAACACATCTCCTACATTTAATGACGAACTAGAATGAAATAATCATAGAATGCTCAGACTCTCCTGACCTTGTACTTATTATCATGGTTTTGCTGTTGGTTCATGTGATGCCTTTTTGGTCATATTTGGGGTTTGCATGGGCACAACCTATTTCTGACATACAAACAAAGATGGAAAACTTTTAATTCTCCACTAAAACCCAACACATTAAAGCATTGATATTTGCTTTGTGGAATCTCCAAATGAACTGTTACAAAGCCCTTTTCTTGTGATTTCCTTTAGTCATATTTGAATTTCACCCTTGTCACGGCTATAGCGCAGTGGAAGCGCGTAGGACTCCTAGTCACGCGGTCCCGAGTTCGATCCCCGGTACCGGCGAATATCCTTTCCGACATTTGTCTGCCACAAGTGGACGGATAATCGTAAACCTATGAGGGGTGAGCAGCTGGTGGCTCAGAAAGCTTGTGGTAAACTGGTGTGAGAAATACACACACCAGTACTACCACTACAGCCTTGATTAGGTGCTACAGCGGCTGTGATATTACTGAAATACTATTAAAAAGTGGCGTTTAACTCCGTTCAATCAATCAATCAATCAATCAATATCCCAGTTACATAGAAATTAAGAGGAAAATGTTAAAAATATTTTTGTCGCACTCATCCAGAACACTCCATAACTTAAAGCCATGTCTGCCTTCCGAGGAAGAAATAAAAGTTGAAATAATCTGTCGCTTGTTTGGCCACTAAAGCAAACAAATGCCTTCTAAATATCGGTATGCAAAATCAGGGTATGATTGATGCCCTCTAGGAAGAGTATTTTGTGTTTTCTTGTCGATTTCAATTTGTGTTTGTTTACATTTTGAAATCGAGACGAATTCACCCGATTCTTTAGCGGAAATCTTCGCTAATCTTCGGCATTGTCTGTCATAGGTAAAGGTGCTGATGACTAAACATTATGGACAATTCCGTTAATCTTCGTGACCTAGCTAGCTGTTTGAATGGCTAGCTAAAGTTAATACGTCATCACTGTCGTCATCATTTGATGTAAACAAACCTTAAATTGTGTAGGGTCTCATTTCAAAATATCGTAACTTTATCCGTGAACTGTAGGCTTACTGCGTAGAATTATGTTGATCTCATCAGTTTAATCGTTGTATTAATTTATGCTTATAAGCCTGGAATATAGTTTTCTTGTTGATATTGTAGTGTTTTGGGGGGAGATATGACTTTAAATGAAAACATAGAAAATAAAATGTTTTTCAGAATCTTCTTACGTCCAGTCACATAGCTTAAATGTTTCAGGTGAGCGGTTTAATGCCAAGGCTCTCTTGTGTTGAAAGAAAGGCTAGTATGTCTCTATTACTAGTCGCCGTGAGTACGTAAGTGTTTCAGGCTGCCCGAATTGTTTGGACCTCTATGTTTATTGATGGATTTCAAAACAACTTACACATTTGTTCTCTAATTGAACGCCATTAGAAATATTTTTTGTAAAGATGTAAGGTCAGAACCCAAGGTCAATTGTTCAGTTTGGATTTTAAGAGTACATCTCTTCCTTTTGAAACAATTTAACGATCTAGTTTTTCATCAGGAGTATGTGAGTGCCATGTTGTTCTGTGTAGGCAATCGGGTTTAGACAGGCGGCTGTTAGGTCAAAATATGTTTCCATGCAGCCAGTAGAGTACCCAGCCCCTTATGAGAAACCGATATTTGTTTTTAGGACTCATTTTCAAGGGATCGGTTTTTCAGTTTGGATATGTGTTAATCTTTATATTCATGTATATTTCTAGCATTTAGATCGTGTGTTAGAGCTTATGCGACATATCCGAGCGGTCTTAAGTATATATTTCATGTGAAATATTTACATTTGGGTCACATGGCAAAGACGTTTGGGCTTCGAGATGCTCCGTCAAATATAACAGGCGTGCCAGGCTTAAAGCAGCAACAGCCGGTGAAAAGAAAGTTCCACTGGAATGAGGAGTTTTCTACGTAAGTGGTGGGCTTATTACGTCCTATTTTTGAACTGCAATGGAAATAGATCAAGCTTAATCCTATTCAAGTAATGGCACTTTATCCTGCATTTTTACGAATACAGAAGTAAGCCTTTATAGTTTTCAAAATTTTAGACTAGTCCAAATTCAAAGAGGTAGCAGACAAAATTATGAAGGAAGTACACTATTCAAAAAGCAGGCATTCTATGTGATAGAAAACATTGTGGAAACAAAAGAAATTGCTTGTTTCACATGGACGTAAAATTCAGGAATTGAATACTTAACATAATTGATGAAATACCAAACTCACATCCGGTGCAGTTAAGCAATTTGATTGGTCAATAGACTTGTTGATCGGAACGCTTCAGTTTAGTTTATACACTTGTACTAACAGAAGTAGCTATTATGCTTTAGCCATGATTGTTTTGTTTCCCAACTATCTTACAAAAGCCTGGAATATAATTCATATTACCTCTTGCCCTCATACGTATTTTATTAGGTTGTTATTTTTTGCTTTTTGAGTATCTTTCATTTTTTTCTAAGGATAGTTTTTATCATCAAAATAATGTTTTAACCCATTCCCACACAAGCCCTCCTTTTTACGCCCCTCACGAAAAAAGCTTTGAAACATTCTGGAAAATGAAGAAATTGCTTGTATCAAGCAATTTCTTCATTATCCACAATGTTTTCTATCCAAAAAGACAAAGAAAATTTAAATTCCACCAACTTGAAAATATAGTCTGCAGCTTCTTTCAATTTGGACCAGTCTAAAATTTTGTCGAGTTGGAATGGGTTAAGTAAAAAGATCCTTCAGTGGATTTTGTTTCGCAAAGATCTCTAAGACCAATTTCATTATAAAGTGTTATCAAACTCTTCCATCTTTTTTTACAGTGAAGAAACCAAAACAAATAAGAAAGAGGAAATTTCAGAGTTCGGAGGTGCACCAGTTTTTAAATTAGAAAACAAAAGGCCGAGGAAAATGGACAAGAAATTCAAAAAAGGAAAGATTACTAAAAGGAAAAGTTGAGTGATTGTACCTCTGCGAATTGCACTTATAAATGTGTGTGTATATATGGCAATAATAAAGTTAACCTATCTAGCTATAGCTCTCGGGTGTTTAACGCCTCAACACTGTATTGACGGTCTTTAGTGGCTGAGTATTCACAACAAGTGGGGTTTGAGGGCAAATAAGGAAATTTTAACACTTAAAACCAACCCCACACAATGACGCTTTTTGACGCCCTTGAATAAAAAAAGGAAAACATGATGAAAAATGAAGAGTGTGACCTTCTTTAAATTGACCAATCGCTGGCCTCGCCCACTGACTCTCTAGGCCTCGCTCATGAACTCCGACAGGAAGTCCCGCTTCGATTTTTAACGGCTTTATTTTGCAAAATTTATGGCCAATAGCATGTAACAAAAAAGTAAAATGGTTGGTAAGTGACCTAAACGTCGTAAGTGGCAGATTGTCAGTTAAATTTCGCTTCTATATTCTAATGAGCTTCGTTACTTATGTCCTATTTGAGTGGCTCTGGGGTCACCATGAAAATTCGAAAGGCATTATTTCATCATGACACAGAGTACCATGGCGAATGATTCAATAGGATCGCTGTAGCTACGATGTTTTTCAGTCGTCATGTCAAAAAACCAATCCTTCGCATAATTGATTGGCAGCCGTGATACGTCAGGTTTTCAGTGAATGAAAAGTTAAATACGTGCTTTTGTCACCTGAATGGGAACCGTATGGTTGAGCATGACGTGTTGTCGAGTGACGCAATGTTTTGTTGTATAGTTTGATGGTCAACAATTCATTCACAAAACATCGTACTAGATTCCGACCGCGATTATGTGTCATCTTACGAATACCGTTAAGCGTCTACGATCACATTTAGCGGATTAAAATGTTTAAGTTTTATGGCATTTAAGGCATTCCCACATAATCCCTCCTTTTGACGCCCCCTCAAGAAACATATAAACTTTAGAAAACATTATGGAAAATGAAGAAATTGCTTGTATCAAGCAATTTCTTCTTTATCAACAATGTTTTTTATATTAAAAGAGACGAAATATTTAGAATTCCATCAAATTTAAAATGTCATCTACATCTTCTTTCAAATTGAACAAGTCTAGAATTTTGTTGTGTAGGAATGGGTTAAACATAGAATACTGAGTAAGTGACCGATAGACACTGACTTAATAGAACAACTCATTCGCCAATGCTGTAATTTTAAAAGTGTTTGCTTGTAAACATGTGGCATTTTATCACCGGTGAAGTATTGTTTACAACATCCTGTAAAATCACAAAATTGTCCACTGCCTCGTATTACAATTGACCAGTCGCGGCTGTCAATCAAGGAATCAAGCGCCCAATCAAATAATTCGTTTAGCCTGTAATTGAGTTTTGAACTTCGACATTGGTGGCCATTTCTGTGATTTTTGTAAACTTTTTCAAGCTGTAGATACGACGTTTATGTCACAAACCATCTGTTGTTACATGCTGCTCGCCGTCAATTTGGTAAAATAACGCCGTTTGACATCGAAGCCGGACTTCCTGGCGGAGTCGATGGGTTCGGCAAATGGGATGAGTGGGCGGAGCCAGCGATTGGTCAATCATCGTCTATCGGTCATTTATCAAGTGTTCTCGGTTTATAATGCTATAAAACTTTTAACTTATAGTCAGCCCGATTAGCTAAGTTGGTAAATCACTTGACTTCAAACCTCAAGATCACGAGTTCGAGACCTGGGCTGACCAAATGTACTATGAAACTAATTGTCTTTCGGATGAGACGTTAAATCGAGGCCCCGTGTGACGGTGCTTTCCACGTTTAAGAACCAGGCGGAGCTCTCAGCAGTTTCATCCTGTATCCTTGCACTATCCTCCGTAACAACTATCTGTCTTCTGGGGCGTCGCTCATATGAGCATGTGCTACGGTAGCGACGATAAATAAACGGAAATACACACACACACTTTATATTCATTTTGAGTCGATATAAGTCGCCCTCCGCAAGGTGACACATTAACACAGTATTATTATGATGAAACGTTTGTGTTTTATTAATCCATTACCAGGCCAGACCATTTTAGACTTGTCCAAATCCGCGGTCATGGCAAATTACCTTTCCGACATTTTTCTCTCTCAACAATTGGTGGATGATAGTAAACTTAAGTAGGGTGAGGAGCTGGAGGCTAGGAAAGAATGTAGCGGTGGTACTGGTGTTAGAAATACCAGCTATCCATGGTTAGGTGTCCCAGAATTTTAGACCAGTCCAACCTCAAAGAAGTTACGGACTACAATTTTAAAATGATGAAATCTTGAAAAAAAATCTTCGTCTTTTCGGGTAGAAAATATTGTAACAAGCGATTTCTTGATTTTCGGAAATGTATTCCATAGCTTTCATATTAAGGGGTGTTTAAAAGCGTCATTTGGTGGTTAAAGGCAATTTCTTCTTTTTCCACAATGTTTTCTCAGGTATAGAAACATGTCGTGCGTAAAAAACAGGGATTGAACAGGAAAGGGTTTATGGAGAGATAAAGCTATGTCTGACTCTCCTTTAAAAGTGGTTTTACATCTATCAAAGTTTAAGGAAATTCATAAGTTTAATAATTATATATATGGAAACGAAATTAAATACTGATTTATTTTCAAACTGTTAATTTTGTTACCGACTTCACTTTCAAGAACTTTTGAAAGTAAACAACCAATAAATGACCGCTTTCAATCAAAGCATCAATCGATCAAACATCATTCACTTAAGAAATGGAGAGAATATTTTGTTTTCATGGAGGTATGAACCGAAAAACCTAATCACACTGTATGAATACGCGAAGCGGATTCATACATTGTGTGATTAGGTTTTTCGGTTCATACTTCCATGAAAACAAACAATATTATCTTCATTTCTTATAATTTAATAGCATCGAGCGAAAAAAGCAACAACTTAACAAAATTTGATACCTTTTTGAAGTGAACTATTTTGTGCGGAAGCATTCAAATTGGCTGCGTACTCAAAATTTTGTTAATGGAGGTATGAATTAAATTTTTCGATCAATCAGATCGCTCGTTTTTGATAGACGAAACTAACAATTAAATTATTTAGACTTGGAGTGAACTTTGAACTCCAACATTGGTCGGCATTTATACGAAGTATTATTGTTGGTTTGGCGACTTGTACGTCATAACTACAGCTTATTCAAGCTTTAGTGAGGACGTTAAAGTCGCCAACCAACCATTTTAATTTTTGTAACTGGCCATAAATTTTAAAAAATTGATTTTTTTAAAAAGAAAAAATCCGTTTAATATCGAAGTTGAACTTCTACATGTTGGTAGCTCGGGGGGGGGCGTGGCCAGTAATCTGTCATCTTTTGTAAACAAATGTTCCTGTCCGCTAGTTACTGACGTATGTTGAGAAATGAAACTGACAGATTTTTCTTACATAAGGTTAGAGTATCTGTTTTGTTTTTATTGAGGTATAAATCTAAAATCTTAATCACAGTGATATGCGAGTGAACTTCGCTTCATTTCTTAACTTCAAAACCTATGTCATGCTGAATTAAAATCCTAGACAGAATTGATTTTAAAATCAAAGGACTGACAGGACTGGAAAGTGTTATTGGGAGGTCAATATTTCTTTTGGTTGATTATTTAAACATATCATGTCTGACTTAAAAGGGTTCAACCAGGAGGTGTAGACCAAGACCAGACTGCACTTATGTACAGGCTGATCTTTGTCTTTACCTCCTGTCAAAACAAGAACATTCCGGGTTCAGCGTTACAATGGTTAATTTTATGCCACCAGTTCAAACTAAACAATTAATTTGCTTAATTTTATTGAATTATATGGACTCATTTTGTGCAGAAGCATTCAAAATAGTTAGTGCTCATTTTTTCTTCTTTATCGTTGGAAGTTAAAAGAAATCAGTCATACAAAATGCTTAAATTTTGATAGACGTACCTAAGATTGAATCATCTTCTATTATAGTTACAGATTGCAACTGCAAATCATTTATCGGAGCTCGGCGTCAAAGATATTTTTTAGATTATAGTAAAAGAAGTTTTGGTTGGTTTTTTTTTCATTTTTTTCGGTATTTTTAAAGTGCAGGTTTAACGATGCTGAAAATGTTTTAAAAATTACTATGTAGCTCAGCTTGTATTTGGGGGGCATTTGAAAAAAAATCGGCCCTAAACTACATGACATATTATTCATTTTTTTCGCTATGTAGGTAAATAATATTACAAGAAAAACATTAGATTTCGAAAACCTTGATATTTTGTAATCTCGGGTATAACTGAAAACAATCACTTGAAACAGGGAATATATGTACACTATCAAAAGAGTAATCTATTCTAAAAGGGAGATAACTAAATGCATAATTGAATAAAGCCCCTTTTTTACTTAAACGCTTTACTCACCCAAAAAACACTTGAACACCCGTGTCATGCTGAATAAAATTCTTATCTGAATTTGCATTAAAATCAAAGGCCTGAAAGCACTGGGAGCACTAGTTAAAGTAAAAAAAATTAAAATTTAATATTATTATGAAGGAGACAAACAGTTGTGTAGACTAAGATCAGACTGCACTTATGTGCATGCTGATCTTGGTATTTATCTACCGCCAAAATAGGAATATTCCGGGTTCAACATGGCAAGGGGCAAACTTGCTTTCACTCCCTTTTTATCCTGTATTTTTAACTAATTCTTAATTGGTTTTTATGCCCTCGCATCGAAAGATCGGGGGCATATCGTTTTACCGTTGTCCGTCTGTCCGTCTGTCAGTCTTTCTGTCTGTCTGCAAAAATTAACCAAGAAACTTAACAATGCCAATTACTACCACTCTATTCAAGATACAATGCTCAAATATGACATGATGATACATTTCCATAAAACGCATCTCCTTATGTCAAGGTCAAGGTCATGTAATAAGGTTAAGGTCACGTACCAAGTTCAAACTTTCAGTCGAGGTGCATTGTGTTTCACATTTTTTAAATTAATTCTTAACAAGTGTACATTTCTTTCGTTTGAGCCGAGATTGATGATATTTTCCCCATTTGTTTATCCTTTATTTTATCGACGATATTAAGGGAAGCAAAGGAAATAAGAAAACCACAAATTAAAAACATCGAATTAAGGAGAGAATTCTCTTGCCAAAATAAAAACTGAATAACAAGGATAACCATATAGCCATAAAATGGATACACAGAAACATGTATCTACAATTTGCAGGATCGCTGTGCCCGCCCTCTGACTCCGCTGGCCACGCCCTCTATACCAGACAGGAAATTCCTTTTCGAAATTTAACGGCGTTATTTTGTGAAATTTATGGCCGTTTACACGTAACAAAAAGTAAATGGTTATTTGGTGTCCTAAACATCGTAGCTACAGCTTGAATAAGCTGTAGTTGCGACGTTTAAGTCGCCGAACCAACATAAAATACTTAATATAAATGACGGCTAATGTTGGAGTTCAAAGTTTATTTCCGTTCTAAATGAATAATTTGTCGATTTATTCTTCGATTGACAGACGCGATCAATCAATTAATGAAAAATAGAAATAAGACCATAAGAAACTAATAGGCCCTTAAAGTGTGTAAATTGGTATATTTTAACAACAACCCAACGCTAGAGTGCCCAAGACCAAGACGAAACTAGTCCTTCACATCGAAACGTTTGTTCATTATACATTTGTATAATTTGCATTTCATGTTCAACGTGATCGATTTTGCACGTGTTTCTAAGGTCAAAATTCAAACATTCGCAGACATATTGACTCATGCACGCGACCTTGAATCAGACCTCAGATGTTGCATTACAGAAGTAATCGGATATTCCGTCTACTACTAGAGTGCACATTAGGAGTGAAAAATGCCCGGTCACCGTCACATCAAAAGTGTTGCAATGAAAAGATATATCAGGACAACTTTCAAAAGTACCGCTGATCGGGTGTAAAGGAATTAATTGATCAATCATATTCATTTAGAGAAATAATGATTGAATGGGGTTTAACGCATTTTTAACAGTATTTAAGTCATATCGCGGCGGCGGAAGCACCTAACAATGGATTCCTGGTATTTCTCACTCCAGTACTACCACTACATCCGTACTACCACTACATCCTTTCCTATCCTCCAGCTGGTATTCCACTCAGGTTTACCATTATCCACCAATTGGTGAGAGACAAATGTCGGAAAGGATATGTGCCACCTCCAGGGATCTAATCTATGACATCCCATGATTGAAGATAGTGAGATAAAACAGTGAACTGCGACATTTATGTGAAGCATTTTTTTCGAGCCCGCTTGCGGTGAGCGAGACATGGTTGTCACTATGACAAGTCGGTGTATGTGCGTTAGTACGTTAGTGCGTTAGTCCGTTGGTCCGTCCTTCCGAATTTGTCCGGACAATTTCTCATACATTTCAGGATGAATTTCAAAATAACTTTGCACAACTATTTTCCACCATGAGTAGATGTGTCATTTGAAAAGTTTTTTGGGAGGTCTAATGTCAAGGTCATAGCTCAAGGTCAAACACTAAAATTGTTCATGTCCGGACAATTACTCCTAAATTTATGGATGGATTTCAAAACAATTGGCACAATCATTCCCCATCATGAGTAGATGTGCCATTTGAACGAATTTTTGGGATAGTTCTAATGTCAAGGTCATAGCTCAAGGTCAAACACTAAAATTGTGATTGTCAAGAGCATTTCGTCTACAATTATGGACGGATTTAAAAAAAATGGCACAATTATTCTCCAGCATCAGTAGATGTGCCATTTGAAAGAATTTTTTGGATAGCTTCAATGTCAAAGCTCAGGGTCAAACACTAAAACTGATGGTCAAGGTTAAGTTGAAATTATGAACTAGTCATCTTTTCATCAGGAAAAAGTTTAGTTTCTGATCAATCTGCGTGGTCGGACAAGGATAAACACTGTCTTTTTACTTTCAAAAGAATTCCTGTATACATACGACAACCCTCCTCTAACTGGGCGAGAAAGTAGGATTGCTAAGACACCGCGGGATATGAAATTCTTTCAATTTTATAAAGTCTGCTTGATAGAATGATCCTCGTGTTTTCGTAATCCACTATCAGACGATGAAAAGTTAGACCTGTTTCAATAAAAAGAAATTATGAATTAAGTTTGACAGAGGAAGTGTAAAATGAAAAGTGGAATAAAGCTTTGGTTGCAGCATCCATTCTTACAAAACAAGAAATGACTGCAGTTAAGATGAAACAGTCAGGGTAAAATGTTTCAGTTTTCGGAGATTTAACCCACCCCGCACGATAAAATTGTAGACCAGTCCAAATTCAAAGAAGTTGCAGATGACAATTTAAAGTTGGTGACATTTATAAAAATCTTTGTCTATTGCAGTAGAGAACATTATGGATAATGAAGAAATTGCTTGTGACAGGCAATTTCTTCATTTTCCATGTTTTCTAAAAATTTCATATTGAGAGGCCTTTAAGAGCGTCACTGTGTTGGACTTGGTTAAACCAAAACCATCGAGTTACAAGTCGACTGTTAACAGAAGGAAAAATATTTTTTGTTTACCCATTCCCACACGATGAAAATTTAAACCATTCCAAATCCAAAGAAATTGCAGACGACAATTAAAAGATGATGAAATCTTTAAAATGTTTGTCAATTGGGGCAGAAAATATTGTGGATAATGAAGAAATTGCTTGTAACAAGCAATTTCTTCATTTTCCACAATGTTTTCCAAAACTTTTAAATTGAGAGGCGATTAAGAGCGTCACTGTGGGGGAATGGGTTCAACCACAACCATCGAGTTACAAGTCGGCTGTTAACAGAAGGAAATCTATTTTTTGTCAATGCAGAAAAGCTAAGGCATTTTTTTTAAAGTGGCATCTTCTTTTCAAAGTTTTTAATGTGATTTGTGATATTCTGGCTCTACTCCAGCTCGGCTTTAAACGACAATGATAAATACATGACTTAAAAAATAATAGTTATAATATATTATTATTATTGAAAATATCATAATTATTTATGTTCTTATGATATTTTTTTTTAAATCTAGACTTCTTTAATCCTTCCATTCATAGAACACCGAACTAAAAATAAGCAAAAAATGAAATGGCATTTATGTACTTAAAGCGGGTCTTGAACAGATTTTCACCAAAATCTAAAATAGGAAATTTATCTGGTTTTCTAAAAGTTATCAATGCCTTTTCACGATAATTTTTTACAGATATGTCTTTATTACCTCAGTCCGGCGGCACACATTCTTTCGACATTTGTCTCCACCAATGGGTGGATAATCATAAACCTAAGTGGATAGCAGCTGGAGGCTAGGAAAGGATGTAGTGGTAGTACTGGTGTGAGAAATACCAGGAATCCATTGTTAGGTGCTCCAGCCGCCGTGATATGACTGAAATACTGTTAAAAGCGGCGTTAAACCCCATTCATTCAATCAATTACCTTAGTCAAACTGTAATGTTGGAGTTCCAGCGATGTGTTAATTTCATGCAAAAATGGAATATCTAATAGAATTAATACTCCGATATTCTAGTAAATTGCGTCTGAAGACAGGAAAGATTAAAACTGTAATTTGATTTACAGTTATAGAAGTTCAAAACCCATATATACATGTATAAAGCAATTCCTCGGTGCGCTAGCAGAATGTCGTAACTACAGTTTTAATAAAGCTGTAGATACGACATTTTGATCGGGCACCGACGACTTATAAAATCACAGGCAGTGTTTTGAGACTTCTTTATATATTAAAACCTCTCAAAACATCTTAGCGGCTTAGTCTGATTACACACTGAGACAACAATGTCCTGTAACTGTAGAAGTCAAATAAGTTCAAAATGTCGATTCCATCCTTATATAATCTTCACATTAACAACTGACGAATCTCAGATATCGTTGAAAATCATCTCCGGAACCAAAAAGGCTTATGACTGATATATCGAGGGCTTAGAGCAAAAACATAGTATGGCTCTATACAATGTATAGAGCTATACTATGTTTTTGCTCTAAGCCATCGATATGGTACTGAGAATTTCTAGAATCGTGGCCCCCTGATTCCTGGGAGAATGGATTGGCCTTTATAGAAATAAAAACCGGATTTTAAAATCCTTCTTGTAAAGGTTGGCTCAATTATTTTCAGTACTTTCTGAGAAGATTTTTTTCAAGTAAAAGTTGACGGACGAATGGACGACGGACACCACATCATGACAAAAGCCTGTTAGCTTTAAGCCAGTGGAGTTAGATTGAGAGAGATCTAGAGAGGGAGAGAGATGGGGAATGGAGCATGGGGCCAGGTTCGAACTAGGAGGCTTTCGCGTGCGATGCGAGTATTCAACCACACAAACCAATTTCGTTATGTAAATATGCGCCTTATAATCTCCAGGCAAAGATGGGAGAGCGAGAGAGGGTGGTCGTTTACCAGGTTTACATGATTATGTACACCTCTAAAAAGCGATATGTAGACGTTGCATCCTGTGGGTAGAATTCGGAGGTACAGACACAAAGTCCGAGCACGACAAAACGTCCTTCTCGCCTCAATCGGGCGTAGTAATTTATACTCGCAGTCATGTCATTCGCCCCGATCTAATTTCCGTGTGGCAGAATATTATAAATATTGCGATAGATGTTTTACAGTAACCTCTGCACGGGTTGAAATTTTACCGTGGTAACTTTAGCCTCAGATTGCTGCGCAATCTTAGGCTAATGAAGAGTTCATGGAGGTACGAACCGAAAAACCTAGTCACATTGTGTGATTAGGTTTTTCGGTTTATACCTCCATGAAAACAAAAATATTCTATTCATTTCTTGTAATTAAATAGCATCGAACAAAAAAAAAAGCTTTACAAATTTTGATACCTTTTTGTAAGGGACTATATTGTGCGAAAGCATACAAGATCACTGCGTGCTCAAAATTTTGTTCATGGAGTTATGAATATTTTTTCCGACTAATCAAAACGCTCGTTTTTGATAGACGAAACTAAAATTAAACAGATTAGTTATTAACTTATTCAAGTCACAGAATATTTCTGTTTTAACTTTAACTGCAACTATCTGGTAAACCTTATCTGTTCAATCCCTGCTTTATACGTCCCTGTGATTTTGTAATTGAGAAAACAGTGTAGAAAAATAAGAAGTAGCTTGTTACAAGCAATTTGTTCTTTTTCCACAATATTTTCTACCCTCCTGAATGGTTGTTTTTTCAAAACAAATCCCCTTTGAATTTTAGTTTGTAAATCCTTTGAATTTGGACAGGTCTAGAATTAAAAAACAAACAAACGGGAAAAGGTTAAGTCAAAGAGTATTTCTGTTTTAACTGTAACCGATCACAGGGCATGTTAAAAGTTCTTTATACCAGAATCTAGATCCACTATTCCACTAGCTAGATAAAGCTTTATAATATTTTCTATAAAACAACTTCGATTCCAAAGTTTGACGAGTGACTATGGTGACAAAATACACAAGCATCAATATATTCTATCATAAGTGCGATGTGACTTTAGTTATTAATTTGTTTAATTAGTTGAAATGAACGTGATCTGACTGCATTTGTTATTTCAAACTTTAGAATATTAGTGAAACTTGTTGAGCTACCTAGCGTACAAATATAGTGATTTATGTAGTGAATTAATATTTCAAATTATTGTTAATTATGTAATTAGTTAATGTATATATTTGTCCAAATAAAGCGTGTGTTAATATAAAAATGCCCACAATATTGGATTTTGATGTTCAGAGTAACAAACCTATTTCCATTTAGCAAAACTTCTTCAAATAGGTAAGTGATTTCACTGTAATCGATTTCCCGAGGCAATATATGAGTTGGGGTCTTACAGAGAGAAATCAATCTGCAAAAGGACGTAACAACGGTTTTCGGAAAAACCTATCTAAGTCAGACTTCACGTTGGAGTCAGTGCACGGAGCCAGCGATCCTTCAACTACCACACGTAGAAGAATTTGTTTGTCCGGGCAATTAATCAATAGCTGGTCCTGCCAACTAACTCATTTTGCCACGCCCATGGACTCCAACAGAAAGTCCCGCTTCGACTTTTAACGGCGTTATTTTGCAAAATTTATGGCAAGTAGCATGTAACAGAAAGGTTGAATAGTTGGTTGGCGACCTAAACGCCATAACTACAGCTTGAAAAAGTTGCAGTTACGACGTTTAAGTCGCCAACCCAAGAAAAAAGCTGAACAAAAATGGCGGTCAATGTCGGGCTCAAATCTAAATTCCGGGCTGTATGAATGCTTTGATTGGTCGATATATTGCTTGATTGACAGACGCGATTTATCAATTCGAGTAACTTAAGCCTGAACTAGCCTGGAATAATATTATCAATATGGTCCAGTCTCCTAGTTTATGTGCAAATGCAAGCTCAACCTTTAAAAGATGAAACCGATTTTAGATTGTCCATAACAATTTAACTGTTAAAATACCTAGCGAGTTACGGAAATTTTCATTCAGGCTTTACACAACAATCTCTTTCCTTCTGATTGGAACGGCGAGCGCGGGATCTAGAATGGAAACTGATTGGGACTAGGCTCAATTTCATGATTTCAATTCTTAATTGACGAATTGCTAGCCCCGCCCACTTACTCCGCTTGCAACACCCACTGACTCCACTGGCAACGCCCACTGTCTACGACAGGAAAGTATATTTTGATATATCAAACGTCGTTATTATGCAGAGGTAATGGCCCGTAACATGTTATAAAAAAATACAATGGCTGGTTGCCGACCTACACGTGGATGAACTGTAGTTACGACGTTTAAGTCGCCAAACAAACAAAAATGTTTCACATTTATATCGGCCAAGGGTAGGAGTTCTAAGTTATTCATGTGTAAATGACTGACAGCCGCGATTGGTCAGTTGTGATGGTACATCTAGAAACGAAGTGTCACTAATTAAGATTATAGAGAAAAGTTGTGTGGTTGTATGTATGATCCCCATGGGAGTAGTAAATCAAAGAACTGAAAGTGTTGTAATCTTCTTTGTCAAAGGTTATCATGATAAATGAACGGGGTTAAATTAACCGAGGAGTTAACCCATTACAACGTGACAAAGTCGTAGAAAGGTTCAAGTTGAAAAAAACTGCAGATGACAATTCCAAGTTGGCGGAATGTATAAAATCTTTGCCTTGAAGTATAGAAAACATCGTGGACATGGAAGAAATTGCTTGTTACAAGCAATTTCTTCATTGTCTACAATGTTTCAAAGCTTTTTCTTTGGATGCTTAAAAGGGATCAAGTGGGAATGGGTTAAATAACATACTTTTGAAGGACTTCTCTACAATTCGAATAAAAGTTAGCTTATATGGCTATACAAAGAAGTGCGCACAGCGAAGACTCATTTTCAACACAATATGCCCAAGTGATCTAAAATACCTAGGAGATAAACTAGTAGGCAAAGTTTTAAATATTATTAAAATACATAAGAACTACTTTTAATGGCGTAGGCTTTCAATGGATTTATTGGTTAAACATCCAGTGACAGTTTGCACTGGTTGAAATTTGAGATCACCTCAAATTTTGTCTGTTAACTTAAGCTATCAAAGCTGACGATTTGCTAGCTAAAAACGTAGGCTTATCTAATCATGAAAAATCTTCTGGTGAAGCAGCACTAAGGCCACATAGACAAAATTGTATATTCATGAAAAACGAAACTATGGCATATTTCTGTGAAGTCGTAGCATCCGATACGCCATGTAGGCAGGTGATTTCTGCTTAATATCACTCTTGGTTATATTTTAACACATTGGCAGACGGCAATGTTTTAGACTGGACGAAATTGAAAGGAGTTACAGACGACAATTTAAAGTTGATGAAATTATAGATTTTTTTTTCAAATTTCTGGATAGAAAACATTGTATGTAATGAAGAAATTGCTTGTTACAAGCAATTTCTTCATTTTACACAATGCTTTCCCAATTCTGTTTCTTTAGGGGCGTCCAAAAGCGTTATTGTGTGGGAATGGGTTAAGTACATAAAGGGTATTTCCAAAACTCGATGCAGTCTAGTATTAGTACTGAATGAAGGTGTCAAGAAAATTTATTTTTGCAAAGACGGAAAAATCTTTAAGCATGAGAAATATGAGAAATAAATTTTGAAGTAAGTTCCCTTCATTGTATGACGGATCGCCGCTGCCAATTACAATCAAAGTACTGTGAGCTAGCAAAGCATTGTTTTGTTCAGTAATCTTCTTTCTTAAACGTTATCATGATAAAGAAACGAGGTTAAAGTAACCAAAGAGTTAACCCATTCCTACACAATCCCTCCTTTTTGACGCCCCTTCAGAAAAAGTTATGGAAAACAATATGGAAAATGGAAGAAAAAATGCTTGTTACAAGCAATTTCTTCATTTTCCACATTGTTTTCTACATAGAGATAAACATTTTAGAATTCTTAACAATTTGAAATTGTCGTCTGCAACTTCTTTGAAGACTCCGATCTGAGTCATTTTAACACGATGTGCCCAAGTGAGCGAAAACTACATAGGAGATTAGCTTACAGGCAAAGTTTGCAATATTCCTTAAATACACAATAACTACTTTTTATGGCGTAGGCATTCAACGGATTTGGTGGTTAAGCATCCAGTGGCAGTTTGCACTCGTTGAACTTTCAGACAACCTAAACATGTTGTCTGTTAACATAAGCTATCAAAGCTGACACTTTGCTAGCTAAAAAATGGATCAAACAGGCAATTCATTTAGGCCAGTCAATAAAAGTGGACATCCGCAAATCATATCAAGCATTTTTGTAAGGTTTGATACGTAAACATAGTAGCCGCCGT
This sequence comes from Fragum fragum, assembly GCA_946902895.1. Classification (NCBI taxonomy): domain Eukaryota; kingdom Metazoa; phylum Mollusca; class Bivalvia; order Cardiida; family Cardiidae; genus Fragum; species Fragum fragum. The sequence continues at coordinate 16,525,102 of OX336380.1, forward strand.
CATAGCGCAGTTGGTAGCGCGTCGGACTGTCAATCTAGAGGTCCCGGGTTCGATCCCCGACGGCGGCACTCATCTTTTCCGACTATTTGTCTCTCACCAATGGGTCGATAATCGTAGACCTATGTGGGATAGCAGCTGGAGGCTAGGAAGGGATGTAATGGTAGTACTGGTGTGAGAAATACCAGGAATCCATTGTAAGGTGCTCCAGCCTCCGCGATATAACTGAAAGACTGTTGAAAGCGGCGTAAAACCCCATTCAAACAAACAAACGTAAACATAGTAATTAAGGCTTGGTCAAGCTGTACCAATGTATAGACCCATACTATGTTTTTGCTCTAACCCCTCGATATTATGCAAACTTAATTCGTTTGGTATCTCAGTCAAACAACCGTGTCAGAGGTCAGTGGGCATGTCCAACGATCATTCATTTAAGAGAATATCTTTTGTTTTCATGGAGGTATGAACCGAAAAAACTAATCACACTGCAAGAATACGCGAAGCGGATTCATACATGAGTGTGATTAGTTTTTTCGGTTTATACCTCCATGAAAACAAAAAAGATTCCCTTCATTTCTTATAATTTAATAGCTTGGAGCGAACAAAGCAAAACTTTAGAACTTTTGATACTTTTTTGTATGGAACTATTTTGTGCGGAAGCATACAAAATGGCTGCGTGCTCAAAATTTTGTTCATAGAGGTATGAATTAAATTTTTCGACCAATAAGAAAGCTCGTTTTTGATAGACGAAACTAACAATTAAATTATTTATTGATTGATTCAATTTTTAGTTTCTTCTTTCAAAAACGTGGGTTCTGATTGGTCGAAAAAAATATCCAATCCTCCACGAACTAAATTTTGAGCAAGCAGCCGGTTTGAATGCTTCCGCACAAAATAAGTCCATACAAAAAAGTATATTTTTTTTTAAAAAAAAGTTTTTACTATTTTCGCTCGATGCTATTTTATGATAATATTCCTACAGTATGATTAGTTTTTTCGGTTCATACCTCCATGAAAACAAAACAAGCTGTACCAATGTATAGACCCATACTATGTTTTTGCTCTAACCCCTCGATATTGTGCAAACTTAATTCGTTTGGTATCTCAGTCAAACAACCGTGTCAGAGGTCAGTGGGCATGTCCAACGATCATTCATTTAAGAGAATATCTTTTGTTTTCATGGAGGTATGAACCGAAAAAACTAATCACACTGCATGAATACGCGAAGCGGATTCATACATGAGTGTGATTAGTTTTTTCGGTTTATACCTCCATGAAAACAAAAAAGATTCCCTTCATTTCTTATATTTCGGATTCATACATGAGTGTGATTAGTTTTTTCGGTTTATACCTCCATGAAAACAAAAAAGATTCCCTTCATTTCTTATATTTCGGATTCATACATGAGTGTGATTAGTTTTTTCGGTTCATACCTCCATGAAAACAAAAAAGATTCCCTTCATTTCTTATAATTTAATAGCTTGGAGCGAACAAAGCAAAACTTTAGAACTTTTGATACTTTTTTGTATGGAACTATTTTGTGCGGAAGCATACAAAATGGCTGCGTGCTCAAAATTTTGTTCATGGAGGTATGAATTAAATTTTTCGACCAATAAGAAAGCTCGTTTTTGATAGACGAAACTAACAATTAAATTATTTATTGATTGATTCAAGTTTTAGTTTCTTCTTTCAAAAACGTGGGTTCTGATTGGTCGAAAAAAATATCCAATCCTCCACGAACTAAATTTTGAGCAAGCAGCCGGTTTGAATGCTTCCGCACAAAATAAGTCCATACAAAAAAGTATATTTTTTTTTAAAAAAAGTTTTTACTATTTTCGCTCGATGCTATTTTATGATAATATTCCTACAGTATGATTAGTTTTTTCGGTTCATACCTCCATGAAAACAAAACAAACAAAAAAAATATTCGCTTCATCTCTTTCTTATATTTCGAACTATCAACTAAGATTGGCTAAATTATAACCTAAATCCTAGTTCATATCTATTTTCAGATGAATGACTTATTGCGGTTTCCGTCAACGGTAACATATTAACTAAGAATTAAGTTCTCCGTTATGGGTTGGAAAAGACAATAAATCGGCGCCTCTTCCCACCTAATTGATCATTCGCGGCTGTCAATCAAAGAATAAAGATAAAAAAACAAAAACAAAAAAAAAAAAAAAAAAAAACACGAAAATCAAATCATTCATTTAGACCAGGATTTAAGTTTTCTCTCCGACATTGGCCTACACTAAAGTGAAATATTTTTTTTTTTTTTTTTGGTTTTGGCTACATCACCTTCGTAAAAACAGCTAAATGAAGCCGTAGTTACGATGTTTAGGTCTCCAATCGACTGTTCTACATTTTAGTTACACGCTAATAATACAATACCTGCCATAACTTTTTCAAAATAACGCCACGTAAAATCAAAGTGAAACATCCTGTTGGAGTCAATGGGCGGGATTAGTGGGCACGGCTACCAATCTGACCAGTTGACCAATCTCGCCTGTCAATCAATTAACCAGTCGTCCAATGAAATCGTTCATTTAGACCAGAAACGATTTTTTTAAACTCCAACATTGGCCGCCATTTTTGTTAACTTTCTTGTTGGATCGGCGACTTAAACGTCGTAACTACAACTTATTCAAGCTGTAGTTACGACGTTTACGTCGCCAACCAACTGCTTTCATATTTCGTTGCAAGGTACTTACCAAAATATTTGCAAAATAACGCCTTTGAAAAAATCATAGCGCGACAACCTTTTGGAGTCAGTTGGCGCGGCCAGCGGGTTAGTGCGTGGAGGCAGCGATTTGTTGATTGCTTTACAGAACCACTGACCTCTAACGGGAAGTTCTCCTTAGATATTAAACGGCGTATCTTTTTTTTAAGAATTCAGTAACATGTGACAATAAAGTTAAATGGTTGGTTGGTGATCTATATGTTCTAATCACATTTTGATTATAAGATGTAGTTAGGACGTTTAACTTCAAACCAACAAAATGCTTAACATAGATATTGGAAATCGAAGTTAAAACGAGTCGCTTGAATTATCAAATCTCTTTTTTGTGTCGAAAGCTACGATTCGCCAATCGCATTCTACATATACCATTTGCTTACCAGCCAGTCCAATGTGTTCTAATATTTCTAGTTGGATCTTTTCAATTCATTTTCACAAAGGAACCCCCGACTTCCTTGTTTAACTTAGATCTAGAAATGCTTATTTGTCAAAATTGATAAACGAATTTAATCGTATATTATATTATGGATAAACTAAATGGTTTGTATGCGTGAATGTGGTTTTAGCTATTGTTATACACTTCTCAGAAGAGGTCACCAGTAAAATGTCCTCTGTCTTCCATAACCAATTAAATACAGCTTATTTGTCCACTAACGGCGAAGTCCAAGGAGACTTTAGGTTTGCACCCCGTCCGCCTGTCCGTATGTTCTTCAGTCCGTCAATCCGTCAGTCCGGTAAATCAGTTTTCCGGAAGCTTTTTTTAAACACTGACAGGTAATAAATAGCGTTTTGGTATGCGAGTCCGCATTGATGAGTTACAGAACAAGTTTGAGTTTCGTTTCGGTCCATTGATTTTTGAGGAAGATACGGATGCTGTAGTTAGAAAATGACCGACACAGTACGGTTTTCCGGATTTTTTAAAAACACTGTCAGGTATTGAGCAGTTTTTTTGGTTTGTGAGTCCGCATTAATAAGTTACAGAACGAGTTTGAGTTTCGTTCCTGATGCTGAAATTAGAAAATGACTGGCATATTACATTCTTCTGGGCTTTCTTTTAAAACACTGACAGGTATTGAATAGCTTTTTGGTATGCGAGTCCACATAAATGAGTTTTTTTTTGGTCCATTGATATTTGAAGATACGGATTTTTCCCTTACAAAAAAAAAAAAAACTGGGAAATTACAACAAGGTTTCCCTCATAATTCTAAAATTGGCTTCACACTTGAAATGTTATGCACAATTTCTTGCTTTTATCCTAGCAGTCGCTACAAATGAAGTGTTATTTCATTAAAAACAAAAAGGGTTGTCTGACATGTTGTTTGAAAAAAAGAAGAAAAAAAACCTGAACTTAAAGGTAGTTATCAATGTTTTTTCGTGTCACAGATTTTGATTATTTTCATTCCCTCTCATATACTATTTCAACACAATAGTCTGAAAAGTAGTTTTGCGAAGGTAGCGTTAATCCCCATTTAATAAATCATTAATCATAAATCCATCCTATATCATAATCACCGACAAAACCATTTACTTTGTCCATTTTATGATGTTCTTAATTGTACGATATAAAAGCCACTTTCGTTCTGTGAGCTCTGCGCCAAGGATTTATTGTTACACGAAGTTGTTACAGTCCAAATTCCAATTGTCTTAGCAGCTGGACGTCATGATCACCGTGACACAGGGGAATACTATAGATCAAATGCTCAGTCTCTACTATTCCAATAGTGCGGCAATCCTGACATTCATCTAGTTTCTCCCGAATTGACCAATCGCTGCTGTCATTCAAGTAACCAGTTGACCAATCAAATCATTCATTTATTCCAGAAATGAATTTTAATCTCCGACATTGGTCGCCATTTTTTGTTAACTTTCTTGTTGGTTCAGCTACTTAAACGTCGTAACTACAGCTTATTCAAGCTGTAGTTACGACGTTTACGTCGCCAACAAACTGCTTTCATATTTCATTGCAAGGTACTTACCATAAAAATTGCAACATTTTTAGTTGGTTTGGCGGCCTAAACCTCGTAACTACAGTTTTTCAAGCTGTAGTTACGACGTTATGGTCGCCAATCATCTAATCTACCATTTTGTACTTGGTAGTTATTACCATGAATATTTTCAAAATAACAACGTTTAAAATCAAAGCTTGACTACCTGTTGGAGTCAATGGGCTTGGCAAATTGAGAAAGCGTGCGGGACCAAGTGTTTGGTCGGTTATACAAATAGTCGGCGGGACACGATCCGATGATCACAGAATATGAATATTGGACGATATGTATCTGTAGGTCAAACATTTACGAATGACAGATCGCAGCTGTCAATCAAAGAATCACTTGACCAATCAAAACAGACAGACTGGAAGTGAACTTTAAACCTTAAACATTGGCCTATATTTAACCGTAGCAAAAATTGAGGATTTAGCAACTTTAAATGTCATACACAGCTAATTAAAGCTGTTGTTATGTCACTTAGGTCTACAACTAAACAATTCTAAAATATTTAAGAGATGAAGAGAACATTTTTTGTTTTCATGGAGGTATGAACCGAAAAACCTAATCACACTGTATGAATACGCGAAGCGGATTCATACATTGTGTGATTAGGTTTTTCGGTTCATACCTCCATGGAAACAAAAGATATTATCTTCATTTCTTATAATTTAATAGCATCGAACGAAAAAAAAAAAAGCTTTACAAATTTTGATACCTTTTTGTATGGGACTATTTTGTGCGGAAGCATACAAAATCGCTGCGTGCTCAAAATTTTGTTCATGGAGTTATGAATATTTTTTTTCGACCAATCAGAACGCTCGTCAGTGATAGACGAAACTAGAAATTCAATTATTTCAAAATAACATCGTTTTTTATCCCGGTGTAACTTCCTATCGGAGGTCAGTAGGTGTGGCCATTGGTCCGTTGGTTATTTGATTATTGACAGATTCGTTTCTATTTATATTTTAGCACTTAATAATTTTCTTACATAGAATTTTCACAAATCCTCAATTTTACGTACAAATTAAACAAATAAAATTATTTTGCAGGATTCTTGGATAGTACAAATGCAAAGTTACAATTCATAGAAAAAAACAAAACAAAAAAATAAAAAAATCTGTAAAACCCGACATGAAATTGTATTTTTCATACCAATCTTACAGTTTATTGCTGATAAAAAGGATTATTGATGATCTTTCAAAAGATACTGTAAAACAATCTGAGATGCATATCGTCGTAATAGATTTCTACGTACACAAAATCGGTGTGTCATGCCGCAATCATTGTCCAGTTGGTAGCGCGTCGGGCTCTGAATGATTAGGTCCAGAGTTCGATCCCCGGTCGTCGCAAATATCCTTTCTGACATTTGTCGCCCACCAATGTGGATAATCGTAAGGCTCGAAAAGGAAGTAGTGGAAGTACTTGTTTGAAAAATACCAGGAATCCATGGTTAGATGATCCCCTACCGCAATATGACTGAAATACTTTTAATAGCGGCGTTAAACCCCATTTAAAAAAAAAATTGGTGTAATGAATTCATGACCGTTTTGTTTGTTAAAAACCATACACACCCATGTTCACAACTCGCGTAAAACAAATTGAAATATGGAAAATATCACAAATAATGGGAACTACTCTGCTAGGTGTGAATTAGAATCCCTCCTTAATACACACCCTTCATTGAAATCGTGAAACAAATATGTCAGAGGGGAGGGGTCGACAATATACTAAATACGAGTACACAAAAGTAAACACGGGTACCCAAAACTAAATACTCGTACTCAAATGAAATAAGTCTTATTCAATAGACGAATCTTAGTTGTCAATAAACAGCGACAGGTCAATCAGATGGTTTTGTATCGACCGGAAGTGAATTTGAACTCTAAAGTCCGTCTACACCTTTGTTAAGCATTTTTGTTGGTCCAGCGACATGAGTCATTCCCACACAACCCCTTCTTTTTACTCCCCCCAACAGCTTAAGAAAACATTGTGGAAAATGCTTGTATAATTTCTTCATTATCCATAATGTCTTCTATCCAAGAAAAACACCCCCATCCCCCCCCCCCCCTAAATAAAAACCAAACCCAAAACATCATTTTGAATTGTCGTCTGCAGCGTCTTTCATTTTGGACCAATATAACTTTTTTGTGGGGATGGGTTAAACGCTGTAACTGAAGCTTTTCAAGGTCTTTACTTTGCGAACATGTGTGATGGATGGACATTTCCTGAACATTCTCAAATCGTCAGTGGGCAAGCGAAATGTCGTAAATACAGCATTTGCCCGATTACCGACGGAATTTTCCGTTTGTATGGCGTTTAGCATCAATTGGACGAGTTCAATATTTCATTGATAAATTCGGAAAATATGAAAAGGGGGATATCTTTTACCTGACATTCCTGCAGACTGATCGGAGAGGATACTTTTCACACTTCCGAAATTGTCTCTTTTAGTAAAACGGGTTAATTTTGGACATTATATTAGAATATATTTGTGTCATTTACGTCTTTTATAGCAGTTAGAATATAAGTCTCAGCCAGTATTCAACGGAAGAAAAACAAACAAAACACACACACACACAAAAAAAAAAAAAACAACAACGTATAATGTCGTTACTTCTCACAATATTTAGCCGCCGTCATAGCGCAGTCGGTAGCGCAACAGACTCCTAATCTTCAATTATGGGATGTCATTGGTTCGATCTTCGGTGGCGACACATATCCTTTCCGACATTTGTCTCTCACCAATGGGTGGATAAACGTAAACCTAAGTGGGATAGTAGCTTGAAGCTAGGAAAGGATGTAGTGGTAGCACTGGTGTGAGAAATACCAGGAATTCATTATTAGGTGCTACAGCCGCCGCGATATGACTGAAATACTATTAAAAGTAGCGTTAAACCCATTCAATTAATCGTTCAAATTCACAATATTTCTCGAATTTAAGGAAACTAGTTTTGCAATATTCACGTCGTCACTCGCGAATACGTAATCAACCCTTTAAATCTTTTGAAGTCTGCCAGTTGACACACCTAAAAGACACAAATATTGGAAATTCTGCCAGTTGCAGACTAAGGCCCATGAATGGCCATCTAGGTTGACGTCTAGAAGTCATATGACAAAAGGCATGGCAACAAGGCGTCGCTTTTCCCGATGTAAGAATATAGTAGGCTTTTATTGTTAAATGTATTACTTTGAAACTTGATCTGTTTCAGGGGAAATATTTCTTATATCCTGTAATCACTTTATAGAAGTTTGGAGTAGACATATATTGTGCTTTTGGATTATTTTGAGGAACTTTTTCTAAGCGAAGGATTTTTTTTGTGTGGAGAAAATCGAAGAAAAGCTACCGTTTTAAGGTATGTTAAAAACCTTATACATTTCTACATAAATATTAACTCTTAACCCATTCCAACTCAATCCCTCCTTTTTACGCACCTCAAGGAAAAAACTTTGGAAAACATTGTGGATAATGAAGAAATTGCTTATATCAAGCAATTTCTTCATTATCCACAATGTTTTCTATCCAAAAAGACGAAAAAATTCAAAATTCCATCAACTTGAAATTGTCGTCTGCAGCTTCTTTCAATTTGGACCAGTCTAAAATTTTGCTGTGTTGGAATGGGTTAAGAGAGTGTAATATTTTGATTTAAGTACCAGCTATCATGGTATTCAAGGATTTTTGTTGGATGCTTTTTTCCATACTTTCATGAAAAATATATTGAGCACAAAATAGATCCATACATTTTTTCTCACATTCAAAAAAAATATTTGCCTTTTTTGCTTGATGGTTTTTCATTATAAGAATTGAAGAAGATATATTTGCAAAATGATATTTTTTCTTAGAATAATAATAATAATAAAGAATCAAGAAACTTATTGTTTGAACAATTCCATAACATGCAAAATGTAATTTAACTTTTTATGTTGAATTTATAAAGTGTTCACCAACGTTAATACGTATTAAATGTAAATGCTTTTGTTTAATTGTGCTAATATCTGTGTATTTAAAGAAACCACAAACTGTTAGCAAAATGATTATCGTTATGTATGCATTGATCGATTTGTTTTTCTAATTATGATATTAATCAACCAATTCCCACTACAATCCCTCTTTTGTATGCCTCTCAAGAAACATAATTGGGAAAACATTGTAAAAGATGAAGAAAATGCTTGTGACAATTTTTCTACACAGATAGTTGGAAATATCTAAAATTTCAAAGAATTTAAATTGTCGTCTGCAACTCCTTACAATTTAGACTGGTCTAACATTTAGTAATTTGGTAATGGGTTAAGGATGAAAGACATGGTACTAGCAAAACAGTAGGGCAATTTCCGAGCGTTAGATTAATCTCTTTTCGATTAAACCACTTGCGGTTTTCAAATCAAAGCGTTGAAAGTACTGTAAGCTAGCAAAGCATGGTTGGATTAAGAAAATCTTTCCCATGTTGAATAGAAAACATTGTGGACATTGAAGAAATTGCTTGTTACAAGCAATTTCTTCGATGTCCACAATGTTTTCCATTTTTTTTTCGATAGATACTTAAAAAGGCGGAATTCAGTGGGAAAGGGTTAAAAAGCATGCCTTTGACAGAATTCTTTACAATTTGCAATAGTCCTGAAATACATAAGAACTACTTTTTATAGCGTAGGCATTCAATGGATTTGGTGGTTAAGCCTCCAATGGCAGTTTGCACTCATTGAACTTTGAGACGACCTCAAAATTGTGTATGTTAACTTAAGCTATCAAAGCTGGCGCTTTACTAGCTAAAAATGTCGTTGTTTGCGTTTACCTTGCATGATTAGAGCATCGCACTATACAGCTTTAACTGCGATGAATGTGTAGTTCTTGGTAGGATTTACGAAATTTAACCATATATGGTGCACCGGAAATCAGTCACATTTGTCGAAGAAATCAACTCATGCGATACATGTAGTCGATGGAAATGTTTGGACTTTACTGGAACCTGTCTTGACATGAGGCCAAAATCAAGTGTAGTCAACCATTCTCGAGCGACCACAGCTGATAAGACAGTAGTTCTATCAAGTTACCATAATCGAACGCCATCCCGATTCGAAAGCAAAAGCACTTGAACATTTGACGAATTTGCTAAACAACATCATAACTAAATCTTATGTTTTTAGCTAGCAAAGCGTCAGCTTTGATAGCTTAAGTTAACAGACAAAATTTGGAGGTCTTCTCAAAGTGCAACGAGTGCAAACTACCACTGGAGGCTTAACCACCAACTCCATGGATTGCCTAAGCCATGAAAAATAGTTCTTATGTATATCAAGAATATTGCAAACTCTATTCAAATTATAGAGAACTCTGTCAAAAGCCTGCTATTTAACCCGTTCCAACTCAATTGCGCTTTTTAAGCATCTCAAGAAAAAATCTTTGGAAAACATTGTGGACAATGAAGAAATTGCTTGTAACAAGCAATTTCTTCAATTTCCACAATGTTTTCTACCCAACAAAGGAAAGATTTTCTAAATTCAACTATTCTTCGTTAGCTTACAGTACTTTCAGCTAGACAATTCTAAAGAAGTTGAATAACAAAGGGTTAGATAAGAATACTGAAATAATTTACGCGAGAAATCGAATCAATTCGCTACAAAAAATGCATTTGGCGACCATTCTCTAAGTGTCAACATTTCTACCGGACTTCGAGTGGTCGTAATGAGAAAATGCACTCTTTTGATCGGTTTTGTTTATACACTGGAATCCTGTTAATTACAACGCAATTTTTCGACACTTTTTTTTTTTCAATATCCATAAGGTGCTATTAAAAGGAGCTATTTGCACTAAAAATGTAATGTTTACGCATAAAGCCAGTTGCAATGGATTGTTATTATCGGAGTTTGCAATAAAGAGGATTTAACTGTATAATGAAGCCAGTTCGTAGAGAAATCATACCCTCAAGCCCCCCCCCCCATTCTATGTATCTATTATTAGCTGTTCTCAGATATTCTATTACTGTATATAATTGTAACTGCTGCTCAACCGCATAATCAAATTATCACTCGTCTTATTGACCAATCAATTAAGGAATAAAAAATCATTCATTTAGACGGAGAGTGAAGTTTGAACTCCAACATTGGCTGCCATTTATGTGAATCATTTTTGTTAGTTTGGCGACTAAAACGTCGTAACTACAAATATTCAAGCTGTAGTTACGACTTTTATGTCACCAACCAACCAATATACTTTTTTTTACTAGCTACTGGCCATGCAAAAAAACAAAAAACGCTGTTTAAAATTGAGGTAGGACTTCCTGTCGGAGTCAATAGGCGGGAACAAAGCGATAAGTGGGCACGGACAACGATTGGTCTATTCAAGATTTTTAAAAGGTTTTCATTCATTAATGTCTCAATTTACGATCGTTCGTTTTCTTTTAACATTTTTCTATTTTCTTTATATTTCAGGTGAAGAATGCTAAAATTCAGCCATCAACATCATTTCTAATGAACATGGATTTCTTGGAGACTCTCGCCAACGACTGCAAGTTTAACTTGTCGTCACCTCTTTTTTCCGAACTCATTCTTATACCAGAGGACAATCTTCGGACTTATCTTGCTGACGTGCATGCAGAATGCAAGCAGGATGGCCTGGATCTACTGGAGAAAGACGTATGGAAGAGCTATCCCGGATACATGGATCTGAATCAGAACATACGCCTGTTCGTGCCGCCGGTATTATTAGTCGTTGGCACTTTTGGGAACGTGATTTCCTTCATCATCTTGGCAAAGAGTATGCTCAGGGTCGGGACATACAGCTACTTGACCGTCTTGTCCGTAATGGACATATTCGTTCTATATATCGGCTTACTCAGGATGTGGCTTGGGAATTATTTTGAGGATATTCAGCATCGTTCTGATGCGTTGTGCAAACTTGTGAATTTTCTTGGCTATGTGTGCAGTGATACGTCTGTCTGGCTGATCGTTGCCGTCACAGTTGAACGTTTCCTCGCCGTCAATTTGCCGCTCCGCGCACCGCGGATGTGCAATGCGCGGCGTGCCCGCTGGATAATTCTTGCCTTATTCATCACCATGGTTGCCATAAACGCTCACTTTCTCTGGACTGTCGAGCTGAATCAAAATAACAAGCTCTGTGATGCGGGCAGTCGGTTTATCTTTCTGGTAAAAAAAGTGTGGCCATGGGTCGATGCAGCTGTGTATTCGACCGTCCCGTTTCTGGTGATTTCGGTGCTCAATGTTATGATTATTCGGAAAGTATTGTTTGCAAAAAAGAAAAGGACTTTGCTTCAAATGCATCCAATGGCTGTGCGAACACGTCGGTCAGTGCCTCGAAAAATAAGAAGACCTCCTACAGAACATGGTCGAAGTTTGACATGCATGCTATTGGTCATCTCATTCAGCTTCGTCTTAACGACGCTGCCGATGAATATTTTCACAATCATCAACGCCTTCGCGGGGCCCGGCACGGGGGCAGTCTCAAAACAAGAGGACCTGCACAGGTTCGCAACATTTACACTTGCAAGGACAATCGTAGAAATGTTGATGTATCTGAATCACAGTATCAACTTTTTCTTGTATTGCGCGATGGGTGAGAAATTCAGATATCAGTTCCAACTGCTTTTGTCCAAGTGCACGAACGGAAAGCCCAAAATATTCTTCAAGAATTTGAACAGAACACACTCACATTCCTCGAGTGTTAAATTGTCTACGGTACATTCAACAAAGCGTTCTGTGTTCATTGACATGCGGGAATAATAATTGAGCCTATGCGTGACATTTCCAACAATTTCGCATGTGCGTGACTCGCACACATTGAGCACCCTGGACAGCCATTCGGGGGAAATTAGAATATTCGCTGATTATTTGAAGAAGCTTTGGGGGAGTATCTACCTACAGAGAGCAGAGTGAAGACTCTGATCAGACTGTGCAGATGCACAGGCTGATCAGATTCTTTACTTGGCGCACATGTGTAATTGTTGGAAATGTCACGCATTGGCTCAATTGTGCTTTAGTAGTGAAAGAAAATTCTAGAGAAGAGACCTAACGAATTAACGTTGATATTTTTGAATATTGCCTCTGGAGTTCTGGATGTGATATTGTCTTGTAGCAACCGGGAAATATTAATTTTTCGAGCATGCACTCTAATGGAGATTTGTTACTAAAGATAAACCGGACTTCTTTTACCCATTCCCAGATGCAAAAATTAAACTGGTCCAAATGAAAGAAGTTGCAGACAACATTTCAAATTTCGCTTAAATTGGAATATAAGTGCCGAATATGTTAGAAAACATTGTGAGAAAAGGAGAAGCTGCTTGTTACAAGCAATTTCTCTTTTTCCCATTATGTTTTCTATGGTTGTGTTTCATTAGGGCGTCAGAAAGCGTATGGGAATGTGTTAAATTACCGACCTTGAATAAGTGCTAATTACTAAGGGATATTAGAGAACCCGAAATGCCCACCACAAAGAGTAGGTTTTTCGTCAACATTCTGGACTAATTCTTCTATTGGATTCTTGTTTCGAAAGCAGAGAAGAAGAAAAAATCCCTCGTAAGCAAGTTTGCATATCATAAGATCATTAACTGACACAGTTCACTTCAGAAAGTATCCATTTTCGATAAACAATGTTCAACTAGCTGTTACATGTAGTACATGTATTTAAGCTTAAGCAGAGAAGAAGAAAAAGTCCCTCGTAAGCAAGTTTGTATTTCATTAGATCATTAACTGACATGGTGCACTTCAGAAAGTATCCCTTTTCGATAAACAATGTTCAACTATCTATTTCATGTAGTATTTAAGCTTATGCCTTGCATTTCTGACTACTGAACAAGCGTCAAGTAAAGATTGTGGAATTTACTAAGCCCATCCCACACAGTTATGATTTGTCTCCACTTAATAATAACACTTGGGAGACAATTGTAGAAAATGAATAAATTGCTTGGAACCCATCCCACACAGTGATGATTTGACTACACTCAATAATAACACCTGGGAAACAATTGTAGAAAATGAAGAAATTGCTTGGAACAAGCAATTTCTACATTTTATACAACGTTTTCTACACAGAAAATAGTTTTCTACAACTCCTTTCAATTTGGACCAGTCTAACATTTTAACGTCTGATAATGGTTTAAGAGTCGGCTCTATGCATTCCGTATAAAGTTACTGTATCAACGTTTCTTTAGAGGTTCAGCAATTAATCCATTTTGAAAGATGTCTCTGATACCCCAGGCTTTCGGAAATTGCAAATAAGACTTAGTTTGAAATGTCTTTCTCAGGCATAGTAGGCTGGAACTGTAAATGAAAACAAGTACATCCGGTAAACACCAAAACCATGAATCTGCACCCTGGTATTACTGCCTGATTTGACCAGGGTCGACGCTCTTTTCTTATATGTGGTTTTCTAAAAGTAGATTGGACACTCTTCCTAACAGTACATCAGCTTTTTTAAACATATGATTAATATTAACTGATCCGGTGCATAGTCCCTTTTTTTTGCGACGACAAATCAAATAGAAACATGTTTATTTTTTATACGCAACTGTTAGATAGTACAGTGTTCTGAATGTTCTTAAAAGAACGTCAATTTTGCTCAAGCTACCAGCTCTATTAACTCTTTTCCGTGTTTTTTCTTTTTTTTTTTATTTTAGACTGGTTCAAATTCAAAGACGTTGCAGACGACAATAAAGATGGGATTCGATTTGAAATGAGAACACCCTATGTGGTAGAAAATATTGTGAGAAAAAGGAGAAATTGCTTGTTACAAGCAATTCCTTCTTTTCTCACAATATATTCTCAAGTATACAATCACAGCGTTGTAGAATCCCGGATTGACCAGGAAAGGATTAAGTGAAAATAATCAAAGTTCACCCCCCCTCTAAAAAAAAAAAAAAAAAAAAAACTCAATAGAATTAGACGTTTCTGCGCTAAAACCGTCGTAAATTAAACATGTGTCGCTTGATCTTCTAAGAATCGTTTTATTGAGACTAATTCAATGAATTAAAAATACTTAATTGTTCCCTAGGTGGTAGCTTAACATAATATTTACTAACATGTGTAAAAGGAATCAATGTTATCCCCGGATTTCTTACAAAACATCGTAAGTAAAGTATACAACATGTAATAACTTAGGATTCTTAAAAGAAAACTTAATATCATTATAATAATAACAATAACAGTCGCTACATTAAAGAAGACATTCTTACAACATCTTACTAAAAAGTATCTAATAGAAGGAAATCATTCCGTCACGAACCTCGTTAAATAGACATAAAGATATGCATACAAAGACAAAATTGCGATTTTCTATTTTTATTTTATATGACAATAAGCCTTTGATGGGGAAACATTACCCTTGATGTCGAAGCGTTTCCTTAACCCATTCCCACTCAATCCCTCCTTTTTACGCCCCTCAACGAAAAGGCTTTGGAAAACATTGTAGAAAATGAAGAAATTGCTTGGGTCAAGCAATTTCTTCATTATCCACAATGTTTTCTATCCAAAAAGACGAAAAAAATTAAAATTCCATCAACTTGAATTTGTCGTCTGCAGCTCCTCTCAATTTGGACTGGTCTAAAATTCTACTGTGTTGGAATGGGTTAAATTAATCTGGTTGTCGGTAGGTTACAACGGTATCGTATCAGTGAACGAAATTATAGATTAATTTCAATTTTGTATATAAAGACTCAAGCGCTTTGTTTGGATGATTTTATTTTCATTATTCCATAACAAAGATTTGAGCACATATCTATTTTGTATGCTTGTGCACAAATAGATCCACATAGTTTTACTCAAAACAGGGTAAATGTTTGTTTTGTTTTGTTTGATGTCAATGAATAATGAGAAACGAAGTTCAATATTAAACGGCGTTATTTTTCAAAATTGATAGCTAGAAAATGTAACAAAAAAGCGAAATAAGCTGCAGTTACGAAGTCAAAGCAATAAAAATGCTTTACACAAATGACGATCAATGTCGGACTTAAAATCTCACTTCCGCACTAAAGGAAAGAGTTGATTGGTCGATTGATTAATTGATTGACAGACGCGATAGAGTCAACTAGAGATTTTTCAATACATTTCTGTTTATATAAGATCTAGGTTAGACGGATCGGCGGACATTCGACGATCTTACCGTTTGGGTTTAAACTATTAAAACACAAGATTCAAACTTTTTACACCACAAAGAAATTATATTGCCAATAACGCCATAAGGAAATAAGAACTTGTTTCTACCTATTTCTCCTTTTCTAACAATGAGTTTACCTTATTTGACAAAGAAATATCAAATTTACTTTAGTTTTATATGCCATTTGTAACTTCAACGAATTTTGATCAGTCTATAATTTTGTCGTTTGGTGACGGGTTAATTCTTAAATGCAATTAATGGGAAAAACGCACTTTCATAATGGAAACATTTTTGCATTTATTACATATATCGACGGTGTTCTAACAAAACCTCGGAACTACAGCTTAGAATAAGCTGTAATTAAGAGATTTTAGTAGAACATCGACGATATTGTTCTTCCTACCATTTCAATCCAGCATCTGATGCCAGGTTTCAAGTTTTGTCTGCTTTGTGCCTACCTAATATTTGCTTTTGATTACAAGAAGAAAAATTACGAAAGCAACAAGAACAGAAACAAACTGTTAAAAAACTTTAGTTTTCTTTCATTCTTACATACGTGTACAATTGAACAAGCGCGGATGTCAATCAAGTAATGAGTCGACCAATGAAAACATTCATTAAGACCAGAAATTAGTTTTCAATTTTGATATTGATAGCAAGTTTTTAACCTTTATGCTGGATTGACGACTTAAATGGCGTAACTTCAGCTTATTTGAAGTCGTAGAAGAATTATCCCCCTTTTCTCAAGCCCCTCACACCTTTTCATGTGTGCGTGCGTGTTTGTTTGTGAGTGTGTATCAGAAAGTGTGTTTATATTTTTTTTCGCAAAAATTGATTGTACCTAATACATACATTGAGATGTTATGAAGACAAGCTGTGCTTTAGCGTCTTTGCATTGATCCGTTTTGACCCGCGAAAATGGATAATCAAAGATGTTAAAGAAACTAGTATTAAAAAATGATCGAATCGAGCAGAGGTATATCATTGCATTCGTAGACTGAACCTCATTTTGCACTTTTCAGGTGTTTGCCTTTCGGGTAATTAATCTAATTTATCATAAGATCAGCATATCAAGGGGTTAGGTGGGGGATATAAAATGATCTTTGAATCATGTCGTTTTCAATATTACGTTGACTAAATTCTTAGTATGTTTAGTACCAATTATGTCTTGGTAAAATTAAATTTCATGTTTATATTATCTGCTTTTTACTTTGTTTCGTTCATGTGTTCATTTAAATATTTATTTATATGATAGTTTTTGTATACAGGATTTGACGAAAAAAGATGCATCCTCATATCAGCATATACCTTAGTTTGTAAATCTTTGGTTGCGAAAGTCGTTTCGATTTGGCAAGAATTTGTAGTTGGTTGGTTGGTTTTTAATGCCGCTTTTAACATTATTTCAGTCATATCGCGGAGCACCTAACAATGGATTATTGGTATTTCTCACACCAGTAATACCACTACATCCTTTCCTAGCCTCTAGCTGCAATCCCACTTATGATTATCCATCCATCGAAAGATGGCTGTAATCTGAAATGAATAAATCCTATATTGTAGAAAAATTCGCGAGAAAAGGAGAAATTGCTTGTCACAAGCAATTTATTCTTTTTCCACATTGTTTTCTTAATGATAAAATAACAGCAACGTAAAATCCCGGACATGTACGGGAATGACATTAAACCCCAAACAATCAATCAACCGTCGGTCTTTCGCAGTTATGTTTACATATTTTTATTTATCCTGGGTTATGTTCTTTTGTTTTAAATCCTGTTAGGTAATTTTCCCTTCTACTACGCATTGAAATTCGTTAAAAAATCAACGGTACACTCAGTATAAAGCAAATGCGTGCTTATTATATTTTGATTACAATCCATGCATGCATGCTCTCGGAGTTATGGCCCTTTGATGAAAAAAAAAAAATTATTCCAATGACAAACTGTAATAATCTAATTTTTAGTTTCTTCTATCAAAAAACTGGCTTTCTAAATTGTCGAAAAATATTGATGCCTCCACGAACAAAATTTTGTGCACGCAGCCATCATGTACGCTTCCGCACAAATTAGTTCCATGCAAAAAGTATCAAATTTGCAGAATTTCTGCTTGTTTTGCTTGATGCTATTAAAATATAAGAGACGAAGAGAATATGTTTGGTTTTCATGGAGGTTTGAACCGAGAAACCTAATCAAACTTTCGTATGAATCCGTTTTGCGTTTTTATACAGTGTGATTTTTCGTTTCATACCTCTATGTAAGCAAAAATGTATTCTCATCAACTTTTCATTGTTTGTTTTTGTGTTTTTTTCTTTGAAATCAGGCCGTTTGATGGGTATTAATTACATTCAAAGATAGTCTAGTTTTTCTTTCGGTTTTCTTTCCTTTATTGATACGTCTATAGTTTTTCATTTCTATCGGAATCGTTTTTTTTTTCTTTCAAATCATCCCTTTCAACTAATTAGATTATCCAAAATATTTGATTTGTGTATTCAAACTGCTGCCATTATTTTCAAACACAAAAATGCCTCATCCCTTATAACATTGTTGTTAACTGAACTGTTGACTGTATTTTGTACTGTGCTTTTACTGTTTTGCTATATTTCTGGTCAATAAAAGTCTATTTTGTAAATACCAACTTCTTTTTGTATATAAATGAGCCGGTATATAATATTTCAAGAAAAGCATAAAGACCAAGACCGGCTTACGTAGCCGTATAATCTTATCTGCACTCTGTAGATAGTCAATGATTCTAAGTTTCTTTGGGCTGTGTGAAATTGTCGGAAATATCACACACGTGTTTATTTTGTAATAATTTGATTGTTAATTTCGTCTAACAAAAACGGGCTTTCTGATTGGTCAAAAGAAATTATTTATACCTCCACGAACAAAATTTTTAGCACGCAGCCATTTTGTGTGCTTCCGCATAAAATAGTTTCATACAAAAATGTATCATAATTTGTAGGGGTTTTGCTTTTTTCGCTAGATACTATCAAATTATAAGAAATGAAGAGATTTTTTTTGTTTTCATGGAGGTATGAAACGAAAAATGAGGTGATTAGTTTTTTTCGGTTCATACCTCCAAGAAAAGAAAATAGAATATCCTCTTCATCTCTCAGGTGGACCTGTCATAAAATGTCATTCACCAAATATATGAGGAATAATGAAATATTGATAAGGAATATGTGGGAATATATATAGTCATGATACAAATCTCGTTTTGGATTCGAGTCATGAGGTTTCCCTTCTTTAAGAACTCGTGGTCTTCGATTAAAGGATGTATGTATCAATAGATTTTGGATTCCTGATGTCGGTTGTCACAACCGTAAAATCACAATAGTCCTTTCTAAAAACTAGCTTATAAACCCATACAGGCACGCTATTCACAAGTATCACTATATCTTACGGTGTCCTGATGCTACCACTTAGGTGTTGCATATATGTACATGCGGCAATGCGGCAATCTAACATGCCAATACAGTAATAGATATTCAGCCATCCATGGCGACAAAGCAAGGGTTTTGTAAAATATCGCATGTGTCTACATCAAACGAGGTGAAATTTACATCGAAATTCCACTTCATTTAGATACTAGACGATCGGAACACACTCTCCCATTCCCGTAATGTTTGGATTTGTTTGTATTTCCGTTTATTTATCGTCGCTACCGTAGCACATGCCCATATGAGCGACGCCCCCAGAAAACGGTTAGTTGTTACGGGGGATAGTGCAAGGATACAGGACGAAACAACTGAGAGCTCCGCCTGGTTCTTTAACGTGCTCGATGGATAGCATCGTCACACGGGGCCTCGGTTTAACGTCTCATCCGAAAGACAATTAGTTAGTTAGTTGATATGGTCAGCCCAGGGCTGGAACCCGTGATCTTGAGGTTTGAAGTAAAGTGCTCTACCAACTGAGCTAATCGGGCTGACAGTAATGTTTGGAACAGACCTCGGATGTATATAAGGTGGAGCATTATTTAACAAAAAGGTGCAATTTGTTTGCCAGAAAAAGTGTAGGAAAACGTAGTACATTATCTCGAAAAAATCGGATGGTTCGTAAGTCTCAAAATAGCTTAAAATCTCAAATTTCCTTTTGTTATTGTATATTCTGTCTTATTTTGCTCTGATATCAAGTTTCATTTGAAGATCAAACAGGGTTTACAGAACTTTATGATATGCATTTTTCCGCAGTTGCTTTGCGTCATGGAAAGCGCCATTTTGGAAGTTTTTCACGTGAATTTTTAATATAGTACTACGATGTATACACGAGATTTGATTCGTAGAATTGAAAACGAGTTCCGATTGGATACTTGAGTGACGTCATGTAAATATTTGTCATGCGGTGCAGATGTAAATGTCACATCTGAATAACAATATGACATTTTAGACGATAATTATCGCTTCTATTTCCTCGCACCGGTTTTAAGATGGCGTATATTTGTAAGCTGGGAGACATGGTACAGTGCCACAACGTCGCATGTTTTGACATAGAGTTGGGGCATGTACATACATTTAAGTGGCCACATTAGGGCACCGTAATGGCTATTCCAGAAAAATATGCAATGAACGTTTGTCGAGATAAAAATCAGAAAGAAGACTCATGGTGGGGAATTGCACTGTTTCGCCGATTGGGCAACGTAGTTCGACCTGCAGAGTAATAGGGCTTGGAGCTAAGAGAAAAAAAAGTCAGAGAGTAAACTTTTACATCGAAAGGGCATGCACCCATAAATACACATAAATTTATATTCTAAATAAGCTTCGTTAGTTCTTGGTGCTTGGTAGGAAGGGGTCAATAAGTATATAACTAACTTTAACACCAAAACGCCATAGTAGGCAAAAAGATCGAATACAATACTTTCTAAAAACGATAACAAACAATATCAGCAACAACAAAAAAAATATTGTACATGACTTTTAGCTAGAAAAGCGTCAGCTTTGATAGCTTAAGTTAACAGACAAACTTTTAGGGTCGTCTCAAAGTTCATCGAGTGTAAACTGCCACTGGAGGCTTAACCAGTAAATCCGTTAATTGCCTACGCCTAAAAAGTAGTTCCTATGTATTTCAGGAATATTGCAAACTCTGCCTGTAAGTTCATCTTCTAGGTATTTTTAGCTCACTTGAGCACATTGTGTTAAAAATGACACTGATTAGAGTCTTCAAAGACGTTACAGACGATGATTTCAAATTGTTAAACATTGTAAAATTCTCTCTGGATGGAAAACAATGTGGAAAATGAAGAAACCGCTTGTAACAAGCTATTACTTCATTTTCGACATTTTTTCACAACTATTTTCTTATGGGGCGTAAACAGGAGGAATTGTGTGGGAATGGGTTAACTCCTTTGTTACCTAAACCTTGTTTCTTTATCATGATAACGTTTGACAAAGAAGATTACCGAACAAATCGATGCTTTGCTAGCTTACAGTACTTTTCGGTACTTTGATTTTATCACGGTATAGAGCCTCAGGTGATAGGGAATAAAGCTCATTGATGAACCAAAGACACATTAACCTGTCATACCATTCTGAGTCTATGTTGTCATACCAACCCTTTTAATCATCGTGTTCGTAATCTTACTCATGAGTAAACTTTGTTTATCCAAGTTTCATGTGCCGTTAAACCCAAATCAATTAATCAATCAAACAAACAAACAAAGAAACAAACAAACAAACAACCAATCAATCAATTAACCAATCAATCAATCAACCATTTTTCAAATGAAGCAAGTCTACACATTTTCCAACCGCAAGCTCGCAAAGTAAAGCTTCATATCGGCCTGTGCATTCGCACGGTCTGATCAGAGTCTTCACTTTTCGCTCTACATATGGATCTTAACTTAAATTCATAAGTTTTTTTTGCGATCAACCAATGTTTTAAACGCTCTGGCTGGCTTTCCAGGCTGTTTAGTGAACTAAGTTTAAGCTCATGTGAAATGATTGTAAATAACACGCATAGGGTAAAATCAAATGACTTCAATGATTTTTATCAGGTCCCTTTAGTGTTAACATTTTACTGTCTATTAGTTGATTTTCTACCTTTTTTAGAAGAATTTGATGTTTCCAATAAAGGCCGCAGACTTCGTCTAGAATTAGTAGGTCTCCCTATTTTCTAGCTGAGTTTTTCGACTTATCAAAAAGTTAATTAATTTGTAAGAGGCTTAGTCTTTTGAAAAAGAACATAAACATGTACTTGTATAATTAAGTCGCCCCAAGGTTCTCTTTTCTATCATCATAGATCATGGGGTTGACGTTGTTAATTTTCAAGCCCATTATACAGCTTTCGTTTTGAGGCAACAAACGGTTTATATAAAGTCAGGCTCACATATAAGTAAATTTCTTAAACGAGCTCGTATTAACTGCCTAATTGACGGATCTTGGCGGCTGTCAACCATAGAATCAATCGACCAATCGAATTATTCACTTTGACATTTGAACTACGATATAAGCCAACATTGATGTAAAACTTTTTGTTGGTTTGGCGACTACGACGTAACTACAGCTGAATCAAGCTGTAGTTTCGACGTTTAGGGTGCAATGCTACCATTTTAGTTTTTCGTTACATGTTCCTTGCTATATCTTTTTCAAAAAAAAAAACAAAAAAAAAAACGTCGTTTTATATCGAAGTGGAACTTCCTGTCGGAGTCATCTGGCATGGCCAGCGGAGTCAGTGGGCGAGACAAGAGTTCAGTCAATTAACAAGCTTAATTTAAACATTTATAATAATTGAACTTTTGAGCTTATTCAAGCTGTGGTTACGGCGTTGATTGGCGCCAAGCCACCATTTAACCTTTTCGTTACTTGTTTATGGTCGTACATATTGAAACAAACAAAAATAACAACAACAACAACAAAAAGAAAACAAAAAAGCCGTTTAATATCGAAGTGAAACTTCCTGTTGGAGTCATTTGGCATAGCCATCGGAGTCAGTGGGCGAGGTCATCGGTTCGTCAATTAACAAATCTATTTAAAAAAATTATAATAATTGAACTTTTGAGCTTATTCAAGCTGTGGTTACGGCGTTGATGGGTGCAAAGCCACCATTTAACCTTTTCGTTACATGTTACTGGTCGTACATATTGAAACGAACAAACAAACAAAAATAACAACAATAACAAAACAAAAAGAAAACAAAAAAAGCCGTTTATTATCAAAGTGAAACTTCCTGTTGGTGTCATTTGGCATAGCCAGCGGAGTCAGTGGGCGAGGCCATTGGTTCGTCAATTAACAAATCTAATTTTAACATTTATAAATATTTAAGCGACCAAGCAAAAGATACGTCTTCATCATCAAGTTAAAGGGCGAAAATGCATTTATTTCGGTTTGGAAATACTTGCTTTATGAATCATTTTATATTTTCAAAATTGGTTTTTGATAGAATGGTCGGTTTCCGTGTTCAAGTCTTACGAAAAAATCAATTTCTTAGATCGATGGATTGAATCGGGTTTAACGCCACTTTTAACAGTATTTCAGTCACATCGCGACGGCTGGAGCACCTACCAATGGATTTCTGGTATTTCTCGCACCAGTTTCTTAGCCTCCAGCTGTTATCCCACTTAGGTTTACGATCATCCATTCATTGGTGACAGACAAATGTCGGAAACAACTTCTTAGAACAATTAATGATCTTTCAATAACATCATAACTATAGAGTGAATGAGATAAAGTTTTGAAGGTGAGTGTCGATAAAAGCTTTAAGTTTTTCGAATTTGAGTACTGAAGTTCGGATCATGGAATACTTCAGATAGTGTGATACAGTTGAAATGATTAACCCTTTTTAAAAGCTATATAAAATTATCATAAAAGCGATATAAAATTACTTCCCTTTAACACAGAAAAAAATCTTGTTGATTTAGTGATAAGTGTTCTTATCTTTTGAAAATTCCAAAGATTAAAAAAAATATCGATAAGTTGTTTTCACGTTTCGGAATTAATTTGTTTTTGAAAATGAGAATAGCGTTTCACAAGCAATATTTCAATTTCAACTTCCAAAAAAATGATACCGAATAGACGATTTAGAATAGCGTTTCATAAGCAATATTTCAATTTCAACTTTCCAACAAAAATGATACCGAATAGACGATTTCAACCATACAAGAATTACAATATTCCGAATACCAGAGTACGAATAGTTGCCTTCTTCAAATTTCAATCTCCTATAATTCAGAAGTTATTCTTTGAAAATAATAAAACAACGGTTATTGCATGCAACTTTCCAATCAGAGACTTCCGCTTCAATTACAGTCCATTTACAAATATCTTCTGTAATTCGTTGAAGATATTACAGGAAGTTAGACGAGATGTAAGAGACAGGGGAAGTTCTATAAAGGATAATGCAGCATTGCCTTTGAATGGATTTTTGAATAATTTAGTTTTTTAGTTTCGTCTATCTAAAACGGGCGTTCTGATTGGCCGAAAAAATTATTCATACTTCCCTGAAATAAATTTTGAGCTTGCAGCCATTTTCTATGCTTCCGCACAAAATAGTTGAATTACAAATAGTATCAAATTTTGTAGTTTTTGCTCTTTTACTCGATGCTAATAAATTAGATCAAGAGAATATTTTTTTGTTTTCATGCAGGTATGAACCGGAAAAGCTAATCACACTTATGTATGAATACGCGTTCAAACTGAATTTGATTTTGCATTAGACCCCCTTGAAACTTCTCTCAACTGACCAGAGCCGCCGTCATAGCTCAGTTGGTAGCGCGTCGGACTGTCAATCTAGAGGTCCCGGGTTCGATCCCCGACGGCGGCACTCATCCTTTCCGACTATTTGTCTCCCACCAATGGGTCGATAATCGTAGACCTATGCGGGATGGCAGCTGGAGGCTGGGAAAGGATGTGGTGGTGGTACTGGTGTGAGAAATACCAGGAATGTATTGTTAGGTGCTCCAGCCACCGCGATATAACTGAAAGATTGTTGAAAGCGGCGTAAAACCCCATTCAAACAAACAAATCTCTCAACTGACCAAAATCGATTTGAAGCACGAGAAGTATATACCGCGTGGACAGCGCAACAGTGTGCAATGTCGTAAGTAGTCTATATTAATCGACAAATCCTCGTCATGCTAAATTATCCTAACCTTGACTAGAAAATATTAAAGAGATGGAGAGAATATTTTTTTTTGTCTTTATGGAGATATGAACCGAAAAAACTAACCAGACTGTAGGACTACGCGAAGCGGATTCATACATAAGAGTGATTAGGTTTTTTCGGTTCATATCTCCAAGAAAACAAATCAAAGTGCTGAAAGTACTGTAAGCTAGCAAAGCTGGTTTATTAAGTATGTGTAATCTTCTTTGTCACATGCTATCATGATAAATAAACAATTTTAAAGTAACCCAGGAGTTAAAACATAAAAACATGACAAAATCTTAGTCTGGTTCAAATAAAAAGAAGTTGCAGACGACAATTTCCAGTTGCGTGAATTTAGAAAATATTTCCCTTGTTGAGGAGCAATTTCTTCATTGTCCACAATGTTTTCCAAAGTTTTTTTTCTTGAGATGCTTAAAAAGCGGTTTTGAGTGGGAATGGGTTAAATAGCAAGCTCTCTAGAGTAAGCTGTACAATTTGAATAGAGTTTGCAATATTCCTGAAATACATAAGAACTCCTTTTTATGGCGTAGGCATTCAATGATTTAGTGGTTAAGCCTCCAGCGGCAGTTTGCACTCGTTGAACTTTGAGAAGACCTCAAAATTTGTCTGTTAACTTAAGCTATCAAAGCTGACGCTTTGCTAGCTAAAAATATTCTCTTCGTTTCTTATTATTTAATAGTATCGAGGGAAAAAAGCAAAGACTTTACAATTTTTGATACTTTTTTGTATGGAACTATTTTGCGCGGAGCATTCATAATTGCTGTGTGCTCAATTTTTTGTTCATGGAGCTATGAATATTTTTTTTCGACCAATCAGAACGCCCGATTATGATAGACGAAACTAAAAATTAAGTTGTTGATATTTTAAGACACTATCCTATCATACTCAGGGCTACTAACATTTAAAAATGTCTTACTGTAGTCAATTAATATTTGCATAGAAAAACAGATAAATTGTCGGGTATACATGTAAGACCTATTCACTGTTTTATTTAAAATGGATTCCTTTTGCATTCGAAGTCAGGTGATGGGAGAGGAGGACTATCAGCTAACTCAAACTACTATCATAATCTATTTGGAGCTATTGGTTTATTAGTAATCATAGAACGATTTTATACGTTTTAGCTAGCAAAGCGTCAATTTTGATAGCTTAAGTTAACAGACAAATTTGGAAGTCCTCTCAAAGTTCATGGGTTGCAAATTGCCACTGGATGCTTAACCATTAAATCAACTGAATGCCTACGCCCTAAAAAATAATTCTTATGTATTTCAGGAATATTTCAGACCCTATTCAAATTGTAAAGCTTTCTATATCTGTATGCTATCTATCCAATTCCAACTCGAATCCGCTTTTTAAGCATCTCAAGGAAAAAGGCTATGGAAAACATTGTAGACAAAGAAGAAATTGCTTTTAATAAGAAACTTCTTCTACCAAACAAGGGGAACGATTTTTGAAATTCAACCGACTTGAAATTGTCGTCTGCAACTTCTTTCAATTTGTGCCCGTCTAAGTTTATTTCATGTGTCATGTGTGAACTCCTGGGCTACTTTAACCCCGTTTATTTATCATGATAACCTTTGACAAAGAAGATTACTTAACAAAACAAGCTTTGTTAGCTTACAGTGCTTTCAGTCCTTTGATTTTTGTAAAAGTTTCGAACAGTTTAAGACATCGCTATTTATATGAATTATTGATGAAAATTGTCGATGTTGTTCATCAATTGTCGATTCGAGTACACGTATAACCTAGCAGGATGTCGTTTTCATAGTGAATTCGCAAAAAATATTTTTGTTGTACTGCAAATTGATTATGAAATTAAAAGTTTTTTATGAAGAGGCTTTAATCGCACTTCTAAGAACTTCCTTGAATTTGGGCAAATTTGTGTTCTTGTCCTAATGGGCTAAGAAGATTCTTGCCGATCCTAACACGGCAGTGTTCTAATGGTATTGCCTTTCTTGCATGGTAAACTGTTTTCTAACACACTACCTTTTCTCTCGTGAGTCATGATATCTACATGCTTCTGATTATACGACAGCAATTCGACTGCAAATGTCTTCCGCTACACTAGCGTTATACAAAGCCTGTGATCTTTTTTTAAAAAAAAAACAACTATATTATGTCATTGCAGAAAATCAAGCACCAAAGCGATCTTCGTGAATACATTAGTTTTGAACAGATTAAAAACAAACTTCATAATGAAACGAACATGTTTTCTATAGATACTTGTATCAGTACGTTTAAACTACACAGTATTCATTTCATAAGCAACTAGATAAACCATAAAACATATTTTTCTGTGCTTATCAAAGAATCAATTTTGTTCATGAGTCTTCCTTTATGTCAAGTAAGCGCTCTGAAAATCTAAAATCATATTTAGCCTGAGATTGCGTAAGCAATCTGATGCCAAAGTTACAATGCTAAAAATTCAAACCCATGCAGAGTTTAATGTGAAAGCATAATGTAAAAACACCTACCGCAATCAATGTGAGCTTCTGTTGCATGAAAGGTAGATCGGATCTGATCATAAATTAATACGCCCGATTGAGGCGAGAAGGACGAAGGCGAGATATGACTCATTGAAAGCTGTCGGCTCGATGTACAGTACGTTCTGAGTGTTCTGAATTTGGCAAAATTATCAAAACTTGACGAGTGAATGGAAAGAAAGAAAGGAGATATAATATATTGGAAATTATTACACATATATAATCATAACATATTGTTAAGAAAAAATAAGGTGTTTGTTTCATACCAAAATGATATTACTTATTATAGAGTAACAATGTTAAAACGGTCCGGTTAGACAAAGTTGGTGTATAAAGCTTATAAGCGAAGCTGTCGGTTTTACACATGATTGGAATATTTTGGTAAAAAAATTAGTTGGTCATTCATAGGATCATATTCGCACTGTCTGAAAACAGTTTGGTCGTGCTCGGACTTTGTGTCTATATATTTTTACCACCGAATTCTACCCAAAGGATGCAACGTCTACATACCGCTTTTGAGAGGTGGGTACATAATCACGTTAACCTTGTAAACGACCGCAGTGATTGATTTGCAGTATTTCGCCGACTACTAATGGAATAGCGCAGTGTTGAGCTCTTAACATTTCCTTAATTAGGAGTGACTTTAAAAGCCAAGTTTTCTGTATTGGCTCTAAAATTGGCATTTTCGAATTTTTTTAATTTCCAAAACAAATAACCGATGAACTAAAAACAAATATGTCTGAAAAAAAATGAAATAGTTTTTTTCCCGTCGATTTGAGTAAGCTTAAAGAAATTTTCATGAATGTCTTATGCCTATCAATAAACTATTTAGCTAAAAATAGTAAAATAATTACTCTTTACGGAATATCCAATGATACGATTACGCGACCGCGGCTCTTTATTAGTCTCTAAATAGATCTCTTCCGACAACATCAAACAGAGTAAAGTCCGTCGAGATTTCGAAATTGCGTGAGTAGCAGGTTATATATGTTTCATTTGTTTGAGCCATTCTCACTGGGTATTAAAATTGTTACAAAGATTTAGAAACTCAAAAGCTAAAAGCCAGTTATTATGCGAGTAAATCTTATATTTATACAAGAAATAGATTTAGCAAATAAAACGGGTTTTCTACTACATATGGAAGAGCATTTCGTATAAGCCCCGCAACCAGAAAATAAAATGTTTTGAGTTGTTTTTGAAACAGGTTCAAAAATGCAGGTAAAATTCTCACCTGCATCTTTAACATGGTGAATATAGTCTTTCCAATAACACATTTCTTATGGGTTCTAATAGTTTGAACTGATTGGTGAATTGAATGGGGCTTAACGCCACTTTTAACAGTATTTCAGTCATTATCAGATCCCTTCAAAGCATTTTGATCGGGTTAAAAATATGTAACGATATAAACATGTAAATATATCGTTACAATACCTAACGGGATGAAAATTATTGCGGGCATGTTGTGTCCCCTAGCGCACAAATTGGCAGATCTGCGCATAATCGACAGTCGATTTGGGTAGAAAGTGGCACCTCCAATAATCCGACAATCAAAATTTTCTACCCAGATTATATATCTCCTGCATACATATCCCAGGCTTTAAGCGCTTTCAGCGCTTGGGTTGATTCTGTAAAGGTCAGTCCAAAACTGCCGTAAGCGTTAATACAAATATAGACACTTACCCTAGTTTTGCGTTTTGCGGTTATTTTGCTTGTCAATTTGTTACCTGCCGTTGACTTTGGGTCTTATGCAAATAAGGTCATGCGGTGTCGATAATCTAATTCCATGATATCTAAAAATAACCTGGAATTCTGCTGAATCTTTCCTCACAGAGCCCTTTTAAGCCTATGAAATTACCGTGAAGGTAACATCTAACTCAAATGTAAGTATTTAATGTTCGTGTGAGCGTGTTTTTCAGCAAATTGTCATTTTTTCCTTATCTTGGTTTCAGAAACATCGATACCACCCTTTAAGTCGAGTGAAAAAAGCTATTCCGCTTTTTGACAGTTTTTTCGTCTATAATCCTTTGATTTTTGAACATTCATTTTTATCTCGACCCAGAGGTTTATTGAGCCAAGCCATTTTTGCTGATCCTATCACAACTGTGTAAATATGAGAGATCGTTGGCTCCGCCCAATGGTCAACTAACTCCTACAGGAAGTTCAACTTCTATATTAAACAGCAATCTTTTGCGAAATTTAAATCCTGTAGTCCGGGTGCTTGCCTACCTAAACGTCGCTACTACATTCGAATAAGCTTAAGTTACGACGTTTAAGTTGCAAACGAACAAATAAGCTTCACAAAAATGCCGGCTATCGATGGAGTCCATAGTTATTTTCCTGATTGCTTTGATTGGTCGATTTTTTTCTTTGAATTACGGGCACGTGGTATTCTCTGGCGAGTCATAATTTCTATATACGAAAGCAATGCTCAAGGATCTTTTCTTGGTTTACCATCAATTCTAAGACAACGGAATTTTAAATTCACTATTCTTTAAAACAATTCTAGCACCAATTCGATTTGAAAAATTCTTAGGTTCAAGACGAAAGCCGTGAGGAGACGACCACTTTCGTGGTAGCGCGTTTAAATCATAAAAGATCATAGTCGGTCTTTAAATATTTATATGTACATAATACAGAACTGCTATTAATGTCGTTGTACAGTCTTTGTCTTAACTCATCTATTAATTGTTGTTTGAATATTTTGTAAAAAAAAAAGTGATTAACGGATCATCACACACGTAACTAAATCCATGATCGTTTAGTTATTTGTTCTACGTCTTTACACCAGTTAATGCCTTTACTACTACAGGCCAATAAAACTTCATTCAATGACTTATTTTAACATTACTTGATGATACGATTCTGCCACAGTATTTTATTATTCTACACTGTTTGTTTACATACAAAGGTATCTACCCAGTTTGTGATAGACATTGAACTTTTCGCGTCTATATTTTTTACAATATTTAAGATGGATTCTCCCAAGATCCAACGATTTATAGAATCTATTAATTTCACACCAATATGAAAGTATAGACCCTACCAAAGCATCAATTAACTATAGTAGTGTAATAGTCTCAAAGTCAAAAGGTTTAGTTTTACTCATTAGAATATAAAGGGCTTTTCACGCTTTTTCAGATAACACTCTTGTATTAACATCAAATTTCCCCGTGTAACTTAGAGTTGTTCATATATATTGAAAACTATTGACAATCAAAATCTTGTCAGCTTTACAAGACTAACTCTCGTTAGACTTTAGGGTTCCCCTTTTTCTAAAGACCGCGATTTTTGTTTTAGCAGTGTTTACATCTAAGCCCGATTTGTTAAACACGTAAATGATTTGTTAAAACTGTTTTGTAAGTCGATGGCGTTTTCACTTAGAATAACCATATCGTCCGCGAAAAGGAGAAGTAAAGTTTCTACATCTTCTAAATTCAAACCACACGAATTGTCTCCTTGTAAACCCCACCCAATCAATTAAACCTTGTAATCAAAGTTCTATGTCGTCAATGAAAAGAGAAATTAACAAAGAGGACATAATCTCCCCTTATTTAAGACTATCAAAGGGGACTTGATAATATCAACTTTTACAAAGACAGCGATTGTGCTTAGCCTGTAACATGAATGAAATTGATAACGAGTTTCACTTTTTAATGAAATGTCCATTTTATTAGATATTAAAAGACTTTTCTGCAAAGAAAATTTCACTCTCGACTAAGTATGTAAAACTTCATTGATTTGGTGAAATCTAATCATAAAACTGTTCTCCCAAACCTTTGTAAATTTTTAAAAGACTTTTTTATGCAGAACTTGTAAAGCATTAAATACTTAATTTTGTAATATATGCTGCTCGTACCTTTTCATTTTCCAGCAACTCTTCCAAGAAAAGACATTGTAGATTGTTCGTGTAAATGCCACGTGTTTTGTTTTGTTAAAATGATTTGTATATGAGAAGAAACTGTAGAGTTTACGTCAAATTATCTATCTATCTAGCCTTTTTTAAGAGCGATATATAATTACTTCCCTTTAATAAAAGATATCCTGTTGATTAAGTGCTTAGTTTTCTTATCTTTTAAACATTTCAGAGATGAAATAATGTTAATAAGTTCCGGAATGATTTTGTGTTTGAAAATGAGAAAAGCGTTTCATAAGCAATATTACATTTTCAACTTTTCAAAAATGATCCCGAATGGATGATTTGAGTCGAACAAGCATTACAATCTTCCGAATACCACACTACGAATAGTTGCCTCTTTCAAATTTCTTTTTCCTATAATTCAGAAGTTATTCTTTGAAAAGAATAATAATAATACAACCGCTTTTGATGCATCTTTCCAATCAGAAACTTCCGCTTCAATTTCAGCCCATTTACAATTATCTTCTGTAATTCGGTGAAGATATTACAGGAAGTTAACCGAGATGTAAGAAGACAGAGGAAAGTCTAAAAGGGATAATGCAGCATTGCCTTTGAGTGCATTTTTGAATAATTTAATTTTTAGTTTCGTCTATCAAAAGCGGGCGATTGGTCGAAAAAAAATTCATACCTCCATGAACAGAGTTTTGAACATGCAGCCATTTCGTATGCTTCCGCCCAAAAATATTTCAATACAAAATATATAACATTTTTTTAAAGTGTTTGCTTTTGCACGGTGCTGATAAATTATAAGAAATGATGAGAATATATTTTTTTTTTTTGTTTTCACGGAGGTAAGAACCGAAAATGCTAATCACACTTATGTATGAATCCGCTTCGCGTATTCATACGATGTGACTTGTTTGTTCGGTTCATACCTCCACGAAAACAAAAACTATTCTCTTCATGTCTTAAATTGATAGATTGTTACAAACAATTTTCAGTTGTAGTTTCAAGACGTTTCTAGTTCGAAAAGGTTGTAGAAATAGCAACTGACATATCATTTTGCTTTGTATTTCACACTTAACAGAAAAATGTATTTGTGCCTCCTACTTAAACCCCCTCCTTATCAAATGTTTTCTAAAAGTCTACGTTATCAGCCTTTAGATTTTACATTTGCATATATACATATAGGGATGGTAATTATAATAGTGAAGGGATGCCTTGAACAACATAGTTTAATTCATATTCTAGTGTATCTGTTTTCATACATATTATCTGGTATGTCATACACATTTTACGATCTAAGAACAAGGTTTCTTTAAATGAAAATTGCTGTTTTGAAGATCAATTTTTTTATGATCATTTGTTCATTGAAAGTAGTGTAGAAAATATTTTCATTTCGTTCATGGCTTAAAATATGCGTACATACTTTCCTATCATCTAATATGAAATGACTTTACATTTACCAACCTTACAGATTTTTTTTTTTTTTTTTTTTAATTTTATTTTTTTTTTGTTTGACAGCCATGCATATTTTTTCGCATAGTAACCCAACGATCTACTCTAAATGTGGAACTAATACCACTGAAATAGCATTAAGTTTACCTTTTTTTAACTACATAGGGGATACTAAACTACCAGAGCGATACAGCAGCTTGTATTTGTTCCGAGCAACGGAGAAAAATTCTGATAGTTCAAAAGAGCCCAAAGGACATCCAATGGCATACAATGTCGACAGATAAATACATAAATAAATGATAATAATAGTAATAGTTTGTATATCTCTGCCACTCATGCAAATTTTGAAATCTCGAAGGATTTGATGCTGTTTGATGACAATTATTGATATAATATTAGAGATTATTATATTTGTTTCATGCACATTCCGTTAAGAGTTACTAATTGTCTATTCATGACTGAATATTTTATTGATTAGTATTTGACATTCTTGACAACTTCTCTAATCTGACCAAATTCGACGAGAAGCGCGAGAAGTGTGGACCGCGCTAAAGTGTGCAATTTCCTAAGTAGTCCGTTGAAATACTGAAATAATTACAAACCATTATATCATTATGGATTGGTCAAATGCCTTTTTCAACCCATCATGTGTCGCGGTCATAGCGTAGTTGGTATTGCGCCGTACAGTCAATCATGAGGACCAGTGTTCGTCCCCGGTCGCGGAAAAACTCTTTTCCGATATTTGTCCCACATCAATTGGTGAAAACCATAAACCTAAATGGGATGAGCAGCTGGTGGCTCGGAAAGGATGTAGTGGTAGTATACATAAAATGATATCTGGCAGCACCTAATTTGCATATTCATATCTTTGACCAGTATATCCTTTTCCTTTTATAATGGAACACAGTGGGAATGCTAAAATGGTTTAATGTATAAAGTAAAAAAAAAACAAAAAAAAACTTAAGAACATATTGATATTTTGAAGACGATTACATCACTCATGGCGTCATTTATATGTAGAACTTAAGATGAGTATATTTTACAATTTTTAAAGTATTCAGGCCCTATTATATGATCGCGCGATGAATAGACCAAAACGGAAGTGACTTAAAATATCAGTATTATCTTGTCTCAGCTGAAAGAAATTATCACGAATCGGCAAAACTTCGTCTTGATTAATTCGCCCAACCTCGACAAGAAAACAGTGATAATCTAAGACACTACCCTATCATACTCATTTCAGGGTAAGTATGCATCTGAATTTTTTACAGTATTCACTAAATCTTTGTTTTAGCAGCAAATAAACATATTGTTGGGTATAAGACATCTTCACTGCTTTATTTCAAATGATTATTTTTGCATTCTGTGTTAGATGAGAAGAGGACGACGAGTTTATTCTAATATTTATATTATTTTAAACTGTTATTGTTGTAAGATTTACAAATAATTTTAGGACATCGCTATTTACCATAAATACGATCCCGATTGAATCTATTCTTTAGAAATCATTTAATGAAAACTCGTGTTTATTTGTTTGTTTATTTTCGATCACTTATCGATTCAAGTAACCTAGCAAGAAGTCGGCCAAAGATATTTATTTGTGTTGTACTTAATGAACATGAAACTTATCCAAGCTGCTATTTCGAGACTTTGGCCGTCTGACTTCGAATTTCCTTGAATTTTGGCAAGTCTGTATTTTTCTTCTAGTATACCTAATGAGCTAGGGATTCTTGCCGATTATAAACACCCTACCTCTTCTCTCGTGAGTCATCTCTTCTACATACTTCTGATTATACGACAGCAATACGGCTGCAATATCATCCAGAGATCTAGCGCTACGTTAAAGCATGGGAGTTTTATCTAATATATTATGTCACTGCTGCAAATCCATCACCAAAGCAATCTCCATGAATACATCAGTTTTGAACAGGTTAAAGACAAACCTCATAATGAAACGATCATGATTTCTTTAGATACGAGCACCAGTGCGTTATAACTACGCAGTATTCTTGCCTTAAGCGGCTAGATAAACCATAAAACATATTCTCCAGTGATTATCAAAGGATGCCGTAAAAAAGTCAATATTGTTCAGGAGTCCCTCTTTATGTCAAGCAAGCGCTCAGAAGAAGGCAGTTTCTTTCCTTCGAAAATTGAAACCTCAATATATCTTGAATGTTCAAATTAATATAGTCAAATAAGTTAAAAGTTAAATTCGGTTATATATTAGAGAATAATTATTATCCATCTTTCCTAAAAACGACTAGATATAACTGCATACGGCTATTGTCTCTAGAAGAACTTGAGCTTTACATTCCCAACGATTTCAAGGCAGCGATAAGCTAAGACTAAGATCAGTCAGTGCATCTGCACAGCCGGACCGGCCTCTTCACTATCTATGCGCTCTAAACTTTAGACAACCTGTAAATATAATCTACATGCATTATGCGTCTGCCCAGACTGCTCAAACTATGCGCGCCAGGCACATGTGAAATGGTTGCAAATTTCACGTAAAGGTTCATAGGGAAATCACAAGGATAGTGTTGGCTACTATGCAAAACTACGATTTCTACGAAAACCTTTCTTTAAGATGTCTGATAGGCATTCTTTATCCCCTGCTATTTACAAGTGTTTTCGGTTATCGAAATAGGTGAACACTAACATCAATCATTATTTTCTCTTTATCTGAAAATTAGACATAGACATTCTTTACTGACATATTGACGAATGCTATTAAAGTGTTAAAAACACTCATTATAGAGTGACAGGCTTTTGTTTGTAGGATACTTGGTTTAGTACATGAATTCGTAAAATACAAGGTCACTCCGACATACGGTCCATGCCCAAAATAATTAACACGTTAATCAAGTTGGAACTACTTGATTCGAATGTTAATTGATGATTGTCATAATCGTCTGCCCACTGATTATCAAAGTAAGAAAATAAAAGATACGGCGGATGTAGCTTATTTCCTTTATAAAAATCACCATCGATAACCTTCCTATAACGTTTCTTTTCATTTAGGAGCATTAAAGGAAACATAAATATGGTAACGATCAAGACGTTTTTTACCCACACGAACGCAAGAACGCACACACACAAACACACGCGCACATATACACATATATGTAAGAAATGCTTCTTGCACCGAAGAAAAGTCTTCAGCAACTTCGATTCAAATGTTGATCCTTAACCTTTTTCGTTTAGATTTGTGAAACATTTGGCTAGAAATGTTAACTTTGCATACGATTATTAGTCTCTTTACGAATCTAGATTAATATTGAAGGCATAACACTGAAAATCACGTTTAAGTTTCTGTAGCGTCCTCAAATACTTCGCTGCGTTCCCTTTTTAATAGGCTCTTTTAGAGTGAAATTTGTGTATGTTATTCAATTGAAAATCCTTTCAAGGTAAGCAATATATTTGCATTTAATTGCATTCTATTTGCGTGTTTCTTAAAGTAGATCCTTTCAAGTGCAATATCATTTTTGAAGAGTACGGATAACAATATGTTAATAACAATAGATACAAACTTAACATGTTTATTTCTTTAAGTAGATCATTTTTATCGCAATAATATTCTCTAGGTGCACGGTTAGCTGACAATGATAATAATTGCATCGTTGCCCTTCCCGCCTTTAACTCCAACACAGTTATTTTCGTCAACCCAAGAATCAAATAGAAGACTCAGCTAGATAATGCATTAAACTGATGATGAGCTAAAATGTTTGGTTGATGAGTAAGAAAGACCCACTTCGTCCATTTATAATCTCCGGTTTGTGTAGGTGTGAAGGCCAGACATTCATTTATACCATCGAGGTGATAATTTAAAAAGGAAGGCGCATTTACTTTATTCAAAGTCAGCCCGTTTAGCTCAGTTGATAGAGCAGTTGACTTCAAACCTCAAGATCAAGACGTTTTTTACCCATATGAACGCACGAACGCACGCACACGTTGTTGTTAATCAACCTATATACGCATGTTTGTATCATTTCATCATTTACAGTAATCATTTTCATAACTACGAAGGCAACATTGTAAAAAAGACTATTCAGGTATTCTTATTTGAAAATGTCTTGATGTTCTACCTTCATGAAATAAAGCTGTTGTTATTATTATTATTATTATCACGGGTTCACGACCTTAGCCGACCATACAACTTACAAAACTAATTGTCTTTGGGATGAGACGTTAAACCGAGGTCCCGTGTGACGTTGCTATCCATCGAGCACGTTAACGAATCCTGGTGGAGCTCTCAACAGTTTCGTCCTACATTCTTGCACTATCCCCCGTAATCTTCTGGGGGTGTGGCTCACATGGGTATTTGCTACGGTAGCGAAGATAAATAAATAAATGTAAAATTACTTTATGCAAACTATCAGAGATAATCGTAAATCTAAGCCGCCGCGATATGGCTGGAATATTGTTAAAAGTGGCGTTAAGCCCCATTCAATTAATCAATCAGTTCAAACTATTAGAATCCATGAGAAATGTGTTATTGGAAAAACTATATTCACCATGTAAAAGATGCAGGTGAGAATTTTACCTGCATTTTTGAACCTGTTTCAAAAACAACTCAAAACATTTTATTTTCTGGTTTTGGGGCTTATACGGACACAGATCCTATAAATAAACGAAATGCTCTTCCACATGTAGTAGAAAACCCGTTTATTTGCTAAACCAAGTTCTTGTTTCAATATAAGATTTACCCGCATAATAACTGGCTTTTAGCTTTTGAGTTTCTAAATCTCTGTAACAATTTTAATACCCAGTGAGAAATGGCTCAAACAGATGAAACATATATAACCTGCTACTCACGCAATTTCGAAATCTCGACGGACTTTACTCTGTTTGATGTTGTCAGAAGAGATCTATTTAGAGACTAATAAAGAGCTGCGGTCGCGTAATCGTATCATTGGATATTCCGTAAAGAGTAATTAAATTACTATTTTTAGCTGAATAGTTTATTGATAGGCATAAGACATTCATGAAAATTTCTTTAAGCTGACTCAAATCGACCAAAAAAAAAACTATTTCATTTTGTTTCAGACATATTTGTTTTTAGTTCATCAGTTATTTGTTTTGGAAATTAAAAAAGTTCGAAAATGCCAATTTTAGAGCCAATACAGAAAACTTGGCATTTATACTCACTCCTACTTAAGGAAATGTTAAAAGCTCAACACTGCGCAATTCCATTTAGTAGTCGGCGAAATACTGCAAATCAACCAAACCTTCACTTTTTTAGGTATCAGGATATAGATATATCATTTTTAAATATAATTCAACAAAGAGAGCTTTTGTACGATGAAATAAGTCTGTAACTGTTTTGCAGGAGTCAAGATATCTATTTATTGAAAACTAATGGATAAATCTAGGGGTAATAGACCTTGTGGATTGATTATTTGACTAGATAATCTAAAATCGAAAGATGGCGACCTAAACCTCAGTAAAGAAGCAAGTTACATGTATAGCCTTAGTAACGATCTTTTTATAGCCGACTGATGAAATATATTTGGTGCAAGGTTCCAAAGCGAATAACTTTATTTCTTGATCGATTTACTTGTGCCAATATAGTTTCAACAAAGAACCACTCACCTTATTATAATCTCGTTCGCAAAAACGGGCATTATCTTGACGGTCTATCTGTCGTAGGTAGGCGTGTCCATAAACGTTTTAAGTCGAGTGAAAGAAGCTATTCTCTTTTTATCAATATATTTTTTCCTTATTGACTTTTACTTTTAAATTTACAACCCAATGTGAATTCTCGTCTATAATTCCCTTGACTTTGAAAATCCAATTTTCTCGTTCGAAAGGCCTAATGCTTTAATTGTTAGTTTCGTCTATCAAAAACGATCTGATTGGTCGAAAAATTTAATTCATACCTCCATGAACAAAATTTTGAGCACGCAGCCATTTTGTATGCTTCCGCACAAAATAGTTCCATACAAAAAGATATCAAAATATGTAAAGTTGTTGTATTTTTCACTCGATGCTATTAAATTATAAGAAATGAAGAGAATAATTTTGTTTTCATGGAGGTATGAACCGAAAAAACTAATCACACAATGTATGAATCCGCTTCGCGTATTCATACAGTGTGATTAGGTTTTTCGGTTCATACCTCCATGAAAACAAATAGTATTCTCTTCATCTCTTAAATGAGCTAAAACGATTTTGCTGATCCTATCACAGATCTGTAAAATGACGGATCGCTGGCCAAGCTCACTGGCCAACTGACTCCTACAGGAAGTTCCACTGCTATGTTAAACTGCAATGTTTTACAAATTCTACACCAGGTAATCCGCGTGGTATGCTACCTAAACATCGAAACTAAAGTTGAATTAGCAAAAGTTACGACGTTTAAGTTGCAAAACGAACAAATATGCTTCACAATATGCCGGCCAATAATGGAGTTCAAAGTTTCTTCCTGTCTGAATGATTGCTGAGATTGGTCGATTTTTTTTATTTTATTATGATTTTTTTTTAATGACAGGCACGATTGGCGTTCTCTTGACACTCATAAATGCTAAATACGAAAACAATGCTCCAGGATATTTTCATGATTTACCGCCACCAACGGAATATTAATTTCATTGTGCTTTAAAACAATTCCAGCATCAATGCGACTTAAGAATTTCTTAGGTTTAGGACGACCGCCGTGATGAGACGACCATGATTCTCTACCACAAGTGCGTTCTACCTACGCAGTTGGCAGTGTCTTACGAACTGAGGTCGACTTCGATGTACCTAACGGCAAAAATGAAGCTCCTTAACTTGAACCTACATTCACGACAATAAGATCTGGATAGGTTTGGTTTAAACATATTTTATTCATATCAAAATTTCCAACAAACAAATACAATGAGACTACATGATATATAAAGATGTTTGATATGTTTAAGGGCTAGGGTGGGCAGACCCGTTAATGGCATCGCTAAACAAACATACCATGCCCATAGATTCTTGAGAGGGGATAATTGATACGTGGGAAACGATGTTATTCTACAATTTTTCAGGAGGTGTATGTATTTGAGCACAATCCGAAAAGTATTTTTTGTCCGCTTTCAATGGAGTGGATAAGTTATTTCTCAACTTTGTTTTAGCACAAACAGAAAAGTATTCTCTGTCCGCTTTCAACGACGGAGTGGATAAATTGTAATTAATATTTCTCAGTTTTGTGATTGTTTTGCATTTTAGCACAAACAGAAAAGCATTCTCTGTCCGCTTTTAACGACGGGGTGGATAAATTGTAGTTATTATTATTTCTCAGTTTTGAGGTTTTGAACAGCCTAAGAATAAGAAAAAGACCAGTCTTAATCGATCATCTTAGACCAGCGAATGATAGCTACTTATTTTGTAAACTAACTGTTGCTATTGGTCCTTCTAAATAGTATGCAATGTTCTTGCTTATCCATTTACAAATCAATCCCTGGTTTTTACGCACCTGTGATTTTATTGAGAAAACAGCAAAACCTTAGAATTTGGACGGGTCTATCATTTTGAAGAACGGTAAAAGCTTAACCCCACTTTCAGATTTTTTCTGAAGATGAAAAGGTTCTTATCCATTTTCCCTCATGTTTTTTCGTTCCTCCCTGAAAAACCAACATATACAATTGACAACCTTTTTCATTCAACAAAACCGCGTATTCAGGTACCATAGGTAATTATGTGTTTCCCATGGCAGTTTCTTCTACATTTTTTATCAATCTTTTTCATTGATGCTTTATATTCATAGAGTGATTGCATAGGTAAAAATACTAAAATACTGATTCTAATAATAGATAATCTGTGAAAACTTCGAAAACGATTGTTTAAATGAACATTGGTGTTAGCGATTTCAGAATCTTTAAAAAAAAGTAAAAGTCTAGTCAATTCCAGATTTTGCAACAAGTACATATGTACTTCCAAATATAGATCAATGTACCGATAGTACTGAAAGCCAGGAAAATTCAACAATTTAAGCATACGAACCACGAAGGATGGTTGTATTTAGCATACGGAAAGATGTGACCTTTCGTTATACCACATCTGTACAATTCCTGAATCCAGCTTCACTGGACAAAATCAAGCGGAGCTTTATAATACTGCTTTGTCCGTCGTGCGTTTATATAGAAACAAGGAATATTTTTTTGTCGGAGTGTCGGCGTAAGATATCGTGACGTCACTGTCCTTGAACGTCTATACATAATGTCTTCCCTTTTTTTAAATACCATCTTTTGTGTTAACCCGTGTTAACCCGTTCCAACACAATGACCCACACAATGACGATTTTTAAACATTGTAAAAGTTTTGGGGAAAAATGTGGATAATGAATAAATTGCTTGTTACAAGCAATTTATTCATTATCCACAATGTTTTCTCCTCCAAAGACAGAGATTTAAAAAAACCAACACCAATTTAAAATTGTCGTCTGAACTTCTCTGAATTTCGACCGGTCTAAAACTTTGCTAATGGGTGGCGCTCTACTCATTGTCACATTATCGAATCACATCTTTCCTAAACTTGTGTTGAAATAACAAGTTTCAAGTCTATTTCCACAGAAATATGGATCAAAGTACTGAAAGTACTGTAAGTTAGCAGAGCATGATTTTTTTAAGTAATCTTCTTTGTCAAAGGTTATCATTGTGCATAAACGAGGTTCAAATTACCCAGGAGATTACACATTATAACAGGATAAAATCTTAGACTGGTTAAAATTGATAGAAGATGCAGACGACAAAATCACGTTAGTTGAATTTAGAAAAAAAATTCTCGTGTAGTCTAGAAAACGTTGCGGACACTGAAGAAACCACTTGTAACTAGCAATTTCTTCGTTGTCCACAATGTCAAAATCTTTTTTCTTGAGATGCGTAATAAAGCGGAATTTGGTAGGAAGAGGATTAAATAGCATGCTTTTGAAGGAGTCGTCTACAATTTGCAAAAAGTTAAATCATGTGGTCATATAAAGCAGCGCACATGGTGAAGACCTCTTATCAAACTCATTTTGAACACGCTAAAACACTTAGGAGATGAACTTGCAGGCAGAGTTTACATTATTCTTTAAATACATTTATCATGAACTACTGTTTTATGTCGTAGGCATTCAATAGATTGAGTGGTTAACCCTCAGGTGTTTTCATTTACTGTATTAGTTGTACTGGCGCGGGATACTGGCGCGGGGTATTCCAGGAATCCATTGTATGGTGCTCTGGTCGCCGCGATATGGCCGAAAAATTTTTAAAAGCGACATAAAACCGCATTCAAACCAGCAATTTTTTTCGCGATGACGCATCGATAAAATGTCAAGAATTTAAAGTGATTTTTTTTTAACCATTGTCATGCTGTATAAATCACCTTACTTAATTGCTGTCAAATCAAATGATAGTACTTGTTGTTAAAAATCAACATTTCTTTTAGAAATCAACTTCATACACAACTATGGCAGGAAAAGTACAATCAGGAGGTATTGACTAAGATCAGCCTGCACATAAGAAAAAAAAAAATAATGAATTTATCAAAATGATAAACTCACTGTTTTGGTAGAATTAGCCCTGCCTTCCTTCATCACGTGATACTTAACGTCATCTACGCGGGACCAAAGATACTGATGACGTCATCGGTGTTGCCATGTAATTCACGAGCGAAATGACGCGCCTGGAGGAATTTAGCACCAGAAAGATCGTATGGTGTCTATTTTTCCATTTATAAAAAGACTAATTATTTGTTTTATTTTTCACGTAAGAGCGGAGCCACGAGTAAGAATATAGCTTTTGTTGTTCACTCAATGAAAGAGCGAAATGACGCGCTTTTAGGAATTAAACTCCAGAAAGAACGTATTTTGTCCATTTTTCCTCCGCCACGAGTGAAAATTTAGCTTTTGTTAATAGTTCAATGAAAGATAAGTCGACCTTATACTGATACGTAGGGAATATAACAACAGTGTCTTTTTCTATTTGTTGTTGTCGTGTTCGAGAATCGTGTGCAGTTATCTTTTATTGGATGGGATCGAAGGTCGAATCAAATGACAAGAATAACTACACACGATTCGAGAACACATTAACAACAAATAGAAAAATCACACGGTTGTAATATTCCTTTATCATATACCTTTTAGGACATGACAATAAGAAAATTCTCTTAAATGATAAAGAAATAACCAACTTTCCGAAAAAAAACCGAACGTCAATACACAAAAAATAGTCCGTGTTTAACGGCATTCGACGAATACGGTTTTTTGGTACACGCCGAATACGGATTTTTTTTCTGTCGAGTTGTATTACATAACCAGATTTTAATCCACATCTTTTATAGGTATATAATAAAAACAGTTAGTCGCTATTTAAACGATGGAAAACAAGAACACTTGGGGAAATATAGATGGTTAATTTCATCATATTCCTATTTAGCTTAGCTGGGTGTCAACATTAACTCTTTTAATTAGAAATTTAAAAAGCAGATCGGTTGCTTAGAGCAACAAACTTCTTGAAAAATAAACGAATAAGCAGAAAAGTCATTGTCCTACATTTCTGCGGATAATTAAATGATAGAAAAAAAAACACGAAACCTAAATATGGCTTAGTCTTCAATGGTCTGATTCTCTTTCTTTCCCTGTGTTAGATCATACATCTGACGTGTTTTTTTTTTTATCTTCACATTCATGACGTTTCCACTAGTCGAGTATTAATTTGTTTGTTTGAATGAGATTTTACGCCGCTTTCAACAATCTTTCAGTCATATGGCGGCGACTGGAGTACCTAACAATGGATTCCTGGTATTTCACACACCAGTACCACCATCACATCCTTTCCTAGCCTCCAGCTGCTATCCCACATAGGTCTACGATTATCGATCCATTGGTGGGAGACAAATAGTCGGAAAGGATGAGTGCCGCCGTCGGGGATCGAACCCGGGACCTCTAGATTGACAGTCCGAAGCGCTACCAACTGCGCTATGACGGAGGCAAGTCGCGTTTTAAACATTTATTACATTTCATAGTTTCAAACATTTTTGGAATGAACAACTGACATTTAATGGTCATTAACTTTTTTTATCGAATAACCTTACGTTTATGAGACCCAGTCGATTACTTTTAAAAACAGTTGACGATTTTATTATTTTTATTTTATATAAACGTAGTTATACATGTGGATTCTTTCTTGTGACTTGTAAAGTCTAATATTTGTTGTTGTTGTACAGGCTGGTTTTATTTACCTGATCCTGACCTTAATACAGAATATATTTCGGATTATTTATACGAATATGATGACATTTCTACAAAATATCGTTCACATTCGCAAAAGCTACAGAAGCCTGAACATTGACCAATCGCTGG
The DNA here is from genome assembly GCA_946902895.1 of Fragum fragum. Lineage (NCBI taxonomy): Eukaryota > Metazoa > Mollusca > Bivalvia > Cardiida > Cardiidae > Fragum > Fragum fragum. Next base: position 16,569,116 of record OX336380.1, read on the forward strand.
CCCCGCCAACTTACTGTATTGGCCGCGCCCTTTGACTCCAATTAAGATGTCCCGCTTCGAATTTACACGTCGTTATTCCCCCGCCCCCCCCCCCCCCCCCAAAAAAAAATAATAGGCTAGTAGCATGTTACAAAAAAAGAGAATGGATCGTTGGCGACCTTAATGTCGTATAACTAGAGCTTGAAAAAAAAATGCAGTTACGACTTTTGAGTCGCCAAACCAACACAAAGGGTTTACAAAATTTGCGGCCAAAGTTGAAGTTCAAAGGTTAATTCTGAATAATTGGTTTGATTGGTCGTTATATTCCTTGATTAGCAGCGGCAATTGGTCAATTTAAGCGGCCAGATTTTCATGAAATTTAGATGACGGAACAGTATGTCCTTTTCCAATAATTTTCAATATCCTTTTATAGTTAAAGTTTCTGTTTCGATTATCAAAAACGGCCGTTCTGATTGGTCCCAAAAATATTCATACCTCCGTGAACACAAATTTGAGCATGCGGCTATTTTGTATTCTTACGCTCTAAACAGCTCCATACAAAAGAGTATCGGTTTGGTTTTTTTTTTTTTTTTTTTTTTTGGGGGGGGTGCTTTTTCGCTCGATGTTTTTAAACTATAAGAAATGAAAAGAATATCTTTCTTTTCATTAAGGTATGAACCGAAAAACCTAATGGCACGTATGTATGTATCCACTTCGCGTATTCAAACATTGCGATAAGTTTTTCGTTTCATACCTCCATGAAAACAAAAATATTCCCTTCATCTCTTAACACGACAAATGTTCTTTTTTTCTATTGAATTCCCTTTTAAATCAAACATTTATCAGGTTGATAGTAATTCTTCGCGTGAAGCCGATAACGACTGAACTGCTAGCGGATGCCTATGACATAATTGTTGCGTCATGGTAACTACAAATAAGGCAATGTACGGTGAATTTGAGACGTGTTTACTAGATTAAATCCGGCCCCATTTGGGATTAATTCGTTGACTTATATGGCGTTACGTAACACGAAATATTTTTGTTCCTTTTCTTCCTTTTTCTAAGTTATGAACAATAATTTGCATTACACAATCAGCTCTATCCCTGCATTCAAATGTCTCTGAATGCATTAATCTTAGAATTTTGAAAATGCGGGGCCGAAACTTTTCTTCCCAAAAACTTTTCAAGAGCCACTTTAAACAATTAACTTAAGTTGCACAACGAATATGTACTAGTTATTATAGCGAGATCATAAAAAAGTCCTTCTGTTAATCAGAAGTCGCGAGTTTGAATCACTACCAAGTTTTTACATTTGATTATTTTTTTCATTTGTTGTTCAAGAGCCACTTTAAACAAATAACTTAAGTTGCACAACGAATATGTACTAGTTATTATAGCGAGATCATAAAAGAGTCCTTCTGTTAATCAGAAGTCGCGAGTTTGAATCACTACCAAGTTTTTACATTTGATTATTTTTTTCATTTTTTATATTCATTAACTATTTATTGGGGGGGACAATATCTTAGTATTTGAATGGGACTTTGAACCTTATACAACCAATATATACAATATCTGTTACAAGAACTGTTACTTACACATGTAAAAGAGAAACATTTCCACAAACTATCAGCATTTCACACAAAGAACTTTGTTCTAAACTGAAGTTTCCGTCACAGTCTTTACGATTGCTTTTTATTATTTTGCAATGTATAGAGATAAAAACGTCGGTGGGCGAATTAAATGTCGTAAATACAACTTTGAAAAAGCTGTATTTACGACACTCGCTCTCCCATCGACGAAATAATAGTTTAGCTGGATTGAAATGATAACTCACCTGTGAAGGTCTTGAATGGAAAAGATGAATAAAGAAAATAACCAAAAAAGATTATAAGATTCATATAAGTTATAGTACGACAGAAACAATCAGAAAATGCAAAAATTGTTTTAATCAAAAATATGTAACGTTTGTACATATAGGTCTAGAATCCGCACGTTTCCACTCATTGACAGCATTTAACCCATCCCAACACAATCCCTCCTTTTTACGCATCAAATGAAAAAAGCTTTGGAAAAGACAGTGGAAAATGAAGGAATTACATGATACAAGCAATTCCTTCATTATCCACAATGTTTTCTATCCGAAAAGACGAAAAAAATTAAAACTCCATCAACTTGAAATTGTCGTCTGCAGCTTCTTTCAATTTGGAACAGTCTAAAATGTTGCTGTGTGGGAATGGGTAATGGTTACCTACTAACCAGTACGAGTATGACTGTAATGACACATTGACAAATTTCTGGTTCACACCCTTGACCACGCCTACTAACTCCGACAGGAAGTCCCACTTTGATATTAAACGGCGTTATTTGGTAAAATAACATGTAGTAATCACGTTTATGTCACCAACCTAAAAAGATTACTTCACATAATTAGTGGCAAATGTCGGAGTATAAAGTCAACTTCCAGTCGAAGGGAATAATTTTATTGGTCGGTTGATGATTTCATTGACAGATACGATTGGTCAAATTACATCAGAAAATGAACTTCACATAGTAGAAAAAAACAACAAGAAAACTCTGCTATGTCTATGGTGAAAGATCGAATTTTAATAAATTTAAATGAGAAGGGTCAGCAACAGGTTAAATTGTATCCACTATACATAAGTGATGGAAAGGAACATACCAAATGATTAACTCATTACGACATGACAAAATTTTAGACTGGTCCAAATATAAAGAAGTTGCAGACGACAGTCTCACGTTGGTTTGGTTTTGAACATTTTTGCCTTTTAGGATAAAGACATTTTGGACATTGAAGAAATTTCCTCATGGTCAAAAATGTTTTCCAAAGCGTTTCCATTGAGGTGCGTTAAAAGCAGGATTGGGTGTACATTGGTTGAGAAATACTCCAAAATCACGCAAAGGAACCTCCCTCAGCAGCAGGTACATGTTCTTGTCAAAAAGAAAAGAGTATTAAATTCATACATCAAGTATTTTTAGCTAGCAAAGCGTCAGGTTTGATAGCTGAAGTTAACAGATAAGATTTTGAGGTCTTCTCAAAGTTCAAACGAGTGCAAACTGCCACTGGAGGCTTAACCACTAAATCCACAGAATGTCTACGCAAAAAAAGTAGTTCTTGTGTATACTCGGGCATATTGTGTTCAAATGACTTGCCACATGAACTAACTTAATTCAAAATGTAGAGAATACCTTCAAAAGCATGCTATGCAACCAATTTCCATTTAATCCCGCTTTTTAAGAATCCCCCCAAAAGGCTTTGGAAAATATTGCGGGCAATGAAGAAACTGCTTGTAACAAGCAATTTATTCAGTGTCCACAATGTTTTCCACCCTACAAATGACAAAGAAGACTACATAACAAAACAATGCTTTGCTAGCTTACAGTACTTTCAGTACTTTGATTTCGACTGGCCATATAAAACTTATTAACCCTGTGTAAGCAGATAGAAAGGGTAAAGACAAGTCTGCTTAACCCTTTCTCAAACAATCCTTCCTTTTTTATGCTCCTCTTTTAAAGAGCTTTGTAAAACAACTTATAAAATGAAGCAATTGCTTGTACCAAGCTATTTCTGCATTATCCACAATGTTTTCTACCCAAATAGATGGAAAAGATCTAAATTCCATCAACTTGAAATTGCTGATCTCTGTCTGCACTTCTTGTCAGTCAGTCACTTGATTGGGCTTGGACACTACAATCAGGTCGATTGGCTTTTAACCTGACTTTTAATAGTATTTCAGTCATACCGCGGGGCATGGACGAAGTCCGTAGCTTTTACTTAAAATCATAAAATTCTTCAGCTGAAAAAGGGAAGAAATTAACAGAAACAATGCAGATTATTTCACATTGAAGGGTTGAATGATTGAATTGGTTTAACGCCGCTTTTGACAGTATTTCTGTCATATTGCGGCGGCTGGAGCACCTAACAATGGATTCCTTGTATTTCTAACACCAGTACTACCACTACATCCTTTCCTAGCCTCACGCTGCTATCCCACTTAGGTTTACGAGTACCCACCAATTGGTGAGAGACAAATGTCGGAAAAAATATTACTACCACAACAACATTTTCAATGTTTCTAAAACCTATTCGATCATAATTTCAACCCCATTTATCTGACTTACACGTTGTGACTGAAGCACATAAGAAGAAAATATCCCTCATATTGCGATATAAATTACATAATTTTAATATAGTCTCTGGTTTTCCCAAACCATCTAGATTAATGCTGTTTTATAGCGTCTATATGACACCTTTGAATGTGAATGTACTTTTTAGAATTGACAGTTAAGCCTGAAGCTCTAAATAAGTTTATCCCTTGTCATGCTGAATAAATCAACTTACTGAATTGCTGTATATCAAAGGGCTGAAAGAACTGATAGAACTTGTTTTTCAAAAATCAAAATTTCTTTTAGAAATCAATTTTTTAAACAACTCTGACAGGAAAAGTACAAACAGGAGGTGTAAACTAAGATCAGACTGCACTTATGTGCAGGCTGATCTTAGTCTACACCTACTTCCAAAACCGGAAAATTCCGGGCTCAGCATGACAAGGGTCAAAACCAGTTTTCGAAACGGCTAGACTGCTAAGGGCTGCATTAGTCAAAACATAGAAAATCGGGCATAAAAAGGAAATGTAAAATTAAGATTTTATTTTTCTTTCAATTTTAAGTTTTCCATCCATATTTTGTCATTTTTGTTGAATTCAAATGCGCCTTCACACCGATTCGATAAGCATGCAACTACATGAACACTGGCAGTAGCACTCGACAGGGTTAACGTTTACAAATTTGAACAACAAAAAAAAGTTAATTTCCAAACTTTCACTTCAGATGACAAAAAAAAAATGATATAAGTATATTTTGTTTTGTTTGAATGGGATTTTAACACATTTTCTGTCATATCGCGGCGGTTGGAGCACCTAACAATGATTTCCTGATATGTATCGCACCAGTGCCACCATTAGAACCTTTCCTAGCCTCTAGCTGCTAACCCATTTAGGTTTACGATTATCTACCCATTGGTGAGAGACAAATTTCGGCAAGGAAATGTACCGCTGCCTGGGAAAGAACCGATGACACCCCAGGTATATTTTGCAGAAAAATAATCTGACCATGTAACAGCATTTCAGTTGAAAGGTTTTCCTCTAGACCGTAATTTGGTATTACTTTCTAAGGTTACAAATGTAGACGAAAGAGCCTTGTTTTATAATCCTTTGGATCCAATTCAAAATGAAGACACACATTCTGACAAAATTTGCATGCGTTTGTGGCTTCAACGGTACACACACTACAATAGTTGACGAAGATTGAAATAAATCTTTATCATATACTTATAAATATTTCGATTGAATTATATATATTACATACAGACAAAATCGGCCACGTAAGAAAGACAAATCCGTCTCTGATAGCACTTGTCGAACGTCTTAGATGACGTAATTTTCATTCTGTATATGACGTCATAATACGAATAAACATATCAGAATGGTAAAATAGAAGGGGAATTATTTTAGAAAATAGATTTTTGTTTACTTTTCCGTCGAATTCAATAAATAAAAAGATAGCTATATAATAAATGGAGTATTATGTAACATCTTGTATTTGCTTCTCGCTGCGGAGGAAAAACTGAAAGCAAATACAAAATGTTGTATCACTATCACAACAAAATATTATCTATTTATTTAAATGTAGACTTATCACAATAACTAACCTTAAGGACGTTGTGCTCAAATGATATAAAATATTAGTTTCCGTATTGAAAAGCATGTCCATATTTTGGTCTTCGACATTGGCCTTCGGGCTATGAATCCGTGAACGAAAGTATTCTCAACGTCCCATTTGTGATGGACACTTATGAATCATACAGAGCTTTTTTATCAAGGGTTATGGGCGGTTTACAGAAAATTTGAACTTTGACCTTTCAATGTGACCTTGACATCTGACCTACTGATACAAGGTTTGCAATATACACACATGGCCATGGCGATGAACAAAACTGCAGAATTATTGTGGGGAAAAACTAACGAAAGAAAGAAAGAAAATACGCATGCATAGCTCATTCTTACAAATAGTATTTTTGTCAATAGACAAAATGTTTCGAGAGATAATCTGTTCAAAAGTAACGCCATGAAATATACTAAATATATATAATATTCAATATCCAAATGACTCATTTCATTGAACTACATTACTAAATTAGATATAGATGTTTCTCATTATTTTCAAATAACTTGAAAAGGGTTGAGTAGTGTAAAAGATCGAAGAAGACAGAGACATATTAAGGAAATAATCAAATATCAAATATATCGACTTCTACGCTATTAGTTGCTACTTTAGCAAACTCACCTCTCCGTTCAAAATGCTACATTGCTACAAGGCAAATTGATTCTGAAAATAGATATAAATTTCGCAAATTATTTTTCATTCTTTCCTATTATATTATTTATTATAGAAAGCTTTTAGGAGAGGCCACTTGATATCATTATCATACCACGGTCTTTCTTAAAACAGATCCTTTGAAAAGATAGAGGGTCGAGTATCGGTCAGTTAACCCATTTCTGTACAAATCCGGATTTCACGTCGCTGTGATTTTTTACTTGAGAAAACATTGATGGAAAAGGAGAAATTACTCATAGCAAGAAATAGTCCATTTTCCAATAATTATTTCTACCACATAGGACGGTTTCATTTTAATTTGCATCCAACTTTCATCTTTGTCTGTAACCTCTTTCGATTTTGACCAGTCAAATTTTCAGAAGCCGCGGCCATATCGCAATGGTGGCGCGTAAGACTCTTAGTCATGGAGTCCCGTGTTAGATCCAAGACTGCGGCTAATATCCTTTCCGATATTTGTCTGCCACCAATGGGTGGATAATCGTAAACCCATGTGGAATGAGCAGCAGAGGGCTTGGAAAGGAGGTAGTGGTAGTACATGTATTGGTGTGAAAAATACCAGGAACCCATGGGTAGGTGCTCCGACTTCCGCGATAACAATACTGTTAAAAGATTGAACCCATTCAGCCAATCAATCAACCAAATTTCAAAGAAGGGAAAGGTTTAAAGGTGGTATTGCAAAAAAGTGGATGAGTAGCTATCTAGATGGGGTTGTTGCTATATCAGAAAGATTGGGCAAAAATAAAAAGGTTCTGAACCCTATATAAGCCGTTGCAGTCTGCACAGTCCGACTCGAGTCGATACTTTTCACACTTCACAGGAGGTGACGCTGGACGGGTAACAAATCGTCGTTGGGCGTGCAAATTGTCGTAATTACAGCTTGAATTAAGCTGTAGTTACGACATATTGCAAGCCCAACGAGTAAATATTTTCCGTCTTTATACGTTATTCAAGGAAGTAAATAATTTGGGTTACGTCTTTCAAGATTCAATTATTTTATTGGCTGAGATTTCCTTTTAACCCTTGTCATGCTGAACCCGGAATATTCCGGTTTTGGCAGAAGGTGTAGACTAAGATCAGACTGCACTTATGTGCAGGCTGATCTTAGTCTACACCTCCTGCTTGTACTTTTCCTGCCAGAGTTGTTTATGAAGTTGATTTTATTTATACAGCATGACAAGGGTTAATACTTCCATAAACAGATTTTTAGCGCGCTACTATTTTGTACGCTTGTATACAAAGTATATCTACAATATTTCACTCGGAACTAGTAAAAAGCTTTCTTTCTTTTGCTAGGTGTGATTAATTGAGAAATGAAGAGAGCGTTGTTTTTTGTTTGTTTGTTTTGATTTTAATTGGGGTATAAACCTTGAAACTTAATCAGATTAATGTCTGAATCATACCTAATACTTCAATGAAAACAAGCAAACAAACAAACAACATCAACAGAAACTTTCTCTTCATTTTTTCTTTATTCTAGAATTAACAAAAGAAGTTAATCAGTATGAGCATATTCATAGATTGAATCATATCATATATTAAAAACGAAGTTATAATGAAGCTAGAAACGACTAGCGTTCAAGATATGGCCTGAAAGCTGCTATAATAAACCAGAATTATTAGTAAAGCAAGATAACACAAAAATGGAAATCGACTAATCTAAGATAAATGGATCTCTTGCCCGCCCACTAATTCCGTCTGCAACGCCCATTGACTCCAACAGGAAGTATCATCTCGATATCAAACGATATTATTTTGCAACATTTATAGCCAGTAACATGTCTAAAAAGATCAACAGAAATTATTGGTTAGCGACCTAAACGTCGTAACTGCAGTTTTAACAAGCTGTAGTTTCGACGTTTAAGTCGCAAAATCACTTTAAAGTCTCCAAACCATGTAAGAAACTACGCAAAAATATCAGTCAACGTTTGAGTTGTACCACTCTTGAGAGATAAACCACTTTTAATTAACTAAGCTGTGGTTCCGTGTATGGTAAAGATGTTATGTAACTGAAGTCTGTTGAAAGCGCCATTTAACCCGATACAAAAAAATTAAAATAGTTTCCTCATTCACGACTTATTCGACTTTTTGGAGGCCTTGAACAATGGCATTGAAGATATAAATAAGTATTCAAAAAAGGAAAACGGCTGTTAAGAGCATTTTTAGCTAGCAAAGCGTCAGCTTTGATAGCTTAAGTTAACAGACGAAATTCTGGGGTTATCTAAAAGTTCAACGAGTGCAAACTGCCACTGGAGGCTTAATTTCTAAATCAATTGAATGCCTACGCAAAAAAGTAGTTCTTATGTATTTAAGGAATATTGCAAACTCTATTTAAATTGTAAAGAAACTTCTTTTCAAAAGCATGCTATTTAACTCACTCAATTCCGCTTTTTAAGCATCTCAAGAAAAAGCTTTGGAAAATAATGCGGACAATGAAGAAATTGCTTGTAACAAGCAATTTCTTCAATATCCACGTTTTTTCCTACCCAACATGGGAATCATTTTCTTTATTCAATCATGCTTTGCTAGCTTACAGTACTTCAGTACTTTGATTTTATTATCGGTATGGTTTACATGTATTTTGGGAAATATTCAACCGACATAGCATTCAAAAAGTCGCTCGACTGTTTCCATAAACTGTAATAGATTTAACTAAAATCGAGAAACCACGACGAATGACCAGTTTTGGTTGGTAAGGATTCGGGCTCTCGTTGCTTTGTGCTCTATGGTGGGTAAGTCATAACAGCGTTTCCGATCAACTTTTTACAGAATCAATCCGCGGTACTACTTTTTCAAGATCCCTTCGTGTTCTATGATGATTATATTGACATTGAAATGATATTTATCTTAACTTTTTATTATTATTTTTATTATTCTTATTCTAGGCTACTTATTCTAAAGGAAGTCACAGTATATATTGGCTAGATGACAAGCTTGGAGATATTGGTGTAGCTGTTGTTTTAATTCTATTATTTTTTTCTGAAATAATGATGTCTAGCATTATCTATTAGTCTGATTATTACATTTGCTTCATTCCATCAATAATATACTTGTTGACCCTATTTCAAATAGGACTGATTGATTGATTGATTGAATAGGGTCTAACACCACTTTCAACAGTATTTCAGTCATATCGCGGCGGCTTGGGCACCTAACAAAAGATTCCTGGTATTTCTTAAACAAGTACTACCACTACATCCTTTCCTAGCCTCCAGCTGCTATCCCACTTAGGTTTACGATTATCCACCCATTGGTGAGAGACAAATGTCGGAAAGGATATGTGCCGCCGTCGGGATCGAACTCAAATAGGTCTGTCTGTTGGGTATGTGTGCGAAAGAACATGTTATAAGCAATTTGTTCAATGTCTGCAGTGTTTTCCAAAGCATTTTCTTGAGATGCTTAAAAAGCGGAATCGAGTGGGAATGGACCAAATGTCATGCTTTTGAAAGCAGTCACTACAATTTAAATAGAGTTTGTAATATTCTTAAAATACACAAGACCTACATTTTTGTGGTGTAAGCATTCAATGGATTTAGTGGTTAATCCTCCAGTGGCAGTTCGCACTCGTCGAACTCTCAGACGACCTCAAAATTTGTCTGTTAACTTAAGCTATCAAAGCAGACGCTTTGTTAGCAAAAATTTTACCTTGACTGACTGCATGTGGTTCATTGGCTGGGATAAAGTCTCCGTTCTCTTTACCTTGGAATAAGCTTGAAATGTGATGGTTTAGGTAAAAGCGGTTTGATAGACGACCGAGAACGTGCTACCTAATTAGCTACAAATAGAGAGAAAATACCACAGGATCAATTTGTATTAGTGTCGGAAAAATAGAGATTAATTCGCGATTTTTGAGTACGACAGCGCTGTGAAACTGACAGAACGATTAATTCTGGTCAGTTATTTACTGTTTCTGCACTTATTGCCTTATCACAAGACACGTCTAAACCTTTTTTCCTTTGTTGTATTTATTGTTTTATAACTTTGTTATATTGTGCTGTTTTACAATAAATATTTCTATCAGATACTTATATGCAGAGTGCACAATCAAGACTCTGACCTGACTACGGAAGCCTGTTTCCGCCACCCGCTTTTCGACCTACGAGAAACTCGAAAAGCAGAAATTAGGCGCACGAACTTCCACTTTTCTCGAAAAAAATGTCTACGCGAAAAGTCGAAGTTTTTGACCTGATAATTGTCATAAAACTTTCGACTTTTCAACCTCACGTTCGTTTAGAAAAGTGGTAATAAGGAACTTCTTACTTCAACTTTTCGCATTCAACTTTGCCGACATTTCGGTTTGTTTGTTGTTTTGTTGACTTAAACGTAGAAACTACAGCTTATTTCAGCTGTTGTTTCGATATTTAGGTCGCCAACCAACCATTCTTTTTTTAGCTAGCAAAGCGTCAGCTTTGATAGCTTAAGTTAACATACAAACTTTTAAGGTCGCCTCAAAGTTCAACGAGTGCAAACTGCCACTGGAGGCTAAATCATTAAATCCGTTGAATACCTACGCCATAAAAGTGGTTCTTATGTATTTCAGGAATATTGCAAACTATATTCAAATTTTAGAGAACTCTTTCAAAAACATTCTATTTAACCCACTCCCGACCCCATCCGATTCCGCTTTTAAGCATTTCAAGAAAAAAGCTTTGGAAAACATTGTGGACAATGAAGAAATTGCTTGTATATCAAGAAATTTCTTCATTATCTTCAACATTTTCTACCCAAAAAGGGAACTATTTTCTTAATTCCACCAACTTGAAATTGTCGTCTTTATCTTCTTTGAATTCGGACTAGTCTAAGATTTTAACATGTTGTAATGGGTTTACCTCCGGATTATCCCCATCTTACTTTAACCTCGTTTATTTATCTTGATAACATTTGGCAAAGAAGATTCCTTAACAACACAATGTTTTGCAAGCTTACAGTACTTTCAGTACTTTGATTTCGTATATCCTGCTGGTCATAGATTTTTTTTAAATTTCTTACTACTGACCATTTATCTTTTAAGTTTATTTGAGTTTATTACAAAATAGATGCCCAATGTGCACGATGGCACAAACATGAGCCAACATGAGCTTACTGTACAAATTTTACAAAACACAATGGTCAATATGCATGGAGGACAATACGTATTATATAATACATGTAGAACTAAAAAAAAGATGTAAATTAATTTCAATTAATTTTGTGCTAAAAAAAGACTAGGTTTACATGTATATAATGATATATCTCCTGAACTATTATAAAATCTTGCAGCTGCAGTATAGGTTATACGGCAGCTACGAGGTTCTAGAACCACACCGACGGAATGATTTTTTTTTTCTAATATTACACCACATTTTATCTGATAAGATCGTTCCCTATTTACGCGCACCATGTATCTAGCCTACACGCTGTTTAAATGAACTCCGTATGATATCGAGGTGAAAATTCCTGACGGAATTTAGTGGGCGGGGCCAGCGATCCGTCAATTTTTGGAAATGAAAACGTCATACGTGATAAGAGGGCTTCCACATCGTTGATAATTGACCAATGGTGGCTTTCAATTTAACAATTGATCCACCAATCAAACTAGTTATTTAGACCTTTTGAACTTTGGACTCAAACATTGTCCAGTAAAACAATTCTGTCGGTTTAGCGACTAAACTCAAGCTGTAGTTACGAAGTTCAGGTTGCAACCCAACTATCTTTCTTTCTGCTAGATGTTACTGACCATAAAATTTAATTAAGTGAAATTTCCTGTTGGAGTCAATAGGCGTGGCCAGCGGAGTATGTGGGCGGGGCTAGCGATCGGTCAATTATGTTAATTCAGTTGACGATTAGATACTAGTAGTGTTTTTATAACCCACACGCTATTTCTGCACCCTTCGTATGCTGAACCCGAAATATTCTTGTTTCCATAGTGGTGTAGTCAGAGATCAGCCTGCATATATGTTTTCACCACCCATCTGTCCCTTTCAAGCAAGAGCTGCTTGTGAGGTTAATTATTGAACAACAAGTAGCGCTCTCAGCCCTTTGATATCGAATCAACTCTAAATCGGATTTTATTCGGCACAACACTTTTTAGAGTTAAGATCCCAGAAGGTATAAATGCAATCCCCCAAACGAAAAAGGACGAACTGAGCAGGCTGACTGGGCGAACACATCTCATACTATACATACTTTCTATACCTAGAGTCTACCTAACTATATACATGTAGTTTTATTTTTCGAAATAATTGAATTTTTAGTTTCGTCTATCAAAAACGGTCAATCTTATTGGTCGAAAAATATATATAAATATCTCCATGTACACAGTGTTGAGCACGCAGCCAATTCGTATGCTTCCATACAAAAATGAATCAAATTTAGTAAAGTTTTTGTATTTTTTCGCTCGAAGCTATTAAATTATGAGAAATGAAGAGAAAAATCTTTGTTTTCATGGGGGTTTGAACGAAAAACCTATACGCTTCGCGTATTCATACAATGTGATTAGTTTTTTCGGTCAATACCTTAATGAAAACAAGATAAACATCCTCTTCGTGTCTAAAATACTGTCTCTGAATTACCTCTTCTGGATTCGGCAAGTTTTTAGAATATTTGTTTACGGGTTTTCCGATGCGATCCTTTGTCATGGAACTGGTCCAAAATAACAAAACCAGGGTGAACGTGACATCCCCTACCATTACTCATGAACGCCAAGTCTGATCAGAATCTTCACTATGTACTCTACTAATAGACCTGATAGACACTTACTCAAAACCCCTTAATGTGGTCAGCAAATATTGAATAAGCTGTAGTTACGAGGTTTAAGTCGCCAAACCATGTCGATGTTCAAAGTTCACTGAAATCCAAATGAATTTGTTGAAAGCTGCTATCTACCAATTCACGCTCATTTCAACGCTTGGAAATATCACTTAAAGGCTAACATATAGCCAATAGAATACAGCTATCATTAAAAAGGCACAATATATTCCTTTAAAAGTCAAAATTTGTTTAAAAGAAATGTTTCGTATTTCACTTAATCAAAAGACGTATTATTTCTAACATATATTTATTGGATATCTGATAATGTTTATGTATTACAAAATCGGTTGTCTGGAATTTACATTATGTTCTTTTTTTCCACCTATCACTCAAAATCGCATTTTACTTCGCTTTTCATTTTTTAACAAAACGTCTATTTGTTCTTTGAAATATTTTTTTAGATCTCTTATCTTAAGATTCAATTCTACAGATGTAACACCTTAAGTGAACGACTTCTTAATTACTGTATGTTTCCTAAGCGCCGCCGTCATAGCGCAGTCGGTAGAGTGGCAGACTCCTAATCTTCAATAATGGGATATCAAGGGTTCGATCCCCGGCGGCGGCACATATCCTTTCCGACATATCCTTTGTCTCTCACCATTGGGTGGATAGTCGTACGCCTAAGTGGGATGGCAGCTGGAGGCTAGGAAAGGATGTAGGGGTAATACTGGTGTGAGAAATACCAGTAATCAATTGTTAGATGCTCCAGCTGATATGACTGAAATACTGTTAAAAGCGGCGTTAAACCCAATTCAATCAGTCTATATTTCTTAGCCGACGACTTAAACCTACACGCTCGTTGAGCTGTTGTTGCAACGTTTTTGGTTCCCTTTCTACGATATGTATATTTTGTGAACCTCTGGTTATTTTCATTGATCGTTAGGATCGCAAGAAACCAATAAAATCGTTGCCAAAAACATGTGCAAGTAATGGTTGGCGAGGGCACGATTCGAACCCGCAACATCGGTGTTTAGGAAAATGCTAAATTTGTGTTTATATTCATATAATTTACTTTTAGCTTTTCCTATCAAGACGCAGCGTTTTGATTGGCTTTTTTGTTTTGTTGTTGTTGTTTTGTTTTTTCGTAAGTCCACGAACAAAAGTTTGAACAGTGAACTATGCGATATGTTTGTGCATAAAGTAGAGCGATTAAATTTTACTCAAAACCAGTAATTTTCTTTCAGGAAGTTATATAAAAAAGAGAATATTTTTGTTGTCATTGAAGTATGAGCCCAAAACTTTCATCAAACTATTATATGAATCAGCTTCGCATACAAATACAGTGTAATGATGTTATAGGCTGATTTAAGAGATGCAGAAAATATTTTTTTGTTTTTGTGGAGGTATGAACCGAAAAACCTAATCACACTGTATGAATACGCGAAGCGGGGTCATACATTGTGTGATTCGATTTTTCGGTTACTTCCTCCATGAAAACAAAAATATTCTCTTCATTTCTTATAATCTAATAGCATCGAGCGAAAAAAAGCTTTATTAATTGTGATACCTATTTGTATGGGACTATTTTATGCGGACGCATACAAAATCGCTACGTGCTCAAAATTGTGTTGATGGAGTATGAATTATTCTTTCGACCAATCAGAACGCCTGATCATGATAGACGAAACTGAAAATTGAATTATTCCTCAATGAAAATGATAATAATAATAAAAAAAGAATTCTCTTAAATCATTTCATAAAAAAGTGTATAAATCGCATCACTTAGAAAATCGTTTGTCCTTGGACGGTGTATATTTTCTGCCGATGCGTGTTGATGGAATTTAGTTTCTGGTTGAATAATCTTATTATGTCACGTATAGCCCATATGTGACTCGCAAATGTCCAATTTAATGCCATATGAATGTTTATCTTTCAGACTGAACTGTGACCTTTATCCAATCCTTTTTAGCTAGCAAAGCATCTGCTTTGATAGGTGAAGTTAACAAACAACGAGTGCAAACTGCCAGTGTAACCATCATATACGTTAAATGCATATGCCATAAAAAGTAGTTCTTATGTATTTCCAGATAATAGCAAATTGCGACTGCAAGTTCTTCTCCAAGGTTAATTTAACCAACTGGAGCAGACTATGTTCAAATGAGTCTGACCAGAGTCTTCACTTTGCGCACGGCTTTGTATGGCCTTATCTATCAACTTTTTTCAAATCGTATAGAACTCCTTCAAAAGCATGCTATTTAACCAATTCCCACGTAATCTCTAGAAAATAACTTTCGCAAAGATAGTGGACATTAAAGAAATTGCTTGTATCAAGCAATTTCTTCAATGTCAACACTATTTTCTACCCTCAATGTTTTTTTTACTCAAAGTGTTTTCTTTTTTTCTTTTTTTTTAAGTAAATTCAAAAATAATATTTTTGTTTCATTGAAGTATGAACCTTCGCCATTGAAGTATGAAGCTATGACGTTTTAGGGTTAATTCCTCAATGAAAAAAAAAAGAAATCTCTTATATCATTTCTAAAAAAAAAAAAAAAAAAAAATCGTATCTCTCAAAAAATCGTTTGTCCTTGGACGGTGTTTATTTTCTACCGATGCGTGTTGATGGAAATTTAGTTTCTGGTTGAATAATCTTATTATGGCACGTATAGCCCATATGTGACTCGCAAATGTCCAATTCAATGTCATGTGAATATTATCTTTTAGATTAAACTGTGACCTTTGTCCATTTATTATTATTTTAGTTTTCGCAGGTGTCTACCTACATACGAAATGGGAGTCTTGATATCGAAATCCGTACATTCTTGTTTTCTGAGATTGATTAGTCTATGTCATTTTTTAATTCCAATACCTTTCCCTATTTTACCCAAATTCTATTTTATCAATTCTGTGCTCACAAAATGCCCTCTTTATGAAGAAAACTGTATTCCATTTACTTCTTTTCCAATCTAATTAGCAGAACGTTTTTAGAAATGTGTTTAGTTTTGATTACAATTCCTCTCTGTTGTAAAAGCCATAAAAGCAAAAATAGATGCATGTATACGTATCTATAATACTTAATCACTTCGAAATTAAAATATTAATAAACACCGGGTTTGTGTCTGTGTGTGTGTTTTACGCAAAATTAACCAATTCCTAGTCGACAAAAAATTAGACAGGTCCAAATTGAAAAGAGAAGCAGACAACAGGTAAAAGTCTGTGAAATTTTAGATATTTTCAACATCCTGGGTGGAAAACATTGTGTAAAATGAGGAAATTACTTGTAGTAAGAAATCAAGATATTGTTTGTTGCAAACAATTTCTTCATTTTACACAACGCTTTTCCAATTGTTTTTCTGGGGGGGGGGTGTTTAACCCTTTCCTGTTTCGCAAATTTTTATACGTGTCCATGTTCAAAGGTTTCACAGACCACAATTTCAAGAAGATTTTAATTGAAAAATAACCAATCAGTAGGGGAGAGAAAAATATTGTGGAAAAAAGAAGAAATTGCTTGTTTACAAACAAATTTCTTCTTATCCTACAATATTTTTTCAATGAAAACCCACGGGGACGTAAAAACCAGGAATCGCACAGGAAAGTATTAAAAACGTCATTGTGTCGAAATGGGTTAAAATTTTAAAGAATATTAATCCATGTCCTTTTGAATATTTATCCTGTTTATCCTATTTTTATAACATTGACATTAATAGAATGATTTTGTAATCAGAGATTTTTATCAACACACTAAGAACAAGCAGGTAGTGTAGGCTAAGATCAGACTGCACGTCTGTGCAGGCTGATCTTAGTCTATACACCTGCCTAAGCTATGGTCAAACCAAGAATATTTCGGAATGAGCATGACAGCGGTTATTGAGAAGTCATAAAATAGCGACTATTCATCTACATCTCTAATGAGTCATATATAAACATACAAAAACCAGATTGCGTCGGGGAAAAAATAACGATGGAAAAAATGAATTCCGAGAGATTAAAATACTAATTGTAAATGATGTCATAGTACTAATTATGATGTCATTTTCAATGAAACGAAAGGCTTTATCGTACAAGCTTTAGCTTATTTGTATAGTTATTGTATTGATATAATATCGTCCATTTCATATCGAAAGTAATCTACGGGTTAATTTCACTCCAATGTCGTAAATTATGTCATGAATATATTGCAAGTTTTGAGTGTGTGTGTATTTCCGTTTATTTATCGTCGCTACCGTAGCACATGCCCATATAAGCGACGCCCCCAGAAGACGGTTAGTTGTTACAGGGGATAGTGCAAGGATACAGGACGAAACTGCTGAGAGCTCCGCCTGGTTCTTTAACGTGCTCGATGGATAGGATCGTCACACGGGGCCTCGGTTTAACGTCTCATCCGAAAGACAATTAGTTTGTTAGTTGATATGGTCAGCCCAGGGCTCGAACCCGTGATCTTGAGGTTTGAAGTCAAGTGCTCTACCAACTGAGCTAATCGGGCAAGTTTTGAGTCCATAGACTGTAGGTTAGATTGAACAGCGTCGCTTCCTCACCGAAGAGTTCCAGCTGCAATGTGACCCCCCCCCCAACTCCACATATTACATTACTCTGTACCATCTGAGGTCAGCCTGAGTCCGCATTGTGAAAATATATATATACTAAGATAGAATGTACATTCTTAATTTCAGAATCCCACTAGGTCGCGGCCATAGGGCAGTTGGAAGCGCATCGGACTCTCAATCGCGAGGTTCATGGTTCGAACCCCGGCCGGGGCAAATATCCTTTCCGACAATTGTCTCCCACCATTTGGAGGATAATCTAAGTGCGATGAGCAGCTGGAGTCTCGGGAAGAATGTAATGGTAGAACTAGTGTTAGAAATACCAGGAAGCCATGGATAGGTGCACCAGCCGCCGTGACATGACTGAAATATATTATCAAAAGTGGCGTTATATAGCATTCAAACAAAACAAATAAAACACCACATAAGACGGAACTGTTACGACTTTTTTTTCTTCCATCGATCTCTAGAAACAAGCGGCAATTTGGTCACACGTCGTAGGGAATTTTCGGATCGCTTACTAGATCCTCTAAGCTTCGACGCGAAGTTCAGATTACAAAACGACTTTATCTTTGCAAAATTTATGGCCAACAAATATCAAATATAATACCTTTTTTGCGACCTTAACCGTTTAATATAAGCACAGCTTGAATAAGCTGTAGTAAGACGATTAGTCGCCGACAAACACGAAACGTTTAACATAAATATAGGAGTTTAACGTTAACATGCGGTCTATATAAATAAATAAAAATTAAAGTACTTAAAAGTACTGTAAGCTAGCAAAGCATTGTTTTGTTCAGTAATCTTCTTTGTCAAACGTTATCATTTTAAGAAGACTGAACGAGGTTAAAGTAACAAAGGAGTTCACGCATTCCCACACAACCCCTCTCTTTTTACTCCCCTCGAAGAAATCGCTTGTTACAAGCAAATTTCTTCATTTTCCACATTGTTTTCTACCTGAAGAGATAATTATTTTAGAATTTTCAGCAATTTGAAATTGTCGTCTGCAACTTTTTTTCGAAGACTCTGATCAGAATCATTTTGAACACGCTGTGCCTAGGAGATGAACTTGCATGCAAAGTTTGCAGCATTCCTGAAATACATAAGGACTACTTTTTATTGCGTAGCCATTTAATGGATTTAGTGGTTAAGCCTCCAGTGGCAGTTTGCACTCGTTGAACTTTGAGAAGACCACAAAATTTTGTCTGTTAACTTAAACAATCAAAGCTAACGCTTTGCTAGCTAAAAATGTCTGGTTATTCTTTTTTTTTTTTTTTTTTTTCTTATTAACAGCAGGAATCCTTCAGTTGGTTTACGCCACTTCTTTGTACACCATAACTCATTGATTGATATTTATCCACTTGGACGCGGATTAACTTATTACCACAACTTTTGAAAAGCATTGTGGAAATTGAAGAAATTGCTTGTTACAAGCAATTTCTTCATCGTCCACAATGTTTTCTATCCAAAATGACAAGGAAACTAAAAGAAAATAATTATCAGTAAATAAAATAAAATACTATGAAAAAATCAATCAACTTAAAATTGTCGTCTGCAGCTTCTTTCCATTTGGAACGTTCAGAGTTCAACGAGTGCAAATTGCCACTTGCGGCTTAACCACTAAAAGCCTACACCATAAAAAGTAGTTATTGTGCATTTCAGGAATATTACAAATTCTACCTCCAAGTTCATCTCCTATGTAACTATAGATCACCTGAGCGCATCGTGTTTAAACTGAACTTTGTGGTTATTGAATGTCCTTGACATGTTTCGTCCGGCAACAACATTTTTTTGTAGATTTTTCTTTTCTTTTCTTGATTAATTCATCCATTCACAGAACATGTAAGAAATACGCACGTAAGTACTCATATTGTGGCGACCTCTTTGAACAGCATTTTAACCTCCATTATTTTACACGAAAACCTTATGCAAAGAAGTGTATGCTTTGGTTACTTACAGTAATTTCAGTGCTTTGATTATAATCTAACCTTCATTTTTGGACCCTTGAATCTTTGAACCTTTGTCTGAATTAAAAGTATACAAACACAAATTGACAACGTTAGCGGATAAAATGTTTTTCAGTCAATTACACAGCAAATAATTGAACAGTGGATCTATTTATACGGATTAGTATACAATATGAACAGTATATTCAAGGCAATTATTCCAAAGCCATTAGTAGAAGAAAAAATATCTACTGCAATCGAAATTCATCATATTTGCATTCAAATTAGAAAGATCGATAAACCTATCTTGGAAAAGGATATAAAGTGGAGTTTTTTTTAAAAAAATAGTAGCAGTATCTGCAATACAAAAAAATATATGAACTATGTTATAGCCCGTTACTGTGAATATACTAATCGCGGCTTACTTTTTAGTTACGTCCTACTGTCGATAAATTCTGCAAAATAGCGCCGTTTAATATGGAAGTGGAACTTCCTGTTGGAGTCTGCTGCCTGGGCCGGCGGAGTAGGCGTGGCCAGCGGAGTCAGTGGGCGGGTCAGTAATCTGTCAATTTAGCCTATGGTATGCAATAAATCTCCTTTGACACCGCATATAGGGTTTTCTTTTGTTTTTTAACACCCTTGATATATATCAGACTGTTTAGTGTACCGCTTTGTATTTGTGACAAACGATGTACCATACAAGTTGAATAAAATTTTCATTCTGTTCAATTTGATTTTTATGTGTACCATGTTTCAGAGAAATACTCTTAACACTTTCCTGTTTTTGTTTGTTTTGTTTTGTTTTGTTTTGTTTTTTAATTTAAGACTAGTCCAAATTCAAAAGTTTTACAGACGAGAATTTTGAGTTGATCTTTAAAAAATAATCATTCAGTAATGTAGAAAAAAATGTGGAAAAAGAAGAAATTGCATGTTACAAGCAGTTTCATCTTTTCCCACAATATTTTCTCAAATATAAAAACAAGGGAACGTAAAAACAGAGATTAAACACTAATGGGCTAAACATACCGACAAAACGTATAACTTTATCTCAATATCTTATTCTTCGTCTATTTTCTCGGCGAAGTTTTCATGGTAGTTAAGAGTTTTACAGACTTGGTAACAGAAAGGACCTAAGTATTCAAATGCTTCTTGGGTATTTTAATGGGAATCTGAAAGTCTAAACAAAGAACCTTTTACAGCCATCGACGGCCCCGAGACTAAGAGTCTAATATTCCCTCACCGTCCCATCGGACCTTTTAACTCTGAATCCGCAATCGTACTGTCATGCAGGAGATAAAGATAAAAAAATCAGCAAACCTATACTTGCAATTTGATTTAAGTCTACACGCCTCTTTGTCCCTTTCAAGTCGGATCTTTGTATGTCTTTCAATTTTCAAAATATATCTTGACACTCAATTAGACCAGTGCTTTCATCCCTGTGGTTTACAAGCGATTTTGGAAATATATATTTTTTTTCTTTTGCAACAAGACATAGATAACAATAACTCAGTCCGACTATTGATATACATGTACTTATACAATTAACCCATTCCGAAACAATGACGTTCTTTGACGCCCCTTACGTAAAAAGCTTCTGAAAACATTAAAGAAAAGAAGAAATTGCTTACAACAAGAAAATATTCCCAAAACTGAATAAAATGATAATGAAAATCTCGAAGCTTGCATGATACGAAAGGAAACATAGTGGAAAAGAGATCAATTGGAGCTCATAAGGCTAAAGAACTAACTACAAATGAAATTGATTGCCGAGCCTAGTAAGCCCCAGTCGGTAAGGTTCTGTTTCCCAATCCTTGAGTGGTGAGTTCTAGCCTCCCCCCCCCCAGCTAACATTCTCTCTGATTTTCTAGAAAAGTCATTGAGACTTGCCCTATTTGTCCCTCACCAATGGGCAAATGTTGAGTAGTAGACTTAAGTTGATCAGAAGTTAGTGGCTCAGATGGAACGTTCAGGTTGTACTGGTGTGGAAAGTGACCTTGACTAAATGCATACGTCATTGTTGTGTGCACCAGACTCCAGGGTATAAATGAATTACTTTTGATAGTATTCAAATAACACAAATCAAATAACACAAATCAATTATCTCTGTAACGAGCAATTTCTTCATTTAACACCATGTTTTCTTATCGGTTTTTTTTTTCTTGGGGGGGGGGGGCGTCAAAAGCGTCCTTGTGTGGGAATGGGTAAAAGAAGCGTTGGGCCATGCAGTACGGATATTTAAAAATCACACAGTAGATACCTTGACCAGACTGCGCAAATTCACAGGCTAGCGTGAGCTCAGTTGGTACAAGTACATATATGATATTTTGGGAAATGTCATTCAAATGCGCATCAAATATTTGGCAAATTTGACATTTACCATGTCAGATTAATAACTTTATAAAAAAAAGGGCAAATGGTTTATCGCCTAAAAAGCTTCCATTTATACACAAGTTCGTTAAGGTTCACTCTTTGTCTTAACGTACTCTATTTTCCCCTATGTTTGACAAATGTGATTTATTCTATGATTGCATGTTTTCTTTTTACTTCCTCATTAATGACCTCGTTGTATTGATATTCATGTATATGTACAGTTTCTTGTGGACGTGTCTGGTGTGTTCCGAATCTTGCAGACGTTTTGAAGAATCGCACGTGCGCCAAACTTGACCTTAAATATACTTCACCGGGGATAAAATGCCACTTGCTTACCGACAAAACCTACAGGGATAGTGTGTCTCCCAGCTAGGACTGGATTGCGTCTACGCTCACAAAATGCGGTTTAAAAAGTAAAAGTTTTATAGATTATATACCGAGATCACTTGACAAGTAACCGATAGACGCTACTTGATTATACCAACAGAACCGCCGATGCTGTAATTCTTAATGTTGCTGTTTCTTAACAAGTGAAATCGTATCTCCTTGAAGTATATTGGTGACTGTGTTGTTCTAACCACTTATCTTCTATCGGTCATTTATAAGGAATTCTCATTGTAGAAATACAACTTTTACTTATCATCCTGCGTTGTGGGAGCCTACACGCCAGTCGGTCTTCTTCAGGTGACGGTTCGATCCCCGGCGGCGGAATATATCCTTTCCAACATTTGTCATTCACCAATGGGTGGATAATCGTAAACCTAAGTGGGATAGCAGCTTGAGGCAAGGAAAGGATGTAGTGGTAGTACTGGTGTGAGAAATACCCGGAATCCATTGTTATGTGCTCCAGTCGCCGCGATATGACTGAAATGCTGTTAAGAGCGGCTTTAAACCCCATTCAATCAATCAGTCAATCTTCAGATGGCACACTACCTACGTGAGATTATTATCACCAAAGTGTTTTGTTATTTATATCCGTGTACAGTTGCTTCGTATGTTCTGATTTGTACAAACGTCTTGAAGAATTGAGCAATCGCGGCTGTCAATTAAAGAACATATCGACCAATCAAACCATTCATTCAGCCCGGATTTAAAATTTGAACTAAAACATTGGCCGCCATTTGTGTTAAATATTTTTGTTGGTTTGGCGACTTAGACGTCGTAACTACAGCTTATTTTAGCTGTAGTTACGACGTATAGGTCGCCAACCAACTATTCTACTTTTTTGTTAAATACTGCTGGCAATACATTTGCAAATTTACACCGTTTAATTGCAAATCAACGCCGTTTAAAATCGAAGCGGGACTTCCTTTAGGAGTCGTTGGGCTTGGAAAAAGGAGTAAGTGGACAGGACCAGCGATTGGTCAATTGCACGTGCTTAAAACCAGACCTTCCTTGTTGACGGACCGTAAAGTAACATTCACTCGACATCTATGCGACAAGCCCTTCTTTCAAGGCATTGGTGAGATAATAGTATTCCCTGAAGCTTTACACAAATATTCGAGGCAAACGGATTATATTCGACACAAACTGTTAATAAAACCATCTAATTAAATCGTCTTTAGATCATAACATCTGTGGCTTCAACACTTTTTTTCTAGTCTCCCACTTTTTGTCAACGTTGTTAGACCATCATCAGAGAACACAGTTTTGGGCTGGGGCACGTTTAAAGACGTTATAGGCGTCAAATTTTGGTGTGGGTTTTCTTCTTTTTTTGTTTTGTTATTTTTGTTATTTGAATCTGTATATTTTGCTTGAAAATAAACTGGACAAAGTTTCTTCTTTGGTGACAAGCAATTTATTCATTTTCCACACTGTTTCCAAAGTTTTTTTGTTTTTTGATTTTATTTTTTCTTGGGGAGCATGGCAATAATCAGACAATTTTGACGTCGTCAAACCATACGAATCTTTCAACGTAACAAATTGATGTCATTTGTATTTTTTTTCTTTCTTTTTTTTTCTGGTAACAGATCAAATAGGTAAATAGATTCAGAAAGAAAGAACGGATGAAAGAAACAACTTAAGGTAAACCAGACCTTTTCTCTCCACTTTTTTCTTTGCTTATTCAATTAAGTAACCTTTTTCATTTTTTCATTTATCATTTAACTTATTCCACAAGGTATATGTTAAGTCGAATGAGATGTGGTCAAAATACAAACAAATTTTCCCAAGGGAGGATTGCTGTTGTGTTATCAAATCATAGATCAACATACTGAAAGTACCGTAAGCTAGCAAAGCATGACTTGTTGATTAATCTTCTTTTCCAAAGGTCTCATGATCGATAAACGAGGTTAAAGAAACTGAGGAGTTAAAAAGCACGCTTTTGAGGAGTTCTACACAATTCAATACAGTTCATTCATGTGGCCATGATCTGCTCAGGTCAGCTAAAAATACTAATGAGATTAAGTCATAGGAAGAGTTTTTAATATTCTTTAAATACCCAAGAACTGTATATGGCGTAGGCATTCAATGGATTTAGGGTTAAGCCTCCAGTGGCTTTTTGCACTCTTTGAACTCTGAATATCCTCAACATTTTGTGTTTTAACTTAACATTTTCCTGTAATACCCCCTTTTTACGTTTCTGTGATTTTATACTTGAGAAAACATTGTGGGAAAAGAAGATATTGCTTGTATCAAGCGATTTCTTCTTTTCCCGCAATATTTTCTAACCTTAAGGTTGGTTGCTTTTCAAATTACAACAATTTCAAATTGTTGTCTGGAACTTCTTTCAAATTTGACCAGTCTCAATTTTTCAAAAAACAACTAGTCCTTTTGTCTTGCCATGTAGACATTAAATGAGGGTGATTTATGATACGAGATGCCTGCTTGGGTATGTTATCATTTTATTAAATCATTAAATATATATTAATCTTGATCCCCGTAATAAGTCTGGTGGTAGTTTATACTCGTATCGCTGTGCGTTTATTTGTTTGTCTGTTCACTCAGTCATCCGTCAGTTTCTCTACAACAACCTGGCCAAATTGGATGAAGTTTCATATATTGACCCTCAGTTGGCAAAACGAACTATGTTTCAATTACGGGCCTAGTCTAGGAAAAAGGGCATTTTTATGAATTTTCATTGATACATCCATTATTTGCACTCGATGTGACGTTCAATTGACCAATCAAATAATTCATTCAGCCCGGAATAAAGATATGAACTCCGACATTGGCCGCCATTTGTCAAGTCGTATTTTTGTTATAAACGTAGAAAAAAAACTCAACAAATTTCTATACGCTCTTTTCAAACCAACGAAGAATTTCCGCGTTATCATTGTAAGTGTTCGTACTTTATAAAAAGCCCCTAAAGGAAGAAGCCATGGGTCGCACGTGGAGTGATATATCACTTCCGGAAAGTTTCTAGACCTACTAACGGAGATTTTCGTACCCTAATTAGCTCGATCTTTTGTGACAAACGAGGGTCTTTTTTTAGGGCAGCCTTATGAGGATAGATTTTTTTCTGGACTAATTAATGGCCTTTCATCTAAGATTCACAGGGAAGGCATTACAAAGGTAGAAAATGTCGTAGAATAATCTTAATTAGTTTTAACATGTTACTTTTATTTGAATTTAATTTCTCAGAACGATAACGACATCGATTTTAGATGAAAACAATTGGCAAAAAGAGAAACTCACCTGCAAGAATATCAGAATACACAATTGTGCTGTTCTCCAATTCGACATAAAAAAACAAAATTCAATCATTCGAAGACATATGAACGTTCTGCAAAATATTTCTAAAAAACTGAAAAAAAATCGTTTATAAAGTAAGAAAGTCATGATCTAATAATAAATCAAAGTACTGAATGTACCGTAAGCTAGCAAAGCATCGTTGAAGTTAGAAAATCTTTCCCCTGTTGGGTAGAAAACATTGTGGACATTGAAGAAATTGCTTGTACAAGCAATTTCTTCATTGTCCACAATCTTTTCCAAAGCTTCTTTCTTGAGATGCTTTCAAAGCGGAATTCAGTGGGAATCGGATAAAAAGCATGATTTCGAAAAAGTTCTCTACAATTTGAAAAGAGTTTGCAATATTACCGAAATAAATAAGAACTATGTTTTATGGCGTAGGCATTCCATGGATTTAGTGGTTAAGCCTCCAGAGGCAGTTTGCACCCGTTGAACTTTGAGAAGACCTCAAAATTTTGTTTGATAACTTAAGCTATCAAAGCTGACGCCTTGCTAGCTCAAAATGTGTCAGAACTATCGCAACGACCAGATCGTTGGTCGCGCCAACTCAGCTCCTACATGAAGTTCCACTCCGATATAAAGCGGCCTTATTCTGCAAACTTTATGACCAAACTCAAGAGATAAAAACGTAAGATTGTTAGTTGGTGACCTGACCATTGTACGCACGGCTTGAATTCAAAGGTCATTTCCGGATTAAATGAAGTGAAACTTTTAACACAAACACCTTACAGATGTTGCACACTTTGAATCTTCGAAAATCAAATATGACAATGAATCTAATCTAGTTGACTTTTAACATTTTTTTAATAATCTGAAAACTAAGCAATTACTACACTTACTAATAAACCGTTTGTCAGATGGTCAGAACTACCTACCGGTTGTCCTTAAAGCTTTTCTTTAATAGATTTTCGATGATAAAGGAATTTGTTTGCTTTTATCAAAAGTTATCGATGTCATTTTTACGATAAATTTTCTTTTTTTTTTTTTTTTTGTTCGATCTTCTAAATTCGCTATGAATTGAATTCAAATATAGAATACTCCCAATGGTCTGTTTTATCTGATTAGGTCGTCAGTCTTCGGTGAAGTTGATAAGACTGAATTTCTAACGGAAGCTTATGACGTAATTTGAACATCATGGAAAATCGAAAGAAGACAACAGCGTTACTCAGTGTATTCTAGTTCCACTCGGGTCCTACTTCGTTAACTAATTTTGTGTTACATAACGCCAAACATGTTTGCTTCTTTTTTTCTTTTTTTTCTTGATATTCTAATAATGAACCGTCACTTTCATTTACAAGATTAGGTTTAATCCCATTCATTCAAATTCCTGAAAGTACATAAGTTAGAAATTTCGAAATCGATAGATAACTTTCTTCATCAATAATCTGTTAAAGAGACGCTTTAAGACCCACCTCCCTCCATGTTTTTCCGTGGAACGAATTTATTTTCAATAAACCTCATGGCTTGGCCAATATGTTGAATATGTAACATATACATTGATCCAAAATGACGATTTCTAGAATTAAAACATTGAAGCTTTGATAAAGAAAACCTTAATGTGGTTTTCGATAAAATGGTCTTTTTTTCAATAAGAGTTTTCCAAATGACCAGATTAATATTTTGCATATTTCTCCTCAAAATTGAGACGAATTGTGGTTTCCAGGATGCAAAAAGTGAAATTGCCACACGTTCTCTAATGGGATGATCCCAATTTCAATACGGTTCCACCTAATGACCAGTGAGGCTCATAATTATCACCAGATAAAAATTCTTCGCGTTTCGTCAACAATTGTGTTATCAAGAATGTTAACAGTGAAAGTGTAATTAACTCTTTCCTGTTTAATCACTTTGATTTTATAATTGAGGAAACATTGCAATAAAAGGATAAATTGCTTGTACAATTTGGACAGGCCTAAAATATTTGAAACATGGAAAATGCTTGAAACAAGCAATTTCGTCTTTTTCCTAAATTTGTTCTACCCTATAGAATGGTTATTTTTCATATAAAACTGACTTTGAATTTTCGTCTGCAAAACCTTTGAAATTGGACAGGTTTTCAATTTGGAAAAAAGGTTGATGCTTTAACTGCAATGCATTTGAATAGGATTAAAACAAATCAACCACATAGCATTTTTAGAGTATTTAACAGTGTTATACCGTTGGGGGAACCATATATAACTATCTGACCGGCTATGTAGATAGAAGAAAAATGTCAATCTGAAGATGCAAGGAAAGCGATTAAAGTTAATGAAAGCAATTCCTCAACTAATTTATTAACCGACTCCCACCCAATTCCTCTATTCTACGCCATTCGAGAAAAAAATCGCGAAAACATTGTGGAATAAGAATAAATTGATTGTTGCAAGCAATTTCTTCATTTTCCACACTGTTTTCTACCCAGAAAGTTGGAAAATATCTACAGTTTCATAAACTTTCAAATGTCGTCTGCAACTCCTTTCAATTTGACCAGTCTGAAATTTTGCCGTCTGGTAATGGATTAAGCCTGGTTACCAGTGTTGAACTATGGAGAGGAGTTCAAGAAGGTAAGGAAAAATAGAAATGTCATGACCGGGTATTACATTTGGAGTTGGGTTTGGTTCTATTCTCAGAGTAAAATAAGTCCGCAAAAGACTTTTCAAAATTTTGTCTGTTTACTTCGAGGGGGGGGGGGGCACTTTTTTTTAAAGATAAATACTTGTAACAAAAAATCTATCCAGCAGAGGTCAACCACAGAGGTCGCATTCCGGAATAGTTAAATTGCAAGGTAGAATGGTCAAGCTGCATTCAGGAAATCACCAGAGGCGAAGGATGTCGAGCTTTTTCGCTCCACCGGAAGGTTCCTTTTTACTTGACCGACCACTTATGTCTATACTGCCAGCTTCAACTTTTACTGTACAAATCAGGAATTTTACGTCGCTTTGATTTTATAATTGTGACAACAATGTGAAAAAGAAGCTTTTGTTCCGAAATACATCCAATTTTCGTTGACGTCTGCAACCTCTTTCAAATTGGACCAGAACAAAAAAAAAAAAAAAAAAAAAAAGAAGGAAAAGATTAAACTAAACCTGAATTTCTTGATCTCTAGGGATGTTATAGGATTACACATGGGTACCGGAGATATCATTGGGCTTCCATCAAAACGTTTAGTTGGGGAAACAGGGCATAATGTAGTCGTGGTTAGCACAAATCCATCATTTAAACTAAACAGAGTATTTCCTTGAAATAACAACGACCTTTCGTGATCATCAATAATTCTCAACAGGGGTATTTGGGTTCAAAAGTTTATCTCGTAGGTAAATAAGACTTTGAAAATTGACATCATTCAAACACTTCCTTGAATTGATGTGAACAGAGTACAGAATTCGATTGACTGCTTCTATAGTGTACAGACTACAGAGTGTGTATGGCTGCTTTCACATATCATCGGTGCGCGGGCAAAATGTAGTAACTATAGCTTTATGAAAGCTATAGTTACAACATTTTGTTCACGCTATAGTTACGGTATTTTGATTGCGCTATAGCTACGATATTTTTGCTCGCGCAACTACGATATATACACTACGACAAATGAAAAGTCAAAGGACTTTAATGTGTTTTAATTTTTCGTAAATCATTTAAATTTCTTCAACAATTTACCTTAGACTGCTTTTCGATTTAGAAGCTAATACCAATCCATCCATTAAACAATATACGGATCTCCGCCGCCATCTAATTAATTCGATTTACCAATCAATGTGTAAGCGGAAATTATTATCAACTCGGAAATTGGTCGACATTTGTGTTAAACTTTTTGCTGGTTTTGTGACTTAATCTTCGTATACATTAAGCTGCAGTTACTACGTTTGATCGCCAACTAACGAACTACATTTTTATGCCCCTGAAACGATGTCAAAATAGTATCTAAGAGATGAATGAATTTGAGCACATTCATACATAAAAGTGATCAGGTTTTTCGTTTCATACCTCCATGAAAAAAACTTTCTCTTTTCATTTCTTATAATTTAATGATATCGAGCAAAATAGGAAATATTTTACAAACTTTGATTCCTTTTATTATGGAACTATTTAGTGCGGATAAACGTTTGTTCATAGAGTTATGATATTTTTTTTGTGCCAATCAGAAGGCTCTTTATTGGTTGACGAACTTAAAAAAAATAAATTATACTTAAAATATTATGAAAATAACTCGTTGAATATGTTTCATATAACAAGGGTGGTATTGTACTAGTTCAATAACTATACGAATGACGTGAACCTTTTTGGGCTTCGATTCTAGTTTTAACCACGATTTCTGCGATTTTTGTTATCTCTGTCGCTATATCAGTTACTGTTTGTCCTGCCGTTCATGTTCATTTTGTATGTGTATTCATCGGGTGTAATTATTATGTTCGCCAAGTTTGAGGATTGAAATGATAATTTTAATGGATCCGATACAACCAGGAAAGGAATGCATACCCCTGCACCGTTTTAGACTATGAATTCTCATGTCATGTTTTAAACGCTGTCTAATACATGTGCTTTATGAAAAGAAAGTCTGGACAAAGAGAAGCCACGGGTAATTTTTAACGATCTTTTTATTTGCGAATGTACGCTTTTCATTAGGTATATGTTACAATGTTTACAACATTTTCTCTTAATTTACAAAAGACTCAAAGATAAATTGCATTCGTTTGTTTAAATAATAAAAAAAATCCACTTACAAAAAAGTTGTTATACGGCGTAGCTCATTGTACCACTTTTGGGATTGACATAGCATCGTCATCAAGATTTACCCTGCGTAAACAATTGAAGGGTCCTTGGCCCCGCCTACTAACCTCCGATAAGGCAGATTATCGACCATGCAAATGACGTTAGTTTAAATAACTACGAAAACAAGAATAATAGTAATAACAGTTGGTTGGTCATTTTTTAGTACAGCTTGAATAAATGTTTTTATGACCAAAACATCAAAATATCTCCGTTACAATCTAGCGATTTGATTGCTCAATCAATATTTAGATTGACAGCCGCCATCCGTCAAATGACGTATCGCCAATGTCAATTTCAAATAGGAAATAAAAAAAAATGACTAATCAAATCGGCAAAGTATCTCCCGAATCGCTGCACGCAATAGGGAGAAGGGCCTACTGTATCACTTGGCGGCTCACGAAAAAGTCTGTCCTGTCCTGTCCTGGCTTCCGCCGTTTTCGAGCCATAACCTCCTGCTTCAACAGAAACTCGGAAGTATGTATAAACGCGCCTATATTTTTGTCATTTTTTGGTTTGATAACCAAAAGGGTAATGAACCAGTCCTGTATCCGCAAGGGGAGAGAATAACAAATGAACAGGGAGTAACGAGACTCGACCTCCCGGGAGATTATTAACCTTAGTTGACTGCTCGATAAGGTTATTTATGTAACAGACATAGGCTGGGATTTGAACCAAATTTGTCCGTTCGTATTCTTCGAAAAGAAACAACAAAAACAACATCGAAAACGATTACTCCCATTTATTGCGACGACAATGTGAAAAAGTTCTAAACGGGTGCGTATTTTTCTTGTTGTTGTTTTAAGTAATTTGCAATTTGTTGGGTTTTTTTCCTTCCTTTCTACAGAAGTAGGCGGGAAATTTATGGAGCTAACATGTCGGCGACGGGCGGAAAAAAATTCGCCATGACGACAGCCTACGACGATGTACAAACAAGGTTTCTCAATCATCTATCCTGGGATGTCATGGGTTCGATCCCCGTCAGCGGCACATATCTTTTTTCGACATTTGTCTCTCACCACAAGGTGGATAATCGTTACTTCAAGTGGGATAGCAGCTGGGGCTAGGAAAAGGATGCAGTGGTAGTACTGGTGTGGGAAATACCAGGACTCCATTGTTAGGTGCTCCAGCCGCTACAATATGGCTGAAATACTGTTAAAAGTGGCTTTAATCTCATTGAATTAAATCAAATTACAAACAAGCTTCTAGTTTGGTCAGTTATTATAGTTAGGGAGTAAAATTATGGGAGGATTCGACACGGCGCTTATGGTGTGGATACATTAAGTATTTATTGCATGAGTGACTATGAACCACTAAATTTATTAAAGCCAGATCGTTTCTTCGATTTCTTCGAGGAAGGAAAAAACGTTTAACCCACTCCCACACAATGGAATTTTAAACATGTCCAAATTGCAAGAAGTTGCAAACGACAATTTAAAATAGTTGAAATTTCTAAAATGTTTGTCTCTCTTTGTAGAAATCAATGCGAAAATGCACATTGATTTTTCCATAACTATTTTCTAGACCGGCGTACAACGGAAGGACTGTGTGGGAATGGGTTAAACGATCTGTCGTTTATGTGGTGACTAAAGCAAACAAGTGTATTTTTATTATCAATTTGCAAATGAAGCGTATTTTTTGTTGTTTGTTTATCAACCTCAACTCGTCTTTGTTTGCATTTTTAGATAGTGTCGAATGCTCCCGATTCTTCACCGGACTTCCCCTTCCTTCGGCCCTTGTATGTAAAGGCGCTGATGACTAATTTCGATAATCTCAATGGAGGTACGCAATGTTAGGATGAAAAATATACGAGTTCATTACCTCTATATGACGTCTATGTATGTATATATTCATTCCTCTCCGTATACCTTAGGATTGCCCCTGAGCACACCATTTAAGAGACAATACAATAGCCATCATTTATACGAAGAAGTGAACTGTTACAAAGCAGCGCGAAGCTTTATTCAAAATTAATTAGCGTGTAAATATGATGTCAAACGTGTTCCTTTCCATAAGACAATCTAAAGGTATTTCCAGTATTTGCGTAGAATTTACATTGCTATTATCTGAGACCGTCATATAAATGGCTTATGGTATCGTAAATTTAAACGATCTTGATGGTGCAACCACCTCTATTAAGCGATCATTTCAATTTAGCGACCATAAATTCGACATTAAAGAAGTGGTAAATTTGCTAAAAATATCTACGTGTATTACCTATATTCAGTGTTGTTTGGACTCATTAGAATCGCCACAGTGGAAAGATTCTAACGAATCACATGACTGGTCGCTTGAAAGAAGGTTAATTGTACTTATTTGGATGAATTGATATCTCTGCCCAAAATAGCGAGTAAACGGATCGCTTGTCGCGCCGCCTGAGCACCGACATGAAATTGGTTGGTTGAATAGGGTTTAACGCCACTTTTAACAGTATTTCAGTCATATCGCATCTGGAGCACCTAAACGATGGATTCCTGGTATTTCTTGCACCAGTACAACCACTACATCCTTTTCCAGCCTCCAGCTACTATCCCACTAAGGTTTACGATTATCCACCCATTGGTGAGAGACAAATGTCTGAAAGGATGTGTGCCGCCGCCGGGGATCGAACCAATGACATCCTATGATTGAAGAATAGGAGTCTTCTGTGCTACCGATTGCGCTATGACGGCGGCACTCCAACATGAAGTTCCACTTCAATTTTATTGCAAAATCTATGGTCAGTGTATGTAAAAGTCGACAAACCAACTAAAATGCCACACAAAAATGTCGGCTAAAATTGGAGTTCAAATTTCGGGCGTTATATGTATCATTGATTGACTCACGTTCCTCCGTCCTGCCAGACCAATATCTATGAAAATTAATACAAATTCACAAATGAACTAGATGTCTAAGAAAGATTATATAGGAATGCGATGAGAGGTACGTTTACGTATAAACAGCCACTTTATATTGAAGATCGCGTCTATGAAAATTGAGGTTCATGAGAAAAGGCAAAGAAGAAAAAACTGAATGTCTACGAGTCCTCTCTTACGACTGCTCAGAATTTCGCTGTTGCACTCAATATTCTTATGTAGAATAGACAATTTAAAACGACTTTTTTTATCAAAATCATTTTTTTTTTTTTTTGCGTGTGTGTCCGGCAAGATGGTGAAGATGAACTGTTTTATTGATACAGAGAAAATCTGACGGAGGTTTCATTACACGAATATTTTCTTTTTATCTTTAACTGTGAATTGAGGAAATTGTCTTTGTTGGCCGAAAATGGTTTCAAACCTCATAGTAAGCTTTATATATAATTGAGCACAAAATAATGAAAAAATAGATAATATGTTAAATTGATCGCGCCTGTCGAACAAGAAATCAATCGACCAATCAATTTATTCATTAGATCGGAAGTGAACAGTAGTTACGAAGTTTAGGTCGCCAACCAACCATTCTACGTTTTAAATACATTTTAGAATTCATCATTTTTGCAAAATAACGCTGTTTAATATCAAAGTGGAACGCCTTGTAGGAGTCAGGGGGCGTGATCAGCGGAGTCCGTGGGCGTGGTCAGCGGAGTCAGTGGGCGTTGTCAGCGGAGTCGGTGAGTAGGGCTAGCGATTCGTCAATTATTTGCTTACTGAATTTTTTGTAATATATTTATGATGATGATTTATGGAAAATAAAGAGAATAGGTTCAGTTTTCATATGGGTATAAAAATGATAACATCCTGCTTGACGGATAACATAGCAGATCTATACTACTTGGTTAAGTTTGCATTGAAACTAAAATAGTTTATCATTCTATGATAAATGTCATCAGCATCATTATTAATTCAAATAAATACATGAATGTCCTGGAAGTGTTCGCATATTCCACTACACATGCAAAATAGCGTTTCCGTCTGTTTTGTAATGTGTCATTTTCTTTGCACCGGCGATCGGCCACGACCTTGGTAACGTGTAATCGAGAACAAGTTACTCCACTGAAATATCAGCCAGAGGCAACCCGTCCCCTCTCTAAATCTTGTTACTTTTTAGCTAGCAAAGTGTTAGTTAACACTTAAGTTAACAGAAAAAAGAAATAAGATCTTCCCACAGTTCAACGAGTGCAAACTTCTGCTTAACCACTTAATCAATTGAATGCGTACGCTATAAAAAGTAGTTCTTAAGTATTTCAGGAATATTTCAAACTCTGTCTGCAAGTTTATCAAGAGAACTCCCCCAAAAAGCTTGCTATTTAACCCATTCCCACCCAATCTTTTGCATTTTGTTGTGTCTATAGAGTAAAAAAAGGCTTTGGAAAACATTGTGGACTATGAAGAAAGTGCATTTTAAAATGTCTTCAGTATCAATGTTTTATGAACTGGAAAAACTAATCACACTATATGAATACACGAGGCGGATTCACACATACGTGTGATTAAGTTTTTCTGTTCATAGCTCCATGAAAACAAAAAGTATTCTCTTCATTTCTTATATTTTAATAGGATCGAGCGAAAACGGCAAAAGCTTTTCAAATTTTGATACTTTTTTGTATGAAACAATTTTGATCGGAAGCATACAAAATAGCTGCATGCTCAAAATTTTGTTCATGGATGTATGAATATTTTTTGGACCAATCAGTACGCCCGTTTTTTGATAGACGAAACTAAAATTTCAATTATTGTAAGATACATCATTGAAAAACTTAGGGATAAAACACGATTTTTGAACCTTAATTTTTTCTAAAAATAACATCTTTAGTAGAATTTCTAATGATCAAAATACGACATTTTCAGATTTTTTTTTGATGGTCAAAACCCCAGGTGTACCAGTTATGCACGAGCCTCGGTTCCCAATTGTTAATTCGATAATGGGACATGTTACGCGCTACCCGGTATCTCCCATACGATTTATAACCCAAGATTAATCAGTCCCAAAGTTTTATTTCATGAATATTAAAACGTCTAATACGTTTGTTTATTAGCTATAAAAAATCGTGATGTCCATTATGATCAGGTCTTTATCAAACAAGAGGGCGAGAATGGCCCTAAAATCGCTCACCTGACTAATGTAAGATGATAAAAAAAATTGAAAGAACACAGGCATTCTTGACCTTGAGCTTTGACATTGAGGTTATCTCAGAATTTCTTTCAAATGGCAAATCTACTCACAAGTGAGATTAATTGTGAGATTTTATTTTTAGCAACCAAAATTTCCCTCATAAAAATGGACTAAGGCACATACACCAACTTGTCATAGAGACAACTTTGTCTTGCTCACTACAAGTAGGTTTGACAAAAGAAAGTAATAATAATCTTAAAAGTAGTCCTGTTTGCTAAACACTGGAGATCAGTTGTTGTTTCTCACTAGTTACCCATCTCACTTGTGCATACCACTTGTATTTTGCCCATTGGTGGCAAGCAAGAGGTACTTGTCACAATGATTGTGCCAAATATCCGATGAAAGATGACCAAGTCGTTTTTTAACAATTTTTCAGTTATATTGCGGCGCATTTATCAATTGAATCCTTGTATTTCTCGCACCAGTATTACCATTACATCCTTTCCTAGCCTCCAGCTGCCATCCAATTTAAGTTCAGGATCATCTACCCATGGGGAGACAAAATGCGGTAAAGGATATGTGCTGCTGCCAAGATTCAAACCCCCTACACCCAGGGTTCCCACAATTTTCTGCTTGCAAAATTCAAGACTTTTTCCAGGATATTTTTCTAAATTTCAAGACTTCTTTTTCATTGACAAAAATTAAAGGATAATTATGACACAGATTGTTGAATCCCCGAGATCCCATTTTATTGATGTCAAACTAAAACCCTAAACTTTGTCCAGAAAACTAAAATAATATAAAATAATGGATAAATTTGATTGCTTCTAGACGTGTAGATTGTCAATATCATGATAATGATAATTAATTTCAATGTCTATTTCTCTTTTTCATTGAATTGAATTGGAGGCCACTTATTACTTTCGAATCCAAATTCAATTCCTGTCCGGTTACTGGTACACTTAATGTGTTGCTTTGGATTTTCTCCTAGATATTTGCTTTATGTATTCTAACCATATATGTTTAGTAAAATTGGACACCTGCCTCCATTCCTAGCAGAAAATTAAGTACCATGCTTGTATTTTTTTTTGTGAAACAAACACCAATTTCTCTTTCTCGGCAGACATTGTGACGTGATAATGCATGCCCATGTAATTTACACTGTGATAAAACCTTCTGGCGGGGGGATACTTGTCAACTGTTTGGAACATGTACTTTAATTTGGTCTTGTATCTTTCATCAAATTAATTTGTCTTTTTTGTAGTTTTTGTGTTTTTTTTAAAGATATCACAAAACCAAGACTTTATCCAGTTTTCCGCTAGCCAGGGAACCCTGGACACACCATGATTATTGATTGGATGTCTGATGCATTCATAACTGGCTATGGTGGCAGCCCTGATGTACTCACAGACATAACAGTATGGTAATAGCACCACTGGCCATTGTCAGTGAGATTCATGCCCAGTTTGATTGAAATTGGTCCAATGGTTTGGGAGGAGAAGATTTTAAAGTCAAAAACAGCCACGCCTATATTTGGGCTTCATTCAAAATTTAACAAACTAATATTGAAAAGGGTCACCAAAGGAACAATCATGCCAAGTTTAGTTGAAATTGGCTCAATGGTTACTGAGGAGAAGATGTTTAAAGATTTCAAAGTCAAAAGCTGCCTCGACCTGCCACGCCCATATTTGGGGGTATAATCAAAATTCTTCGAACAACTTTTGAAAAGGGTCACCCAAGGAATATTCATACCAAGTTTGGTTGAAATTGGCCCAATGGTTATTGAGGGGAGATGTTTAAAGATTTCTTTGTCAAAAACTGCCACGCCCTGCCACCCCCATATTTGGGCATAAATCAAAATTCCGCAAACGACTTTTGAAAAGGGTCACCTAAGGAACATTCGTACCAAATTTGGTTGAAATGGGCACAATGGGTACTGAGGAGAAGATGTTTAAAGATTTCAAAGTAAAAAACTGCCCAATGCTGCCACGCCCATATTTGGGCGTCAATCAAAATTCCGCAAATCCATTTGAATAGGGTCACCCAAGGAACATTCATGCCAAGTTTTGTTGAAATTGGCCCAATGGTTACTGAGGAGAAGATGTTTAAATATTTCAAAGTCAAAAACTGCCCAATGCTGCCACGACCATATTTGGGTATAAATCAAAATTCCGCGAACAACTTTTGAATAGGGTCACCTGAGGAACATTCGTACCAAATTTGGTTGAAATGGGCACAATGGTTACTGAGGAGAAGATGTTTAAAGATTTCAAAATAAAAATCTGCCCCGCCCTGCCGCGCCCATATTTGGGCGTTAATCAAAATTTCGCAATCAACTTTTGAATAGGGTCACCCAAGAAACCTTCATGCCAAGTTTGGTTGAAATTGGCCCAATGGTAACTGAGGAGAAGATGTTAAAAGATTTCAAAGTAAAGAACTGCGACGCCCTGCCACGCCCATACTTGGGGGTCAATCAAATTCCGCGAACAACTTTAAATATTTTAAAGTCAAAAACTGCCCAATACTGCCACGACCATATTTGGGCATAAATCAAAATTCCGCGAACAACTTTTGAAAAGGGTCACCAAAGGAATATTCATGCAAAGTTTGGTTAAAATTGGCCCAATGGTTACTGAGGAGAAGATGTTTAAAGATTTCAGAGTCAAAAACTGCAACGCCCTGCCACGCCCATATTTCGGGGTAAATCAAAAATTCCGCGAACAACTTTTGAAACAGGTTACCCAAGGAACTGTCATGCCAAGTTTGGTTGAAATTTGCCCAATGGTTACTGAGGAGAAGATGTTTAAAGATTTCAAAGTCAAAAACTGCCACGCCCTGCCATGCCAATATTTGGGGGCCAATCAAAATTCCGCGAACAACTTTTGAGAAGGGTCACCCAAGGAACATTCTTACCAAATTTGGTTTAAATCCGCCCAGTGGTTACTGAGGAGAAGATGTTTAAGAATTGCTGACGCCTTCCGACGCACGACGCATGACGCACAACGCACGACGGACAAAAGGTGATATCAAAAGCTCACCTTGAGCACGTTGTGCTCAGGTGAGCTAAAAACGGAACTAAACATTATTTATTCTTAAACTACCAGAGCTAAAGACAGAGGCGTTATTAGCATTCTAGATTTAATGTTTCACCAATACTTCCATAAACCCTATATTGTAGTTACTCCTTTGAATTGGGTTCCGTTGTGAAATAGGATATGGTAAGATGACGTCATATTACCGGTAAAATGATGTCGAATTCAACGCTTTTAGGACAATAAGGTTGATTGTAGACAAGATTCTAGGGCTTCAGTCAGATTTCGTTGGCATATAATAAATGGAATATTATAGTGTAGAAGAGATCCAAAACTTTCGGTCTCGTGGAATATCCAAATTCTCCTATGGGACTTGAATCAAATTCAGGGTTTTGAATCACAAGTATAACTTACTACGTGTATTTCTGATTTACTGAGAAAATCAAGCAAATAAAACAAACAAACAAACAAACCCTCTCTAAAGTATCCTAATATATCTGTTTTGTAGGGAAACAATGTAGAGGTAATTTGTTCTCGGGGTCACGTTATTCGGGTGAGGCTTTTATGCAATTCCTAACCGAGATATTCGTTTTACTCTAGACAGTTTAATTCTTCGGAAAGCGCTTCAAAAAAGTAATACTGGGCTTATCTATTCAAAACCTACGAATGGTATTAAGTGAAACATGAGTACAGTCTCCCTAAAATACGTTTTTGCTCTAAACCATCGATACTTATACGAAACACGTCCGTAAAAACGAGAGTTAGGGACAAAATATGACACCATTGTTAACATACTTGTTTACCTCTAATTAGGAAAGAACAGCTACCGTACTTTGATCCTGGTTAATGGACGATATTGGTAACCAGACACGTTATTCCAAGACATAGATTTTCCGGTATAAAAAGGGAAAAAGTGTCCTTAACCAATTACCGTACAATCTCGATTGAAAAGGGAAGACGTTGCTTACAGCTTTTTTCACTATATATATTGTGCTTGTATTTTTCTCTTCTTCTTTTTTCTCTCCTTTTCTTGCAATATTTTCAAAACCATTACTCAGCAAAGCGCCAAAGTTTTTATGCTACATAGTGAACTAAAAGGGGAAGTAATCCGTTATCTTTATCAATGAGTTTTTAATTTTAATATTTTCTACTTTTTTTTCAAGGAAGGCCTCTTTGCCTACGACCACTTCTATCTAGACCGAGGGTCATAAAAAAAAAGAAAAAAAGATTTGTCGAATATTTTGGTAATCTTCTTTAGCGGTCTTTTTTTTTTTACTTTCAATCAAAGTAACAATTCATTAGAAGCTATAGTAAATTTTGTTAGAATTTGATTTCATACTTTCAGTAAAAAACAATATTGCGTTTTAACGAATAGATTATTGCCGAATAATTTTGTTTTTGTTTCGTCTATCAAAAACGAGCGTTCTGATTAGCAGAAAAAAATAACTCTATGAACAAAATTTTGAACAACCAGCAACTTTATATGCTTGCGCACAAAATAGTTCCAAAATAGGTATCAACATTTGCAAACTGTTTGCTTTTTTCGCTCCATATCATTAAATTATAACCATGAAGATA
This sequence comes from Fragum fragum, assembly GCA_946902895.1. Taxonomy (NCBI): domain Eukaryota; kingdom Metazoa; phylum Mollusca; class Bivalvia; order Cardiida; family Cardiidae; genus Fragum; species Fragum fragum. The sequence goes on from OX336380.1 coordinate 16,609,166, forward strand.
ACATTTTTTGTTTGTTTTGTTTTCATGGAGGTATGAAATGCAAAAACTAATCATACTTATGTGTGAATCCGCTTCGCGTATTCATATTTTGTGATTAGATTTTTCGCTTCATACCTCCACGTAAACAAAAAAATATTTTCTTCGTCTCTTAACCCATTCCAACTCAAGCCCTCCTTTTTACGCCCCCAAATTAAAGAGCTTTGGAAAACATTGTGGAAAATGAAGAAATTGCTTGTATCAAGCAATTTCTTCATTATCCACAATGTTTTGTACCAAAAAAAGCAAAAAAAATTCAAAATTCCACCAACTTGAAATTGTCGTCTGCAACATCTTGCAATTGGACCGGTCTAAAATTTTCTTGTGTGGGAATGGGTTAGATAGTTCGATGTCAATTTGCGTCCTCTAAAATAGAAAGAATCAAAATTATGCCTCTAGTTTTGACAAACTTAATTAATTACCACACAATAAAATTATAGACCATTCCAAATTCAAAGAAGTTGCAGACGGCAATAACAAGGTGACGGAATCTTGAAAATGTTTGTCTTTTTGCATGGAAAACTTTGTGGGAAATGAAGAAATTGCTTGTTACAATTATCCACAATGTTTTGCAAAGTTTTATATTGAAGGGGGGGCGTTTAAAAGCGTCACTGTGTGGGGATGGGTTAAGGGATTTCCGAGAATTAATGCCATGAGAACATTCAATAAATGAAGAGAATATTTTTGTTTTCGGTTCATACCTCCATGAAAACAAAAAATATTCTCTTCTTCTCATAACTTAGCAGTATCGAGCTAAAAAAGCAAAAACTTTACAAGTTTTGATACCTTTTTGTTTGGGACTATTTTGTTCGAAAGCATACGAAATCGCTGCTTGCTCAAAATTTTGTTCATGTTGTAATAATGTTTTTCCAACCAATCAGAACGCCCGTTTTTGATAGACGAAACTAAAAATTAAATTATTGCATTCTATTTTACATACATTAGTTTTACAGTGATATGACTCGATGGTTCTCACAGGGACAAAATTGTGTACATACACAAAATTATTTCCGAATATGTTACAAGTCAGCGAAAGAAAGCTTTACCAAACAGAAAACAAAAATGAATTTAGAATTATCTTATGATGCAAACTTAAAATAAATTTGAAATTCATTTTCGTTTTCTATTTGGCAAAAGTTTCCATAGTGGACTTGTGTCCTTGATAAAGGGGTCAGTAAGCAATTATAACAAAGATTCCAGAGGTACTGTTTTTCTGAAATTTTGTCCCGTAGAGCCTTTTATGTTCCCTAAGAAGCGCATAAGAAGACTTTTGATAAAAAAATAAGATTATGTTCTTTCATTATACAATTTTAGAAAATTTGAGGTAGAGATGCGGCACCTTGTATGCAATTAATGGATTGCCGGCCCCGCAGGCTGAATTCCGAATTGTGTGTGTGTGTGTGTTGCACTCTGTGTTGTGACTTCAGCTTGAATAAGCTGTAATCATAATGTTTAAATTGCTAAACCAATACAAATGCTTGATATATATGTCGACTATTGTCGGAGTTCCGAAATTTACTTCCAGTATAAAGTTGCTTTGATTTGTCTATCAACATGTTTCATAACAGTCGCGATCTGTTAAGTAACCAATCGCGGCTATCAATCAAAGAAACATCGACCAATCAAATCATCCAATTAGACCATGGGTGAAGTTAGAACCCGGATATTGATCGCCGTTTAAATGAAGCATATTTGTTGGTTTGGCGACTTAAACGTCGCAACTATAGCTTTTTCAAGGTATAGTTATGACATTTAGGTCGCCTTTTTTATTACATGCTACTAAATAAATTTTGAAAGATAGCGCCGTTTAAAACCATAATGGAACTTCCTGTCTGAGTCAATGAGCGGACCCAACAGAGCAAGTGGGCAGGACTAGCGATTTCTAAATTTGATTTTCAACAGAGAGACTTTTTTTCATTAAAATTGTAGAGCGTATCTCAGAAGATTAAAACATCCCCTGACATTGACATGCCAAAAGCTTCCGGATCACGTGCCATCTGAAAGAATCGTGAGCTTGCTTATTTACGGCTCACCATGTTTTCCGGTTTTGTCATTAGCCCTTGTCCTACATTGTATCAAATAGATCTTCATCTTTGACTTGTAATTAACTTCACCTTCCTTTAGGAATAATACAATGCGTTGGGGGAGATGAAGACTTAGATCAGGCTGCGCGGATATGACGACAAACGACAGATCGTCGCTATCAATAAAAAAATGTTGATCAACCAAACAATTATTTAGATCGAAAATGCATTTTGACCTTAGATTGTATCGCTCGCCTTATACTGATGCAAGTCCTTTCAATTTATATCGACTTCAAAGACGCAGTTTTTAAGGATTTTACTATTTTCATATTCGAAAATGACTCCGAAAACCCACATCTTAGCCATATGAGATACAATAATTATCTCAAGAAACTTGATAGCTCGTCGCGAAATCAAAAAGCAAAACAACAACAAAAACAACAACAACAAAAAACACTAGATGGTTGTCCCAGGACAACTGCTGTCGATTCCGCAAAGGTTTGACCATCAACTTTACCTTGACCATCAATTTTAGTGTTTGACCTTGAGCTTTGACCTTGAACTTGAAGCTTTCCAAAAAATTCTTTCAAATGGCACATCTACTCATGATGGAGAATAATTGTGCCAATTTATTTTGAAATCCATCCATAATTGTAGGAGAAATGCTCTTGACAATCACAATTTTAGTGTTTGACCTTGAGCAGTGACCTTGACATTAGAACTATCGCAAAGATTCTTTCAAATGGCACATCTACTCATGATGGAGAGTAATTTTGCCAAGTTATTTTGAAACCTATCCATAAATGTAGGAGTAATTGTCCGGACAAATTCGGAGGGACGGACGGACTAACGAACTAACAAACTAACGCACTAACGCACATACACCGACTTGTCATAGTGACAACAATGTCTCGCTCACCCCAAGCGGGGTCGACAAAAACCAACAATTAAATCTGTTGTATGGATTGAAAAACACATATTAGGAAATGTTTCCACATTTGTTGATATGACAAACAAATTTCCTTACAGAACTCAATTATTCTTTTGGGAAATCCATAGAGAATCATTTAGGAAATATTCATGTAAAGTTTTAGTGGAAATCCCTTCAGTAGTTTCCATGAAGAAGATATAAAAAAGGTTTACAGACAAATTGAATTAGCCAAGGAGCACACGCACGCCGAATTAAGTGCAATAAAAATAGCCCTGCTCGCCTAAGTTAAGATGAGATAGTATAGGGTACATCGATACTATCCGATCATGACACCAAATGAAAATGAGCAAACATGGCTGTCAACCAAAGAATTAAGTGACCTATCAAAGCATTCATTTAGGCCGGGAGTAGACTTTGAACCCCAGTATTTGCCGATATTTTTATGATGCATTTTATTTGGTTTGACAACTGCAGCTTTAATAAAGTTTGTCTTTTTGTGTCATGTTACTGGCCATTAATTTCGCAAAACAATGCCGTTCAGTTTCGAAGTGATATCTCCTGTACCTCCTATAGGAGTTAGTGGGTGTGGCCAGTGGAGTTTTTATGTGGGGCCAATCCACCCGTTGCAATAAAAAAAGGTCACGAAATATAAAATGAATTCATCTGTGTAAACAGAAAGGGCATGGACTGCTTTAACCCATTTCCACACAGTTCCTCATTTTTACGTCCCTCAAGAACAAAGCGTTTATAATTCCTCCTTTTTACGCCCCTCAAGAACAAAGCGTTTGAAAACAATGTGGAAATGAAGAAATTGCTTGTACCAAGCAATTTCTTCATTATCCACAATTGTGTGCGCGCTTGTGTGTTTGTGTGTGCGCGCACGCGCTCGTCTATGTATGAATGTGTCTTTGTGTATGTGTGGTTGTATGTGTTTGAGTGTGTGTGTCTTGAAACTTAAATTCGAAAATGTAGTCGGACTAAAGGTTACTTGTTCATTACAAAACAACCTATAACTTGGACAAATTTCGTCGTAAAATATTTTAAGATTATCAGAACAATTTATGTTGTTCTACTATTTTTAACGAATTTCCGATCCAGGTCAACACACTATCTAAATATAGAAAGTACATTGCGTCAGACGACAGGGTGCTGTCATAACCTCCTCTCGAAATTATTCCCAATTACCATAACTTATATTTCCTCTACTATAAAATTGACAACACAATAAATAGACATATAGTGTATAACATGGGTGTTCATCTTTTATTCTTTTTATAACATGACCTACTGCTTGGTAGCTAAATAAACCCTAAATAAAATTATATTACATGCCATTGGGTAATTAGTGCACTTACCATATAAAAGAACTGAATCCTAATGGTAACACGTTTTCCTTGCCTTGATAATGACGTCACGTGATACTTGTAATGGCGTCACTTTGCAAACGACGTTATATTGTTGGCGGAATATATCAAATCTATAAAGTGTAGGAATCTTATCGATTTATCACAAAGAGTGACGTAATAATATAAATAAAATATCAAACTCGTGCTCCTAAAATACCTAGTTTAATAAACTCGTCATCTGAAACAGATCAATCCTCGACAGAGCCTCGTTTTATCTGTTAAAAGACGACTCATGTGATAAATTTGGTACTTCATGGTCGCTCATTCAATATCCTCTACTTTCTAACAAATCATTCTAAAAATGAAAAAACGTGGCTTTGCCCTATTTTGCCTCTTTTAGAATGACGAGTTCGGTAAATGTTAGACAAATGTAATATCAAGGGAAGTAACAGGAAATCAACGATATTTTTGAAGACTAAGTTTTCAGTTACATGAATTTATCCATTCCAACACAATCTCTCCTGTTTACGCCCCCAAGAGAAAAGTTTTGAAAAACGTGCTGGAAAATGGAGACTTTGCTTGTATTAAGCAATTTCTTTAATTTTTCACCACGTTTTCTACCCCCGAAAAAGATGAAACAAATTTAAGTAATGAAAAGTACTGTAAGCTTGCAAAGCATTGTTTTGTTTAGTTATCTTCTTTCTCAAACGTTATAATGATAAAGAAACGGGGTTAAAGTAACCAATGTGTTAACCCATTCCCACATTATCCCTCCTTTTTGAGCCCCTTAAGTAAATAGTTGTGGAAAATGAAGAAATTGCTGGTTACAAACAATTTCTTCATTTTCCACAACGTTTTCTTCCTAAAGCGATAATTATTTTAGGATTTTCAACAATTTGGAATTCTCGTTTGCAATTTCTTTGAAGACACTGATAAGAGTCATTTTGAACACGATGTGCTTAAGTGAGCTAAAATACCTAGGAGATGATATTGCAGGCAGGGTTATCAATATTCCTGAAATACAAAAGAACTACTTTTAATGGCGTAGATATTTAACGGATTTAGTGTTTAAGCCTCCAGTGGCAGTTTGCACTCATTGAACTTAGTGACGAACTCAAAATTGTGTCTCTTAACTCAAAGTAAACAAAGCTGACGCTTTGCTAGCTAAAAAAGTAATTTTATCAACTTCAAATTGTCTCTGCAGCTTCTTTCAATAAGGAGCAGCCCAAAGTTTGTTTGTTTTTGGTTTTTTGTCATTGAATGAGTTAAAAGTCAGATGGTTGATGCTCAGAAAAGATGTATTCACGTTGTTGAAATCTTCAAACCAACAAAAAAAGTTTGAGTTAATGTTGGAACTTAAATTTGACTTCCAATGTTTAAATGAACAATTTCATTGGTCGATTGGATTATTTCACTGAATGTCGCGATCAGCCCATTGAAATAAAAGTCAATCAAAGAATTGCTCGACTAATTAAATCATTAATTTATACCTGAATTAAACTTTGAACGCCCGGCATTGGTCGACATTTATGTGAAGCATTTTCGTTAGGTAGGCGAGTTAAACGTCGTAACTACAGATAATTTAAACTATAGTTAAGGCGTTTCATTCATAGCCAATCATTTTACAATTTCATTTAAGAGATGAAGAGAATTTTTTTTATTCATGGAGGTATGAACCGAAAAATCTAATCACACTGTATGAATACGCGAAGCGGATTCATACATTGTTGAGTGTGATTAGGTTTTTCGGTTCATACCTCCATGAAAACAAAAAGTATTCTCTTCATTTCTTATAATTTAATAGCATCGAGCGAAAAATACAATAACTTTACAAATTTTGATACCTTTTTGTATGGAACTATTTTGTGCGGAAGCATATAACATTGCTGTGTGCTCAAAATTTTGTTCATGGAGTTATGAATATTTTTTTGACCAATCAGAACGCTCGTTTTTGATAGAGGAAACTAAGAATTAAATTATTACATGTTACCGACCATAAATTTTACGACATAAGGTCGTTTACCTTTTTCTGTACAATTCCAGGTTTTAACGTCCCTGTGATTTTATAACTGAGAAAACATTGTAGAAAAAGAAGAAATTGCTTGTAACATAAATTTTACGAAATAAGGTCGTTAACCTTTTTCTATACAATCCCAGGTTTTAACGTCCCTGTGATCTTATAATTGAGAAAACATTGTAGATAAAGGAGAAATTGCTTGTAACAAGCAATTTCCTCTTTTTTTCTACAATATTTTCCACCTTAACGGTCAGATTAATTCCACTGTGAATTTTCGTCTACAAATCTTTGAATTTGGACAGGTCTAAAATTTTGCAAAACAGGAAAGGGTTTCTGCAAGCATTTCTTCATTTTAAAAGTGGTTTGTATCTAACTACTTATGAAACAACAGCAAACCACAAATAAATATGTCGCGTAGGGAACATGATACTTTCTCTAAGATATAAATGGTTTCGTTTGTAACAGACAGCCGATGTACTCTTATTCTTTCCCTAACTAATGGCATGGCACTCCTATATAAACACGTTCTTATCTACGCCTTGGGTTCTTTTAACAATATAAAAGCTAATTCGGTTAACACCTAGCTTCATCGCCCTTCATAGGCCAATTTGAAAACTATTCATCGAATTCTTACGTTATCGACTTGAAATGGAAATTGTGTAATACCTTTGAACACAACATACTCAATACGCTAACATTGCTTTCAAAGTAAAATACAGGTTTCCCATTAAAGATTCAGGATCAGAAGTAAAAGAAAAGTATAATAGAAAGATATGAATCAAAATTACTCTTTTTTTTTTGAAATATTAAATTAAATGAATCATGATCATAGCTATCAAACAACAACGACGCCACCCCCACCCCTCCCTCACCCCCAAGAATGACAGAATCAATAGACTAGTCAAATAATATATTAAGACCGAAAATTAACTATGAACTCCGAAATGTGTCGATATTTATGTTAAGTACAAAATGTAATTTTGTTGCTTTGGCGACTTGAATGTTTTTAAAGCCTCAGCTTTGCGGACTTCAATTAACAGACTTTTCAGGAATATTGCGATCTCTATCCACAACGCCATATCCTATGTTAACCTCAGCAACTCATTGTGAGCTTTGTGATCGGCTATTGTCCATCCTATGTCGTTCGGCTGCAATAACTTTAGGCAATAAAATTGTGTGTGTGCCGCCGTCATAGCGCAGTTAGTTGATTCCCAATCTTCAATCATGGGGTGTGAATTGGTGGATAAAAGTAAACTTAAGTGGTGTAGCATCTTGAGGCTAAGAAAGGATGTTATGGTAGTGCTGGTGCGAGATATACCAGGAATTCATTGTTAGGTGCCCCAGCCGTCGTGACATGACTGAAAAGATGTTAACAGCGGCGTTAAACCCCATTCAAACAAACAAATAAAATTGTAAGTGAGACAATTTGGGTAAATCATGATGAAGCTTGGTCATAATGTTCATCAGGTCATTAAGATGAACACTATGGACCCTATTGAAATTTTGAACATACCAATTGAAAACCTAGGAAAAGGGGTCTTAATGACGGTTCTTTATGTACACTCTAGGGGTTCGTCCAGCTCTTAAAGATAAAAAAGCGAAAACTAATTTTGAAAACAATTAATTTAAGTTTCTTTGTGTACACGCTAGAGTCTTGAAATATGGCTCACATTCGACGAATGTTCATCAGGTTATAATTTAATTTTTAGTTTCGTCTACCAAAAACGAGCGTTCTGATTGGTCATAAAAACATTCATAACTCCATGAACAAAATTTTAGCACGCAGCGATTTTGTATGCTTCCGCACAAATAGTCCCTTAAAAAAGGTATCAAAGTTTTTAAAGCTCTGTTATTTTCGCTCGATGCTATTGAATTATAAGTAATGAAGAGAATATTTTTGTTTTAATGGCGGTATGAACCGAAAAACCTAATCACACTGTATGAATTCGCTTCGCGTATTCATACAGTGTGATTAGGTTTTTCGGTTCATACCTCCATGAAAACAAAAAATATTCTCTTCATCTCTTGAATACGGATGACTCCTATTGCCATTGCAACCATTCCACATGAAAATACAATAAAAAGGACTTACATGGCAATTCCTTTGTATAGCCTCTAGGGGCTACAAAATGAACTCAATTTTATTGAAACCTAGTCAGAATATTTTTCAGGGCATAACATGATCGCTGTGTAAAATGTCAAATGGAAAAGAGGAAAAAAGACCTTTCAGCTAATTTCTTTGTTTCGACTCTGAGTGCTATATATTCAGTTTAATTGTGACAAAACCTGATCAAAATATTTTTAGGGTTGTAAAGAAAAGTTCTTTCGAAAACGAAAACTTTCCATATGAAAACTCGGGAATTCCTCTGTATACCATCGAGTGGCCACAACTAAGGTGTTTTAGCTCATCTGAGCATGGAGTGCTGAAGTGACCTATTGTGATCACATTTTGTCCGCGAAGTCCGTCCGTCGTTCGTCGTCCGTCAACAATGTCTTTTAACGACATCTCCTCCCAAACCACTGCGCCGATTTGAACCACATGTGGCAGAAATGTTCTGTATGTGATCCCCTTTAAAATTATTCAAAACAATTTTAATCCGTTGAAAACTCTGGTTGCCATGGCAACAAAAGTGAATTTTTTTATTAATCTTGATAAAAAATTCTCCTTCTGACCCAGAAGACGTAGATCCTTGATATTTTGCATAAAACATCAGTATATTGACCTCTTTCTATACAGCTAAAACCGTTACCCTCGGGTCTCCAGGGGCGGAGCCCATGGGGGTATAGAAATAAAGAACGATTTTTAAACGACATCTCCTCTCAAACCACTTGGTAAATCTGAACCAAAAGATTATAACATCGGACTTTTGACCCTCGTTTTCAGTTTATCCTAGAGAAAATTGACGGGTCGCTGGCGGCTCTGCTCACTTTCCTTCGACAAGAAGTTCGACTAAAATGTTAAACGACGTTATTTCCAGAATGCATGGCCAGTAACACGAATCTAGCAAAAACTCGAAGTACTGAAAGTACTGTAAGCTAGCAAAGCATGTTATCTTATATGTCAAAGATTTTTTATGACAGATAAACAAGGTAAAGGTACCTGAGGAGTTAAAAGGCTTCTTTGTAAATCAGTTCTCTACAATTTGAATATAGTTCATTGATGTGACCATCCAAAGCAGAACTTTGAACACCGACATTGACCGCCATTTACGTGAAGCATATTTGTTGGTTTGGCGTCTTAAACCTCTTCACTACAGCTTATTCAAACTGTGGTAACGAGCTTTAGGTCGCCAATCAACCATCTTACTTTTTTGTTTGTTACATGTAACGCCGTTTAAAATCGAAGTGGGCTTTCTGTTTAGAGTCAATAGGCGTGGTCAACGAAGAAACTGGGCGGGGCAAACGATTGGTCAATTGGTACACATGTGAAACTGTTGAATATATTCATTCTCAATTGAAAACAGTAAAAATAAGATTTTGCATATTACACGATTTTTTCTACAATATCTAAACAGACCATGACGGCCCCGAATCGCTCATATGTTAATCATTCTTACAATTTACCAATCGGGACCGTCAATCAATAAATAAACCTACCAATCAAATTATTTATTCAGCCCGGACCTGAGCTTATCAACTCCGACATAAGCTTCATTTTTGTTTATCTATATTGTTGGTTTGGCGACTTAAAAGTCTTAACTACAACTTTTTCAATCTGTAGCAACGACGTTTAAGTCACCAACCATTTTACTTTTTTGTTACATGCTACTAGCCATAAATTTTGCAAAATAACGCTTTTAAAAACCGAAGCAGGAGTTCCTGTTGAAGTCTGTGGGATGGGGCATAAGAAGTAAATGGGCGGGATCAGCTATTGGTCGATCCGGTTTTCGTTCGTGTTTATTCAAGATTTAGCATAGATAGTATTCCTAGAGTATGCAAAAAAATCATTAAGCCCCCTTTCTGGCGATTTCATACGAAAAGTACCCAGTATCTACATTATTCATCCTTAATCAATATGCAGACAAAGTTTCATGAAAAATGAGCCAAAGATATATATACCATAGAGTGTAGACAAAAAAATAGCTGTCATTAATGCCCCTTTTTCCCGTCTTTTCAATCCAAACGTTCATATGTTCTAGCAGGATTCATTTTTATGACCTGACAGAGTTTTACCATGATAGAGCCTAGAGGGAAACAAAGAAACTGAATCTAAGGTCCCTTTTCCAGTATTTTCTATTTGAATGCTCAAACCATCCAAACGATCTTTATTTATGCACTGACATGTACAATTTTTTTTTAATTTTCATTTCAAAGAGCACGTGTTGAAAATAATTTGAAAACGTTTGTAGCTGAGCTTACTTTTCTGTCGAGGCATTTAATGGGTATGTAATGCTACAAATTTATTGATCCTTAGAATTGAAATACAAACATGTTCGTTGTATATTATTATACTTTTTGTCTCAATTTGATTGGTTAATAAAGACCTGACTAAAAGTCATTAAGTACTGCACTGCGGTAGTACATCAGGTATTTTCTCCAAGGAGCATCGCCTGCGATGAACATTTTTTAATGGCGGATAGTCGACAAATATCAGGGATCGGTTCGACTGTATACATAAATTATTGAAGGATTCACACTTAATCTTGTGTTATGGAAGACATAAGAATCGTCTCGTTTAGACCGATCGGTTCGACTGTATACATAAATTATTGAAGAATTCACACTTGATCTTGTGTTATGGAAGACATTAGAATCGTCTCGTTTAGACGGATCGGTTCGACTGTATACATAAATTATTGAAGAATTCACACTTAATCTTGTGTTATGGAAGACATTAGAATCGTCTCGTTTAGACAGATCGGTTCTACTGTATACATAAATTATTGAAGAATTCACACTTAATCTTGTGTTATGGAAGACATTAGAATCGTCTCGTTTAGACGGATCGGTTCGACTGTATACATAAATTATTGAAGAATTCACACTTAATCTTGTGTTATGGAAGACATTAGAATCGTCTCGTTTAGACGGATCGGTTCGACTGTATACATAAATTATTGAAGAATTCACACTTAATCTTGTGTTATGGAAGACATTAGAATCGTCTCGTTTAGACAGATCGGTTCGACTGTATACATAAATTATTGAAGAATTCACACTTAATCTTGTGTTATGGAAGACATAAGAATCGTCTCGTTTAGACAGATCGGTTCGACTGTATACATAAATTATTGAAGAATCCATCTTAATCTTGTGTTATGGAAGACATTAGAATCGTCTCGTTTAGACAGATCGGTTCGACTGTATGCATAGATTATTGAAGAATTCACACTTAATCTTGTGTTATGGAAGACATTAGAATCGTCTCGTTTAGACAGATCGGTTCTACTGTATGCATAAATTATTGAAGAATTCACACTTAATCTTGTGTTATGGAAGACATAAGAATCGTCTCGTTTAGACGGATCGGTTCGACTGTATACATAAATTATTGAAGAATTCACACTTAATCTTGTGTTATGGAAGACATTAGAATCGTCTCGTTTAGACGGATCGGTTCGACTGTATACATAAATTATTGAAGAATTCACACTTAATCTTGTGTTATGGAAGACATTAGAATCGTCTCGTTTAGACGGATCGGTTCGACTGTATACATAAATTATTGAAGAATTCACACTTAATCTTGTGTTATGGAAGACATTAGAATCGTCTCGTTTAGACAGATCGGTTCGACTGTATACATAAATTATTGAAGAATTCACACTTAATCTTGTGTTATGGAAGACATAAGAATCGTCTCGTTTAGACAGATCGGTTCGACTGTATACATAAATTATTGAAGAATCCATCTTAATCTTGTGTTATGGAAGACATTAGAATCGTCTCGTTTAGACAGATCGGTTCGACTGTATGCATAGATTATTGAAGAATTCACACTTAATCTTGTGTTATGGAAGTCGTTAGAATCGTCTCGTTTAGACAGATCGGTTCTACTGTATGCATAAATTATTGAAGGATTCACACTTAATCTTGTGTTATGGAAGACATAAGAATCGTCTCGTTTAGACGGATCGGTTCTACTGTATGCATAAATTATTGAAGAATTCACACTTAATCTTGTGTTATGGAAGACATTAGAATCGTCTTGTTTAGACGGATCGGTTCTTCTTTATGCATAAATTATTGATGAAATCACACTTAATCTTGTGTTATGGAAGTCGTTAGAATCGTCTCGTTTAGACGGATCGGTTCGACTGTATGCATAAATTATTGAAGAATTCACACTTAATCTTGTGTTATGGAAGTCATTACAATCGTCTCGTTTAGACAGATCGGTTCTACTGTATACATAAATTATTGAAGGATTCACACTTAATCTAGTGTTATGGAAGTCATTACAATCGTCTCGTTTAGACGGATCGGTTCGACTGTATGCATAAATTATTGAAGGATTCACACTTAATCTAGTGTTGCGGAAGTCATTACAATCGCCTCGTTTAGACGAATCTAAAGAGATCCACCGACCTAAGATCTAATTTTGAAGATTCATTATTAGCGAAAAGTCAAATTATGAAGATCCTTTGTTTTTTGAAAGGGAATTTTGATGCTGGTCGTATAATGAAAGTGGTTCTTTAATAGAGGTGGTAGTTTCAGAAAGATTTGCCATATAAAGATACATTTTAAAACGATATGATAATTCATTCGTGAGCTAATTCAGTTTTACGGTACTGTCCTGAACGTTACATCATTGACAAAAAGCTTTCGGTTGGTCCATAAAAACGATTCTGATGTTTTCCAGTTATCTAGCGCCTAGGAAAAATGTATTTAAGTATGATACTGAAAACATTTATATAAGCCTCATAATTATTCCAAAGGTTCATCATGCTTACATTGGCTTAAAATTTCGAAAGAAAGTTTGCTTCACGAAGGCAAAAATCTAGCATATCAGTTACCCAAGTAGTGTTGGGATTGTTTTGTTTGTTTGTTTGTTTGAATAGGGTTTAACACCACTTTCACAATTTTTCAGTCATATCGCCGCGGCTGGAGCACCTAACAATGGATTCCTAGTGAATCCCGCACCAGTACCACCATAACATTCTTTCCTAGCCTCCAGCTGCTTTCCCGCTTGTAACGGTTAAGACACTGAGATTATTTTGGCTCCTTAATACATTAAACACTCAATATAATTCCGTCATACGCGACCCGGGTCATCCTCTTCTACATGTTAAGAAATAGCGGGAAATGGAAGGACAAGATGTTTTCTTACACTATACTCAATGGAACGGAGCAAATGCAGAAATTGTCATATTAATTCTTTAATCGGTTTAATTTTGCGACTTGACCTAAAGTTTTAGCTTGATCGGAAGGCAAACTATCATAGGCAGTCTTTACAGGAAACCGGGTCAAGATGTAGAGTTTATGTATACCTATTTAACCCTTTCCTGTTTCTCGAAATTTTAGACTGGCCCAATTTGAAACATGCTGCAGACAACAATGAAAAATGAGTGTAATTTGAAACGAAACCATTCTATGTGGTAGAAAATATTGTGATCAAAGAAGAAATTGCTTGTATCAAGCAATTTCTTCTTTGATCACAATATTTTCTTAAGTATAAAATTGCATGGACGTAAAAACCAGTGATTATACAGGAAATAGTTAAAATGACGCCATAGACCAACAACTTTATATACTTGTAAAAGAATAGCCAAATCACAACCTGTCTATTCTAAATTACCATAAACAGTCAAATAATCCTGATAAGTAAGTTTTTTTTTTTTTTTTTTCAAAAAATAAGAACCACCTGAGCATTGCACACGATTACCGAACGCGAGAGATAACCGCACACGATTGTAATGTATTTCGTCAAATTCTCACTTATAAGTGCTCTTTAAACTGCCATTGAAACTTTCATTTCGAAACGTATGTTTTGAAAGTGCGAATTTGTTAAGACGTCCGCTATTTTTTCTTTTCTTTTTCTAATTCTTACTATTTTGTTTTTAGTATCTCCTTTAACATTTTTACATTCTTGGCTTTAAAATGACCCGTTCACAGCAAGCAATTTCCTATCTAGTATTAATCAAGTTTCAAGTTAATGGCATTTATTCTTTAGGAGATATGCCCCAGATAAAATCTAAGTCTTTGACCCATGACCAATGAAACCATGTAAAAATTATTCAAGCAAGAGTTGTGATTCTTGTACACTGCACTTCTCCTCAATGAGGTTTATCCACCTTTGAAGTTTAAAGATGATAGCATTGATACTTTAGGAGATATGCTCCGGACACGATTAGTGACGGAATGACGGAAGGACGGAATGACGGACGGAGACCATTTCCATATCCCCTTCGCCGAAACGGAGTGGGATAAAAATGAAACAAATCATACCTCAGCCCCTCAGGTAAAACTTTACCATATGTCTGCTAAAAAGCGCCCCGGCGCAATGCAAAACAAAGAAATAACAAAATACCGTCAATAAACATGATGAAACACAATGCTTTATATAATTGTCATATACATGTTACAGTTTCTGATATACAGCTTCTGTTACCACACACCTTCTAATAAATGTCCATATGTCACTTCTTTCAGAAACATGTTTGTAGGAGACCTTTTAAAAGTGTCTACAGGTCGGCCAGTGGAAATTGCACTGATTCCACGTACTCGATAGCCCCCAAGATTGCTTGAAGTCCTACAGGATTAGCACATCCTACTGCATTGCATGCACATTCAATAATTCAGCCAATAACTCCAAAAAAGCAAACAAGAGTTGTGGTTCTTGTGCATTGCACGTTCCCTAATAAGATCTACCATTTTATAAAGTTTCAAGTTAATGGCATTTATTCTTTAGGAGATATGCCCCAGATAAAATCTAAGTCTTTGACCCATGACCAATGAAACCATGTAAAAATTATTCAAGCAAGAGTTGTGATTCTTGTACACTGCACTTCTCCTCAATGAGATTTATCCACCTTTGAAGTTTAAAGTTGATAGCATTGATACTTTAGGAGATATGCTCCGGACACGATTAGTGACGGAATGACGGAAGGACGGAATGACGGACGGAGACCATTTCCATATCCCCTTCGCCGAAACGGAGTGGGATAAAAATGAAACAAATCATACCTCAGCCCCTAAGGTAAAACTTTACCATATGTCTGCTAAAAAGCGCCCCGGCGCAATGCAAAACAAAGAAATAACAAAATACCGTCAATAAACATGATGAAACACAATGCTTTATATAATTGTCATATACATGTTACAGTTTCTGATATACAGCTTCTGTTACCACACACCTTCTAATAAATGTCCATATGTCACTTCTTTCAGAAACATGTTTGTAAGAGACCTTTTAAAAGTGTCTACAGGTCGGCCAGTGGAAATTGCACTGATTCCACGTACTCGATAGCCCCCAAGATTGCTTGAAGTCCTACAGGATTAGCACATCCTACTGCATTGCATGCACATTCAATAATTCAGATCTGACCAGCCTTACATCTTGCAGTACTGCATGTTCTAGCCCTTTTCTCGCCTTGGAGAAAAGATTGAATCGTATCAAGTCAATATCCACACCTTCTGTTTCAATGCATACGCATGCAACCGAATGACGAATTCTTCTACTTCCTAATCATAAATCACAATCATAGATTGAAATGTGCATATAACTGAGGCATCATGACAAATGCCTTTGAAAAAAGACTGAAAACGTCAAGAATATTCAGAGATAAACCGTTTTTAGCTTCGGAAAGTGCATTTTTCTATCCCATAATTGTCAAAATATTGAATAAGAGGACCATGATGGTTCTTTATCGCTCCCCTGAGTATGATGGCTCTAGGCTTTATTATATAAAATAGAAAATATCAAAGCCCTACACCTAATCCTATTGGAGAAGTAGATATTTAAAGATTTTCTCCTTTAATCCTAGGTATAGTGAAGATCCCTAGGCCTTATGGTTTGGGAGAAGAAGATTGTATAAGATTTCCTTCTTTAATTTTATGTAAAATCAGGGATCGCCAAGAAAAGGGC
Organism: Fragum fragum; assembly: GCA_946902895.1. NCBI lineage: Eukaryota > Metazoa > Mollusca > Bivalvia > Cardiida > Cardiidae > Fragum > Fragum fragum. The sequence goes on from OX336380.1 coordinate 16,625,547, forward strand.
TAATTTTCAGAATACGGTAATTCTATGCAGTATTTTGGTAGAGGGTCAATGGATGATGAGTTTTCTTTATTATCAAAGCTCTAGGCCTTAAGGTTTGGGATAAGAAGATTTTTATACGCCGCCAGAGGCGGTCGTATATTGGCGTCATCTTCTCCGTCTGTCTGTCCGTCCGTCCATCCGTCCGTCCACCTTTCTTGCGAGCACAACTCCTCCTAAGCTTTTGGTTGGATCTTTTTGAAACTTGGTCAATGTTATCATCTTAATTGGTAGATGTTCATGAAGTAAGGATATTATGGTTCATTGATTTTTGCCTCAGTTATTTCCCTTTAAAACTTAGTCCCTGGGGCTTATTGAAATTGTTGCCTTGTGAATGCAACTCCTACTAAGTTTCTGGCTGGATCTAAATGAAACTTGGTGGATGTTATGACCTTAATTTGTAGATGTGCATGAAGTAAGGATTTAATGGTTCATTAATTTTTCCCTGAATTATGCCCCTTAAAACTTAGTATCTAGGGCTTATAGGAATTGCAGCATTGTGAACGCAACTCCTCCTTACTTTTTGTCTTGATTTAAATGAAACTTGGTCAATGTCATCACTATAATTTGTAGATGTACATAGATAAAAGATTTAATGGTTCATTAATTTCCCTGAATTTTGCCCCCTTAAAACTTAGTATCTGGGGCTTATTGAAATTGCAGCATTGTGAACGCAACTCCTCCTAACTTTTTGTCTTGATTTGAATGAAACTTGGTCAATGTCATCACCATAGTTCATTGATTTTGGCAAGAGTTATGCCCTTTGACATTTAGTCTCTGGGTTTTTGAGTGGATATAAATCCTTGTCAATGTCATTTTGTGTCTCAAGTTTTATAAATGAATCTTTATGAAACTTTCTCAATGTCATGACTATAATTGGGTGACATGCATTTAAGTGAAACAGTTATTGGGGCTTAACAGAGACATTGATGCTGAGTAGTGATTCATGGAAGTTAAACAGTGAGACATTTGATACTGAGTAGCATTTCATTGAAGTAAATCAGTGATTTGGGCTTAACAGAGACATTGATGCTGAAAACATCTACTAAAAAAGATTGTATTTTGTAAGTATGTATTAATGGTTTCAGGTGACATTGAAAAATAAACCAGGAAAATAAAAGACGCTAGTTAAGCTATCCGAGCTGTTTTTTTTATTTTCATTGTCTTTTATTATTATTATTATTATTAGTTGCAGTTTAAAGAGGCGTTAAACCCCATCGAATCAAACATAACGAACAGTTTGAACTTGACAATTTAAAAAGGTAATCTGCAAATGTTTTGAATTTGGTTCTGTCAAAATAAGTAGTGTCTACAATTATATTCGTGAAACAGCAGCAAAGTGGCGGCTTTTATTGTGACTATGGCACTCTTGTTTTAAGATTTCCTTCTTTAACTCTATGTAAAATCAGGGATCGCTCAGAAAAGGGCTAATTTTCAAAATACGTTAATTCTTTGAAGTATTTTGGTAGAGGGTCAATAGATGATGATTTGTACCAAATATCAAAGCTCTAGGCCTTATGGTTTGGGAGAAGATTTTTAAAGTTTTTCACTCCGTTGTCATGGCAACCAGAGTTCTTCATGGGTTTCAATTCTCTGGAGTAATTTGAAAGAGCATAACCTAAGGATCAATTCTACGAAGTTTTGTTGAAATTAAATGGTTAGTTTAGGAGGAGAAGATTTTTTGTGTAATTGTGAACGGACGGAAAGACAGACGGACGGACGGACGAGGACCGATCACAATAGCTAAAAAAAGTCATCTTTTCAATAAAATAATGTCTCTAATGCAGTTTTCAGAAAATTTAGCACAATTAGAATTAATAATACAGCATGTATAGCAATTAAAAATATCACAATGACGATTATAATATGAAAGCGCACCTATTTGACCTTTGACCTTGCTGTGGCCTTAATTCTAGGTTTCAGACTGGGCATCCACCCTGGGAGGTTTTGTCCTGCCCCAAAGAATATTACTAACATGGATGCCGAGCATTAACAAAGAATGCCATCAAAACAATTTTCTAGAACTCATACGAATTATAGTCGGTAAACTATCTACTGAGATGGATCAATAAACATGTACCTAGTAAGGTGTTATTTCCAGTATTTGTTCTGTTGAACTTCCTACACACGTGGTTCATCCTAAGGCTTTAATTTGATGTTCTGGCTACTTCAGATATAAATTGTTGTATTGGGCTGAGTTAAGAAGAAATTCTTTTACACGAGGGTTTGATCAAAGTAGTAAAGTATTTTACGAAGTTTCTATTCATTACCTATTATACTAGTAAGTACATTCGACATTGCTCTTGTGTTTATATTAACCGATTCCCACATAGCAACGCTTTTAAACGCCCCTCTAATATAAAAGCTATTTCTCCATTATCTAAATGTTTTCTAATACAAAGGGCAAAAAATTGCAAAGATTCCACCAACTAAAATTGTCTTCTGCAACTTCTTTGAAATTGGACCAGTCTAAATTTCTGTCGGCTGATAATGGGTTAAGCAATGGCATAAAGCTTTTTTGCGAATGGTTCCGGTGCAGGGATACAAGGATGTTCTTTAGGGTCCTATTGGTATCTTCAGGGTATGTAGGTCTGCTTTCTTTTGGTCATAATGTATATAATTCATTTTTTGTTTCGTCTTTAAAAAACGAGTGTTCTGATTGGTCGAAAAATATATTCATAACTCCATGAACAAAATTTTAGGCACGCAGCGATTTTGTATGCTTCCGCACAAAATAGTCCCATACAAAGAGGTACCAAAATTTGTAAAGCGTTTTACCTTAAACCTTATCACACAATGTAAGAATCCGCTTCGCGTATTCATACAGTGTGATTAGTTTTCGGTTCATACCTCCATGAAAACAAAAATATTCTCTTCATCTCTTAAATGAATAAGAAGGTCAACGTTTTATTTATTATATTTTACTTTTTTTTATTTTGGCTCTGAATAAAAAAATGTTGTATGTCTTACTATTCTAAGGCTAAACATCTTCTTACTTAGTTACATTGAAGGATCGCTGCCCCCTCACTAATGAGCTCCGACAGGAAGTCCCATTTATATATCTTTAAAAGGATTATGGCCGGTAACAAGTTAAAGGAAGTAAAATATTTGGTTGGTGACAAAAAGGTCGAAATTACGATTTCGATGAGTTGTAGTTATGGCGATTACCAAGTAGTTACGGCGATTACCAAACCAACAAAAATGCTTAACATAAATGTCGATCAATGTCGGACTTTAAAATTCACTTCTGGTCTCAATGAATCAGTTGATTATCAATAGATTCTTTGATTTGCAGCCGAAACCCGCGATTTAGGATGGCGTATTGAGACCAGCGGCTGATGGACATTCTTGTCATTGGCCACTTCAAATATGTTATGCTATTTTGCAGACTAAACTACTTTTTTTTTTCATTTTATTTTAATTGGGGTTTATACATACATGTACGTACAATCTAATCTTTAATTTCGTCAATCAAAAACGAGCGTTCGGGTTGGCCGAAAAAAGTTATTCGTAACCCCCGATAACAACATTTTAAGTACGCAGCTTTTTTGTATGCTTCCGCACGAACTAGTTCCGTACATAAACGTATCAACATTTATAAATATTTGCTTTTTCACATGATGTCATTAAATCATGATAAAATAAGGGAATATTTCTTGTTTTCGTGGAGGTATGAGCCGGAAAACCTAACCGCATCTATGTATTAATCCGCTTTATGATCTTTATATCATTTGTATTGAAACCTCATTCCCCTGATTGACTTTCGTGATCAAGATACTCATCTTGATCGCCTAATGAGCGTCTTTCGTCGTACCACGTCCACAATTTCTTTAAACATCATTTCCTAAATTCGCAACTAAATTCGGTTTCTGTGACACCAAAAAATCAGCGAGCAGAAAATCAATATTTTAATAGCTTCAATTCGGGTCATATCATTGATTTGTGACCACATTTTTGCTCCGCCGGAGCTTATCCGATTTTACCCAGAAAAAAAAAACTGAAACTAAAATACCTAGAGCTTTGGATATGTAGTATTTTGTATCTCCTAATGCACCCCAGCAAACTTTTTATTCATATGGTGACCTCTGGGTTATATTTTTCGGCTCGAGCTTTTAATATAAAAACAAGGAAGGGATTTTTTTTTATAAAAAAATTCCTTGTAACAAACGGCCTAGAGAATTTTGTTTGTAATAATTCCAAGTGAACAATCGTGTATTCAGTGTAATTGAGTTTTCGTACATCACAGAAAAAAAATCTTCATTTATTAAGAACCTTCTTTTTATCATGGCTTAGTATTACAATTTCTAGTCAACCATTCTCTTACTTGTAAATATTTCGGGATTCGCGTATGTTCTAACAAAATAGCGTCGCTGTGCGTACCAAATATCTTTACTACAGCTATATCCAAGCTGTAATTACGACACTTTGCAAACCAAACGACAATAGAGTTTTCTGTGATAATACACTATTTAGATTGTCGTCACATCCTCTTATCGAGTGATTAACGAGAAAATAAATGGAAATCTATAAATAGCACAACATCTCGTGTTAGACGTCACTGTGGTGTAATGTCCATACCGGAAGTGAGATCAATTACCATAACTTCTGATACTCGGACCATAAAATTGTCAACGTTTGGCAGTACGTAATTGGCTTTATTGCTTTGGGGTAAGAAACTCCGTTTTACTCCGTTATAATCCGAGTTGTACATGAAATAGAAAACATGTTCGAATACATGCCGTTATTTTCGAGGCAAATAAAGCCAGTGCGAATGTGCGTTGAATTTCCAAACGTTCAACATGTGCGCAAAATAAAGACTGAGATAAGTCAGTGCATTCACACAGTCTGATCAGAGTCTTTACGTTGTGTGTGTAAATAGATACCGTTTAATAGATACCATCCTGGAGCTTATTTTGACAATAAGTCGAATACTCTCAGTTCCCTGATTGGTTGTGAAGGATGCCCGAAACCCAATGACGCCTTTTGACGCCCCCTCCCCCTTAAAATAGGGAAAAAATAGGAAAGCATTGTGTAAAATGAAGAAATTGTTTGCAATAAAATGTGTCACAAAAATAGCGGCCAATGTTGGAGTTCAAAGCTCAATTCTGGGCTGAATGGTAGATTTGATTGGTCGATTGATTCCTTGATTGACAGTCGCGTTTGGTAAATCCAAGATGTGACTGAATGATTCAAAGATTCGTGCCCTGTAAATGTGCCCTGTATTTTCTACCTCCTTAAAAGACCAAAGCACTAAAAGCACGGGTGGTTGACGTAAGATCGATGTATCTTTCAATGAGTGTACGACAAAAGCTATATTTTCACAAGTGGTAAAGCGGAATGCAAAATGCATCTTTATTACGCGAAGAAGACATAAACAAACATAGAGCGGAACGAAAAATTCATCATTCTTACACGAAGAAGACATAAACAAACAAACAAACAAAAGCATCACAGAAAAATCTATGACTTGAATACCAAAGGAGAAGGAATTAGGTTTTTTCCCTGACAAAATGTCTAAAAGCGCGTCGCATGTAAATTTCATGGCAGCTCAGCGATAGTATCGGTGTATTTGATCCCGTTGATATAATGTTCAGTGACGCGAAAAGAACGAAAGCAAAACTCATTCTTTGTTAATGAGCGTTTTTTTTTATTTTTTTTTTTTTTTTATTTATTTATTTTTTTTTTTTTTTTTTTTTTCGTTTTTTTTTTTTTTTTTTTTTTGATAATTTTACCTTTTTTATGTGAAGGTAACCCAACTAGAAATCTCAAAAAAACACAGGAGCAGAATTGTAATTCCCTGTATATCACTTGCGAAATCGACCGATCGCGCCTGCCACTCAAATAACCAGTCGACCAATGAAATCACTCATTTAGACCAGAAGTGAATTCTGAGCTTCGACATTGGCCGCCAGATTTGTTTTGTTTGGCGACTTAAGCGTCGTAACTACAGCTTATTCAAGCTGTAGTTACGACGTTTAGGTCGCCAATAGACCATTCTACGAGTTTATCGCATGCTACTGGCTATAAATTTTGCAAAATATCACCGTTCAAATTGGAAGCAGAACTTCCTGTCGGAGTCACTTGGTATGGCCAGCGGAGTCAGTTGACGTAGCGTGCGATTGATCCGTTATACACCATAAGAGTCGTACCAATATATCGACAGAGCAAATAAGATGGTTTAAAAGAAAATCCTTCGTTTCATTATAGACTTCCAATGATCAGTTCTGCGATATGCAAACATGTGCGCTAGTAATAAAACCCTATTTGCATTCAAGTCTATCTATTCGAAAAAGACCCATGATCAATATCGATTCCAAATGACCCAGTTGTAAATGCAAATTTGATCGAGTATAAGGATACATCTATTTTCTTTCTATATATGTTTAGGTGCTTAGGTGCTTTAAGTTCCCATATAAGAATCTACCAAATAGGGATGTATGGTCTTTACTTACTACCCCCCCCCCCCCCCTTTTGACAGATCAAGCAAAACGGGGCTCTGTAAAGTGCTTAAATTCCAATATAGATCGGACTGCGCGTGCTGCAAAGATTAAATCGAAAAATATCGCTCTTGGTTTCATTCCTGGCTAAGCAATGACCTACGGCTTGAGAGTGAAATTAACCCGTTTACTATTATTTTATTTCATTTTACACGGGCGATATTACACTAGCGTATAAGACACTTTTGCTACAGCAAAAATAACGTCACAACGCATGTAATTACGTCATCGACAAACGTCATGTCATTTTACACACGGCGTTTTATGCATCGCGAATTATCATATATAGAAACTTTTCATTGATTTTTTTTTTTTTTTTTTTTTTTCAAAAAAGTCAAATTGAAAATAGATTATCAAATTTGTGTTTATATGATCCCCAAGTTATTAAACCCGTCACATAAAACAATTAAAAACAAGACCCTGTCGATTGCAATTAGTAGATGTTTAAACTGTATTCCATGAACATGCACTCATTCAATATCAACACATAAGTCTGGAATGGTCGATTTTCGCGGGGTCGGTTTGTAGAATTTCAGAAACAGTTATCGAATGAGTAGTAAAGATGGATCCACTTCTCCAAATGCTAATTGCAAACCGGAAATATTCAATTCTCAAAATGTTTGCAGTACATCGATTGTCGATATACTTTAGACATCGTGCGGAAATTTAAATTTATTTTTGTGTTCAAGTCTTTTATATTTAATGACATGCTATATACGATGAGTGTCTGTGAAGTTGGTGTTCCGTGTTGGGAAAAGAGACATTCTGGAAAAATTACGTAATAAACAGACTGCGAAGACAGACTGCGAAGGCTGTCAAAGGTCGAGAATGGATATCATACGAATATTAGAAAATACGTATTTTGCTCCAAAAGTCATGCTAGCTTAAATGCAAGATATACAGAAATAACACTAACTTTTAATCTATTTAAACTTCGTAAATACGCTTTCTCATAAAATAAGAATGGGCACGATTTGCAAGAAGTAAGGTAGAAACATGCCTTGTGCGAATCTTTCCTTCTAATTTAGAAGCAAGATCATTATGGAAGAATTATTTCAATAAATGATTAGAAGAAGAAAGATAATGATCATTATTAAAAGGAATAAGTACGAAAATCTGACAGCAAAGGTAATAGACTATAACGGCGTGTGTCTTTTTTCTTTCTTTCTTTTTTATTAAGAACAAATGCGGGCGTGGTTCATTGTCTAGATCTTTACGACAATGAATATACATTTATACCATGACGCAATTTGTGGTGCTTTAAGTTCTCTAGCTTTGACAGCCTTTGCAGTCTGCATTTTCGTAATTTCCCAAACGTCTCTGTCGGAGTCAAAGGGTGAAACAAACATAGTAAGTGGGCGGGGCCAGCGATAAGTAACTGGTATTTACCATATTATCTTTTTCCAACGACCTTTTCGACCACTACTCAGAATATCATTGGTGAGAGTAAATTTCCACCGATTGCCCGTGGGAGGGCATTTGTTCGTTTTCATCGCAACCCCTTTACCTATTCCCTCACAGTGGCGCTTTTAGACTCCCAATCAAGGAGAACAATTGGGTAAACATTGTGGGAAATGCTTATTACAAGTGATTTCTTCATTTTCCAAAATGTATTCTACCCTGATAGTTGAAAAATCTAAAATTTCATAAACTTTTAACTTTTGTCTGCAACTCCTTTGAATTCGGGCTAGTCTAAAATTGTGCCGTCTGATAATGGGTCAACCTACCTTTTGTGAATATCATCTATCTTATTTCTCATTCCAAAATTGTATTTGATGTTGTTCTACTTGCCGTAGTGTTTTTTGCTTATCCTCGCACTACGAAGCCTTTTTTATGTTCAATTAATCTTGTTCCAAAATTTTACAAGTTAAGTTTGAATGCGGAGCCATTCCAACTTAGCTCTAACAAAACCGCAAAATAAACACAAGACAATTTCATTTCGGGTTTCTTGATAACACATATCACGTGATCTCTTAGATATGAATACACCTTGGGGTACTTCTCATCTCAACTTGCAACGGACAATCAGCCGAAGATAATAATATGGCACATGTAAAGGATGATATTGAAATTCGTTTAGAGACTTCTAAATATGCTTTAGTTTGCTTTAAATAATTGAAAAATAAGATGATAGTATTTTTTTTTTTTTTTTTTTTTTTTTTGTGTGTGTGTGTGTGTGAATAGCCGTCCCGTATTTGGTATTTGGTAATTTACTCAATAAAATTCAAATAGATGCAACACGAAAGTAGAAGGTTTAGAAAATTAGAATGTTTACATATCAAGGTCCGGTTTCTACTTATTTACTATATAATTACGCTTTATTATGTCGTTATTTACAAGTTAAAATCAATAATAACACATCAAACCTTTAACAAGTGTCATCTAGCTTTCAGCTTGGTCCTTTTTACTTATGATTTTTTACGGTTCTAAAGCCGAATAACGAATAAGGAATTCGTGCGACTACAGGGCGCCGAAGATAATTTGATACTATCTTCATCATATTATAGGAATTTTTAGGAAAAGGGCAAAAACTACCATGTGCAAACAATAACTTTATAATTACGTTAACGTCTATTTTCTTTTGAATTTTACTCACAACGCTTTAAATATTCCTAAGTCTAAACTGGTATTTAAGAAGTAGCAGACTACAATTGTAAGTTGATGAAAACTTTAAAATCCTGGTCTTTTTGGACAGAAAACATTATGGATAATGAAATAATTGCTTGTCATTTAAAAGCGTCAGTGTCTGGGCATGGGTTAAGACAATGCTAGTTTTTTATTTCTGTACGTGGATTTATGTTTTTGTGCGTTATTCACTCACATATGTACAGAAATGTGAATGCTGGTTTAAGTTTAAAGGAGGGAGGCTTACTCGGAAAGTAATAAATGATTTTGAACTGAATTCCAAAGTTATGGCCGTTTCAGCGCATTCCAACTTCTCAGTACTTTCAGTCCTTTGATTTTACCTACATGTATGATATTAAAGTTTTTGAAGGGAATATTCGTAAAGCAGATCACGTCCGCCTCATACTGTGCTGGTTACTTTGCTAATAAGTGCATACATAAATTACATAAGTACCAGGAAAAGGTGGAAGATGCGTGGGTGTTTTCTTTCCTTTTTAGACCCGACTCACACATAGGAAACATTATGTAACGATAGCGATACAACATCTTGTATTTGCTTCTGAGACGGTCGAGTGGAATATCAATTTTTCCTCTGCAGCGAGAAGCAAATAAAAGTTGTTGTATCGCTGTCGTAACATAGCATTCCATTTGTTATATACCTATTTTTCTTACTAAACAAATTCGACGAAATAAAAAATCTGTATTTTTGCAAGTATTTTACTTCTCCTTATTCCTTTATTCGCATTAAGGTGTAATATACCGAATGAAAATGACGTCATATTAGACCCCCTTATATAGATTCGTATTTAACACTATTTGACGTGTTCGATTTTGTTTGTTTGGAATGTATGTACATTTTACTAGAAATATGCATAGGAATATAATGAATTGTGCTGTATTTCATTAACCCTTGTCATGCTGATCCCGGAATATTCCGGTTTTTAGCAGGAGGTATAGACTAAGATCAGCCTGCACATAAGTGCAGTCTGATCTTTGTCTACACCTCCTGCTTTAATTTTTCCTGCCAGAGTTGTTGATGAGGTTGATTTCTAAAAGAAATATTGATTTGTGAACAACAAGATCTATCAGTGCTATTAGACCTTTGATTTTACAGCAATTCAGTAAGGCAATTTATACAGCATGACAAGGGTTAATAGTTAATTTTCTTATCCCGGGTCTAACGACTGTCGATGAAGCGCATACTTTTGGTGAAAAAAAAAATAGATCCATACGCTATCAGTAATATTTAACAATAACGTCCATACTTAAGAGATGAAGAGAATATTTTTTGTTTTCATGGAAGTATGAACCGAAAAACCTATTCACACTGTATGAATACGTGAAGCGCCGCCTACTCTCAGTGACCTTCGAAAGTTGCTCGAAAGAATAGACCAGCTAAGTAGTCAGACAGAGGTACGTGACAATAACTCAGTTAGTGTTAGTGCAATACAGAACAGTAAGATGGACCAGCTTATTGCAGCAATCTACAGGGAAGGAGGACAGCTGGTGACGACTACCAACAAACAAGTCACAACCGAGGTAATTACTACCACAACAACAACAGGAGCAACAACAACAGGAGTAACAACATCACTCGTGGAAGCTACAACAACAACAACAACAGAGGTAACTCCAGTGGGAACAACAACAGCACGAGCTACAACAACAACCAACAGCAGAACAACGATGATTCTAGATGCGGGCGATGCGGAGGTAAGTGTCTTGACTTAGATCACTGTAGAGCAAGAAACAAAAGGTGTTACAAATGTAAACATTTAGATCATTTTGGCGAATTTTGTAAAACGGCTAGAAGAAATTATTTGACTAATGATTATTCAAATGGGTATTCACAACAGGGACTCGCGCCCGTCTGCGGGGTCACACCGGTGGATGGGCACAATAAAAATGAAATTAAAACCAATCAATGTGCTAGATCATATAAAACAGAAAGTGCTCAAAACAAACAATTCCAAAAATGCGCAAGGTGGTCCTGTACAAATTCCAAAAGTGCTAAAGTTTTTTCAATAAACCCGAATTTTTCAACGACTATGTCTAAAAATACCGTGTCAGTTGTAGTAAATGGCAAGAAGACAAGTGCGCTATGTGATACTTGTGCTTCAATTTCATGTATGAGCAAAACGTTCTTTGAAAGGGCCTTTAATGATGGGAATACACAATTCGTCAAATCAAAAATATCTACGATTGTCGGTGTGGGTGGTACTCACCATGCTGTGCAGGGTGAAACTGACATCGACATTTGTTTTGGTTCATTGACACTAAATGCAAAGTTCTACGTCATTGAAGATCTTCACCATTCAGTTATCTTGGGCATTGATTTCATGGAAAGGCATAGAGTTACTTTGGATATGGCGGTTAAAAAATTCACAATTGAAGGCTCGGCCAAAGTTTGCACAATTACTACAGATTCTGGTGTCGCACGCACTGTACGGTCAACTGCGATTGAACCCCAATCTGTAATAGGTGCTAAAAGTTTAGTGGTAGTGCGTAATAGAAAAGCTGTGTTTCGAATCCTTAATCCTACTGACAGAACTATTTTCTTAAAAGCAAACAAAATTGTAGCAAATGTAATTCAAATTGAACCGAAATATGTACTTTCACTCGAAGAACTCGGAGAAGAATGTGAAAACGAAAATACTATTGGTCTCTCTGATTTACAAACGGCGGATACTTATGAACCGACTCATGCATTTGACATGTCTGATTCCGACTTAAATGATGAACAAAGGAAAAGACTTCTTCATCTTTTGGAAAAAAATGGAGACATCTTTTCACAAGGGTTACATAATCTAGGTTGCACCAATTTACAAACACATAAAATTGAAACAGGTGATGCACCACCAGTCAGGTTACCTCCGTATAAACAAAATCCTCAAGTCAGGGAAGCCACTAGGGAATGGGTACAAAAGATGCTTCAAAATGATATTATCAAACCCTCTATGTCTAATTGGCATTCTCCGGTGGTGCTGGTGAAACGGGCTGACTCTTCCGAATATCGTTTTGCGGTTGATTATAGGAAATTGAATAAAATAAGTAAACCACAAGCCTACCCATTGCCTAAATTGACGGATATTTCTGACTCAATAGGGGAATCAAGTGCTCAATATTTTTCATCACTCGATCTAGGTAAAGCATTTTGGCAGGTACCCCTTGATAACGACAGCAAGGAAAAGTCGTCATTTATTTGCGCTGAGGGATTTTTTTCCTTCAACAAAATGCCATTTGGATTAAGCGGGGCCCCTGCAACGTTTCAATCATTGCTTATGAAAGTTTTGAGTGGTATCTCATGGAAATTCGCATTGTGCTATGTTGATGACGTCATCATATTCTCTGCGACTTTCGATGACCACTTAAAACACCTCAATGAAGTGTTCCGAAGGCTTCGACAAGCAGGTTTAAAGCTCTCCCCGAACAAATGCCTTTTTGCTAAAAAGAAACTAATGTATTTAGGACATGTCATTCGAAAGGAGGGAATCCAAACTGATGTGAAAAAGGTAGAAAAAATAAAGAATCTGAGAGCACCAAAAGATCAAAAAGGCATTAAAAGTCTGCTAGGATTAACAAATTATTATAAAAAGTTTATAAAAAATTACAGTAAAATGTGTGTACCATTTTTTCAATTGCTACAAAAGAATGTAAAATTCGAATGGGATGAAAAATGTGAGGAGTCTTTAACAATTCTAAAAAATGCACTTTGCTCAGCACCAATTCTCGCATTTCCCGATATGAATAAACCTTTTATTTTGACGTGCGATGCTTCCCGATCAGGATTAGGGTATATTCTTGGCCAATTAGGAGACGATGGAAAGGAAAGGGTTATCGAATATAGCGGTAGGGCATTGCATGCTGCAGAAAAGAATTACACTGTTTCAGAACTCGAATGTTTAGCAATTGTATCGGGTATCAAACAATTCAGTTCCTATCTTTCGACTGATATTCCTTTTACGATAATTACGGACCACCAGGCTCTGAAGGTATTAAATTCAATTACTACTTGTCAGAATGGTAGAATAGCTCGATGGGCTCTCTATCTTCAAGGTTTTAAGTATACAGTCCAGTATCGGAAAGGTGAGGTGAACAATGCTGATGCTCTTTCAAGATTGATTGATAATTCCGAAGCAGTAAGTAATGTTCACAGTCTGAATATAGCAGGTAAGTCAGACAATTTTTACAAACAAGACAATCCAATAGGTAGTGAAAGCGCAAATGTCGATGAAAATCGTCACTATCTTGAAGTATGTTTTGAATTTGAACAACCAAAATCAGTATTCAACTTAAGCGCAAACGAAGAATCTTCTTCTTTAATCACTGATAAAACAAACGAGCTTGTTGAACTGCAACAGAAATGTCCTGATTTCAAGCATTTGTATGCATATTTTAAAAATGGTGACTTGCCTGAAGATGACAAAGAAAGTAGAAAGGTAATGTATGACAAAGAATTCTATGAAATTGTTGATGATATTCTGGTCCATAAATACCAGAGTCGTGGAAGAAAAAAGCCCACAGACGAGAAATTTATCATCCAAACGGCACTTCCTAGAGTCCTTAGACTAAAGGTAATAGAAGAATTTCATGATCACAATGGACATTTTGGCGTTAAGAAAACTTTTGCAGCTATTCAGAATAAGTATTATTGGCCCCGTATGTATCAAGAAATTGTAGACTTTGTTAAATCATGTGATACCTGTCAACGTTCTAAGCATAGCAGACACCAGGTAAGTACTCCACTTAATCCGTTACCTGTAGTCAATGTATTTGAAAGAATCCATCTTGACATTGTTGGTCCCCTTCACAAAACAAATGATGGTTTCGAATACATACTCGTCTGTGTTGACTCTTTTTCAAGGTGGGTAGAAGCATTTCCTTTACGTACGCAAGCTGCTTCGGAAATAGCTCGTATTTTACATGACGAAATATTTTGTCGTTATGGTGCACCGATGGCTATTGTTACAGACAGAGGTCAAAATTTTTCTTTCAAAACTAGTCAACGCTGTCTGTGAGATTTATAATGTCACCAGACACCGAACGGCTAGTTATAATCCGAAAGCCAACGGAAGCTGTGAACGACAAAATGCAACACTGATACAAACTTTGCGTATGTATATTGACAAAGACCAATCAAATTGGAATCTATTTTTGCCAACCGTTTTACAAGCTATTAGGTCAGCACCAAATATTGATACATCCGGCTTTAGTTCATATAAAATGCTTTTTGGTGGTGAAATGAGACTTCCCTTCGACATTGATTTAAAAGCTAGGGAAACTTTATGTCCAGATGCAAGACAACATGTACAACACCTTCTGGACAGACATAAGGTTATCAGAGATATAGCGAAGAGGAACACGGAAATCTCACAACAAGATTCGAAGGTAAGATATGATAGTAAAACTAAGCCCTCTGAATTTAAACTTCGGGAACAGGTTATGTTGAAAATTCATAAGCATACTATTGGACTAACTCCAAAATTAGAACATACATGGAAGGGTCCGTACTATATAAAAGAGAATGTTTCAAGTGACACATATAAAATTTCTGATAGCCAACTGCATAAAACTTTAAAAGCACCAGTCAATGCAAAAGATCTTAAAAAGTATCAAGACCCAAGGAATTATAGAATACCTCCTGATCCTCAAAATGATAATGTTGTCGATGCAAATAACCAGTCGGTTAATTCTGATCAAGATAGCATCGATGGCAATGACAACAATCATACTCAACATACTGAAGTAAGAAAACATGTTGATGAACCCAGGAAAGGTTCAAAAGATGATGAAGGTAAGACAATTAAATGATGGTGTATGGTATAAGGCAAACCGTATTCTTAAAGAAAGGTTTAAAAACGGTCAAAAGGAGTTCCTTATTGAATGGTCTGATTCTAATTCGAGACCAACATGGGAAGCTGATGATGACGTAAGTGAAGAACTTAAACGGTTATTTTATGTAAGGCATACCAGACAAGGTAAACGAAGGAAGCGACCTTATAAGTTTTTTTGACTAATTGAAGTTCACATGTTCTTCACTTTTATTACATTGAAATGAAGTAAAATACGTAATGGTAGTTCCTTTAAAAGAACAAACAAACTTAGTGAAAAGTATGAGGGTTGGTTAACAAAAAAGATGTATAGATTAAAACGTTGTTTATTTCCAAAATGCTTGAAATGAATTTAAATTCATAAAACATTATTATTTAGAACAACGCATCTTATTCATTACTTGAGCTATTAACAGTAAAACAAGGGAAGACTTTAAACTCTTTCAACTTTGGTGCAAGATTACGCAGTGAAAATACGTGTAGAAGTTACGTAAATTAGATAATGCACTGGAAAAATGCAATGAAACATAGGGTATGAAAAACACATTTTTTTATGAAATATCGATTGTACAGTTTATGTATACATGAATCTTTTTAAAATGTTTTGTAGATGGTCGCAAGCAAATTCGGTATAATTCCTCAATTTAAATATGGATTTTGAGAATATTTCCATTTTTGTATATTTTATAAAAAAGGAACAAACAAAATCTTACAACTACATTTTGTAGCCCTGGGGCATACGACATAATATAAATTCCGCGTGTACTTATGAAGCTTTGATAGCTAAATCCTATAAAACCTTCTTAGGTAAGAAATGTCGTAATTGTTTATCAAGCAGATAGGTTGTCAAAAGACTTATTACTAGTTCTAAAAGTCGGTGCCTGAAGCCAAATGTTTGACACTAACACCTTTATCACCTCTTAGAAACGCGTGATAAAATTCTCGCCTTTCATCTCGCGGCAAATTTTACATTGGCTGATCTCTGTTTCGAGGATTGTGATTGGATGCGATGTGGGCAGGCCGGGTTGCTTAAGTTCGAGAGGTTGCAATGTTCGATCACAATTACATGCAACTTGTTCTCTTGAACTGGCTTCTTGTTTTCTTACATCGAGTCCATTCTCATCCATTAGGTAAGTTCAAATTTATGTATCTTGTATCTTAACTAAAACTTTGCTTTTGAATTGTTCATATTTCTTAACTTTCTTAACTCTAAACTAACAAGTGACAGACTGATGTTGTATTTCGTCTAGGAACATTGTGGAAAAGAGTAAAGGCGAGCCAAGCTTTACGGAGTCTAGATTAAATGTAATTTCTGATTTTGGATAGAATGTATATGCGACCTTTGTATATAATGTTGTATCGATTTTTTTGTTGTGTTTGAAACATTGTGTGGAAAAGGGAAAGAAGTGGGAATTGTTCCAAATTAGAACGTTGTATTACAATTTTTAGATTGAATTTATTTTAAAAGAAATGACCGTTTACTTTGAAATAATACTAATGTCTGATACATTTTGGGAAAATGCAAGAATGATTTATAATATTAATTCACATTTGAGACAACTGCATCTTTGAATGACCAATCGGTGTCTTTGTGAATTTGTCTGAATTTTTACTCTTTTATAAATTCACCTGAAAATGTTTAATTGTTTATGAAACTAAAGGAGGTCGAAGATCCGGTTGCGTTTTACACGCAGTCTGACTTTTGGCTATGCACCTTACAATTAGAGTCGGTTTAAATTAGAGTGGAATCGAATGTCATAATATCAAGCAAGTAGAATACGTTTTATCTTTGTTCAAATAGAATAAGCTTAGCGCACTGTTGTCCTTACAAAAAAGCAATTACTTTGATTCGCAATAATGCTGTAGTTACGGTGTTTTCAATTATTGGAGATGTCGCACTGCCGTTTTGGGGCGAAACAAACAGAACGCGTTTATTTCAATAGGTCAAGCTTAGCGATCTTTACATAACAAAGTTACACAGTTAAGTTGCAATGCATTAGTTACGACGTTTTCATTTATTGAAGATGTCGCGCTGCCGCTTTGGGACGGCATAGCAAAACCAGTTGATTGACGGTTGTCCTAGTCTATGTCCTATGCTATTTCTGTACTAAATGAAATTACTTCGATAGGTTACAATGTTGTAGTTACGACATTTTTATATATTGATTAATTTGTGCTGTCGCTTTTGGACGTGACAAACAAATGTGTTGAATATTATTTAAGATCGATTAAAAAAAACTGCTTGTGTCTTAACAAAACGATATTGCTTTAGTCCGTCATCATGATGTATATTCGACGTTTTCATTTGATGAAAATGTCGCAATGCCTCATGGAAGCCGGACAATCGCAACCCAATTTATGATTTCTTTTGTATTAAATGTATTTAACGTAGCACGCAATCTGTCTTAAAATTCTTTGATTCTTTGATTCGTCACCATTTTTGATGCCTGACTTTTTTTAATCTATTGGAAAGTCAAGTCACAAACCGGGGACGATGATTAAAAAAAAAAAAAAAAAAAAACTATTCTAGCAGACATGTACCATAAATTTCTTACAAATCTTATTAAGTTCATTTGAATAAATCGTTTGATCATTGTATATATGAACACAATTACATGCAACTTGTTCTCTTGAACTGGCTTCTTGTTTTCTTACATCGAGTCCATTCTCCATTAGATTCCCCCCGGAGCTAAATTCCCCAATCAGCTCAACAATACCGAAGACAAAATCACAGCGTAACAATACTGTCAATAATATTATAAATACTTTTCATTGACAACATTGGCTATATTTAAAATCAGGCTATATATGTGGATATGAACATTTCTGTCAAGAATATGGACTGCGTGTAGGCCTCTAAATTAATCCATTTAAATACGACAAAATTCTACTCTAGTCCAATTTGAAAGAAGATGCAGACGACAATTTCAAGCTAGTGAAATTTGGATAATCTTTGTCCTTTTGGTGTCGAAAATATTGAGGACATTGGCGAAATTTCTAGTTACAAGCAATAATTTTATTGTCCTTAATGTTTTCTAAGGCCTTTCTCTTGATGAGCGTCAAAAATTGGGATTAAGGGGAGATGGGTTGAAACCGGAAAGATATTCAAAGTTAAGTGCTATCAAGTTCAACAAATGATGGTCATTCTGCAAGCGAAGGGTCAAATAATGGGAATATTTATTCGTAAAATGACAAAAAGAGCGAAACTAATGAAACTACAAATCATTTCTCAAGTTTCCCATGGATTCTTAAATAAGAATAGCAATTTCATTGACCTAGATTCTTTCGACCAAAGTGCATTTCTTCATTGATTTAGCATAGTATAGCATTTGATTGAACCGTGTTGCATAGGCAAATCCAACTACGAGTTGCCTATAGCGGAAAAAATATGATAAAAGATTTACACACTAAAGAAGGTGGCTATTTTTTATCCATAACCTTTTAAAGCAGTTTTTGCACAGAATTTGAAAGAAAGCGTTTGACTCTCGATTTTCCAATTTCTACGTGTTATGCTTTCAGGTATTTTAGAAAATGTGATTAAGCTAATTTTTTAATGAAAATGACTATTCATTACTTAAAAAAAAAGAGAGAAAAAAAAAAGAAAAAAAAAACATTTTGAGTTACAAGACGCCAAGTAAGTCTCGAATGGAGCCGGAATTCATCGGGTAAATAAGTTATCTGTCTATTGAACCGAAAATAATTTAACTGTTAGTTTCGTCTATCAAAAAAGAGCGATCTGATTGGTCGAAAAATTTAATTCATACCTCCATGAACAAAATTTTGAGTACGCAGCCATTTTGAATGATTCCGCACAAAATAGTTCACCACAAAAAGGTATCAAAATTTGTAAAGTTGTTGCATTTTTCGCTCGATGCTATTAAATTATAAGAAATGAAGAGAATATTTTTTGTTTTCATGGAGGTATGAACCGAAAACCCTAATCACACAATGTATGAATCCGCTTCGCGTATTCATACAGTGTGATTAGGTTTTTCGGTTCATACCTCCATGAAAACAAAAAATATTCTCTTCATCTCTTAATTAACCTTATTTGTGGTTTCATGACGTATTGATTTCATCAATTGCTTCCGCTAGCAGCTCAGTTGTTTACTGCATTATCCAAAAATTAACGACCTCATCGATAAATTTAGATGTTTTAAAGTAGGGCGTAAGGAATATATAACATTAAATTACATTTAAAGGGAATTTAGTTGATTTAACGCGAGGTTAGACTATTTATCGCGAAAATGACAGAAACAAGTATTCGAAAAGCAGATAACTTTTCTATGAAAATATGTTCAAAAGACGTTTTAAGCAGGATCAATGGGCCCCTACCGATATACGGAATTACTCCGCTAAACTAGTTACTTCCCTTGAGCTTTGGGGAAGTTCCGGTTTATATTTGTCGACTTTCTATACAGTCACAAGAATATACAACAATGCCTTTAAAATTCTATGTATTTCGCCTTATTAATGAAATTGAAGCTTTTCCAAGTTATTCTTATTCTTGTTTAAGTTCCATTGTCTGGTTATTTGAAAGCTAAAGCACTTTAAAACACAACAACATCATAGGTAAATCACATTTTTAGGTGTGAGTGGCTGTTGTCACCTCATTTATGAAATAACCCTACCATTTTCCTAGCTTTTAAGATTGCAGATAAGTTTTTAAAAACCCTTGTCATGACGAACTCGGAATATTCCTGTTTTTTTTTTTTTTTTTTTGGCAGGAGGTATAGACAAAGATCAGCCTGCACATATGTACAGCCTAAGCTTAGTCTACACCTCCTACCATTCCCTTTTAAGGCAGAGTTGTTCCTAAGATATATTTTCAAAAAAATTATTAACCCACAGTAATTGCATCCAGTACTGTCATCACTTTGACTTTAATGTAATTTTGAAGAGGATTTTATTCAAAATAAGCAGGGTTAAGAATCTCTTAAAGTATTTTGTTTGTTTGTATATGTGCTTTTTTCCGTATACGTATAAACATTGACACGGAAAATGTTGAATGTTTTTCGATCTTATTATGAATGGTAATATAGTTTATATTGATATGTTTAGTATCATTAAACTTGCATTACTTAAAATCTGGCTGCCGTCACAGTGCAGTCGGTAGCGCATCAGACTCCCAACTAATGGAATATCATGGGTTCGATCCCCGGGGGCGGCACATATCCTTTTCGACATTTGTCTCTCACCAATGGGTGGATAATCGTAAACCTAGGTGGGATAGCAGGAGGCTAGGAAAGGTTGT
This sequence comes from Fragum fragum, assembly GCA_946902895.1. Taxonomy (NCBI): domain Eukaryota; kingdom Metazoa; phylum Mollusca; class Bivalvia; order Cardiida; family Cardiidae; genus Fragum; species Fragum fragum. Next base: position 16,645,790 of record OX336380.1, read on the forward strand.
AATGGTGGTACTGGTGCGAGATATACTATTGGAAGGTGCTCGAGTAGCCGCGATATGTCGGAAATATTGTTAAAGGGGCGTTTAACCCCATTCAAAAATTAAAAAAACCTTAAAATCAAATGAATGATTCTATGTAAATTGTGACTTAATGTATCGCTGTGTTCTATATTTTAAAATGGTCGAGGGGCAACAAACCCCGCAGTTACAGCTCATTTATCTAAGAAGTTTATGTCGACAAAATACTTCTCGAAGCTAGTTTATGAATTATGATATCAGTATTTAACGTTTTTGAAGATGATGCTCGAGAAAACAGGAGAAATAAACAAGTGAAATTATAAATCAATTATATGCATAAAGAAGAGCTGTAGCTAAGTTGTGTTGCAAAATCAAACTATACTTTAGAAAGTATTGCAATTATTTTGATAACTTTATTACAATAAAGTTATACAATATATTGATAATTATAAAAAAATATGTAAAAGAGAAATTATTTTCAATTATCAAAAAAAAAAATATAAAAAATTAATAAATAAATAAAAAGAAATAAAAAAAAAGGTTTTGTAAGATATTCTGAAGAGAAAAATTTAAAATGTATTTCCCCTACCGTTTATATTCCTTTTTCAAATTCTCAAACTCTATTCATATATTCTTTAAAACTAGATGAATTCGAATCAATTATAATCAAATTATTTCCTTGATTATTTGTAAAATGATGACAGAGATGGGGACTATTACAGTATCATGGCCGACTTGGGAAATGAAAAAATCGTTTTTTGAAATTTTATTATATTTAACAAGAATATTACAAGGATGTTACAAGCTTGTTACAAAGGTAACAAATTTCCCGATTTGGGGCATCAAAATGCGTTTTTTGGAAAGGCTACAAGAATGTTACAAGTACCATAACTACAACATTTACGACTTTAACATCATAACTAACCGTTTAATGCTCAGCTCAACAGAGCACGAATTTCTCAAAGTGAGCTTTTGTGATTTAACGGTGTCCGTCGTCCGTTTTTCATCGTCCATCGCGTGTCAACATCCTGTGTGCACTCTAGAGGCCACAAATTTAGGTCAAGTGTCTTGAAACTTGGTCAGAAAGTGTGAGTCTAAGAAACCTCGGACAGGTCACAAATTTAGGTCAAATGTCTTGAAACTTGGTCAGAAAATGTGAGTCTAAGAAACCTCGGACAGGATCAATATTTGGTCACATATGGTCAAAAACTAGGTCATGGGAATTCTCACTTTTGATTTCAAATCAATTAATAGTTGGTAAATATGTTCGTCTGTATAATATCTCGGTCAAGATCTATATTTGGTCAAATGGAGTCAAAATTTAGGGCAATTAAGAGGACACAATTATAGCTCAGGTCACTTGATATTAGATAATAATATTTGTCTACAGAATATCTCGGTCAAGTTTTAAAATGGGGCTTGTGGGGTCACAAACTAGGTTACTAGGTTAAATCTGAGAAAAGCTTGTGTGCACTTTACAGGGCACATCTTTACCCAAAATCAATTGATATTTGCTCATACTATTTGCCTGCATAATATCTCGGTGAGGTTTGATATTGGGTCACGTGTCAAAAACTATGTCACAGATTCAAATCTTGGAAATAGCCTTGTGTACACTCTAGAAGGCTCATTTAGCCCCAAATCAATTGATATTTGGACAGAATATTTGTCTGCATTATATCTCGGTCAAGTTTAATATTTGGTCATATGTGGGGAAAAAAATGGTCAGATCTTAAAAAAACCTTGTGAGCACTATGGAAGGCTCAAATAATTGAATATTTGGTCACAATTTTGTGCCACATAATATATCGCTCAAGTTCGAATTTGGGTCAATTTGTGTAAAAAAAAGTCACTAGATCAAATCTAAGAAATACCTCGTGTGCACTCTAGAGGCACCATTTTAGCTCAAATTCTTTGGTATTTGGTTAAAATTGAATTCGATTCACATGGGGTCCAAAATTAGGTCACTTTGTCAAATCCTTGAAAACTAGATGCTGCTTGTTTGGCTCAATCGCCTTGGTATTTGTACAGAATGTTTGTCTTTAAAGAACATCTATCAGTTTTTAAATTGGGTCATATGGGATAAAAAAAACTATGTCACTAGGTCTAATCTAAAGAAATCTTCTTTGTAATTTACATGCTTACTTTCTGGCACAAATAAATTTGAATCCTTGTTGGAATGTTTGCTCTTGATTTCAATTCAAGATTTAATAACAGGTAATGTTTGGCAATAACTAGTTTCACTAAGTTTTTTGTAGTCATCAATTCAGGTGAGCGCTTTAGGACCATTAGCTCTCTTGTTTAGCTTAATATTCCTGGTATTATTGTTTTCAACAAAACGCTGTTAATGTCAAAGTGTAACTTTCTATCGGAACTGGATGGGCAGAGTTGGCCGGGACAGCGACACGTTTATTTCGTTCGCAATCGTTCTTCAACCATTCCATGAACAGCATTCGAATCACCCAAGGAAATCGTTCAAAACGGTGTACAATTTTTATTCATATCATTCACAATAGTCCACGATTTCATTGGCTGATCCTTATTTTTGAACTATTTGATTGGTCTGAGTAAAGAAAAATCTAATCTTTTTATAGAACAAGATAAAAAAAATCATTCAAACCTTTCTCATTCTATTCATTTCAAAATCTCGCGATTTCACAATGTTTAAAACTCTTCTATTAATCGATGATGAAACATTTACAATGCAAGAAATTGATTACGCCTATTAAAAAGATATTTCATTATAAAAGATACGGAAATAAACGTATATGCAGTGTTTATAGATTAATTTCAAAGAAAAAAATGACCATATCAAGCGATTTCTATTATATTCGCTATAGTTGACCAATCGCGGATTGTCACTCAAATTAACGGTCGACCAATGAAATCATTCATTTAGATAAGAAATGAGTTTTGAGCTCCGACATTGGCCGCCATTTTTGTAGACGTTTTTGTTGGTTTTGCGACTTAAACGTGGTAACTACAGCTTTTTTCAAGCTGTAGTTACCAAGTTTAAGTCTCAAACCAACTATTCTTCCTTAGTGTTACATACTGCTTGCAATAATCTTGGCAAAATAACTTCCTGTCGGAGTCGATGGGCGTGATGGCCAAGGCAGTAAGTGGATGGGGCTAGCGATTGGTCAATTCAGTTGAAATTTTAATCACGGGGTAGACTGGTACCCGCGACGACCTTAACAAAGCGACAGCGCTGCCAGTCTAATCCCGGGGTCGTAAAACCAAGAACCATCCACGAACCTCTAGAAAATTCCTTTTCGAATGACATGACATGCTTTGTCCTTTTATAAGTTAAATAAAATTGTTCCAGAAATGAATCTATTGATTTTCTTAAATAAATCTAAATATGGACTTTCCACAGTTTACAGTTCATTATATTTTTAAACACGCTAATTTATTTCCTGAATGCCCATTCCCACTCAATCCCACTTTTTTACGCACCTTTAGGGGAAAAAAAGCTTTGGAAAACATTTTTTGATAAATGAAGAAATTTCTTGTCATAAGCAATTCTTTCCAATGTCCACAATGACTTCTACACTAAAAGTGAAAAGTTTCTAATTTCCACCAACTTGAAATTGTCACCTCGAACTAATAATTTTGACCAGTCTAAAAGTTTATTGTATGGTAATGGGATTACTCGGCCTGTGAGGCCTTAGCTTTTTTAACGTGCTTATTTCTTTTCTCGGTGAAATAGACGTAAGGTTACTTAATAGGATTAGAACATTCATAACCAAGATCATTTCTTGTTTTCTGTTGCCATAACTATCACCATCATTGTGTGAAAGATCTCTACCATGTTTTGAAATGAAATTCTGAATCATTATGTTGCAGTTAAGCACATCGCAAAATTGAGAATGTAAATGATTTTGGAATGATATTATGATTGATTGAATGGTGTCTAGCGCCAATTCTAACAGTATTTCAATCATAACGCGGCGGCTGGAGCACCTAACAATGGATTCCTGGTATTTCTTACACCAGTGCTATTATTATATCCTTTCCGAGCCTCCAGCTGCTATCCTAGTTAGGTTTACGAGTATCCATCCATTGTTGAAAACAATATGTGCCGCCGCCGGGGATCGAACCCATGACAACCCATGATTGAAGTTTGGGAGTCTGATGCGCTTCCGACTGCGTTATGATGGCGGTCGGCATGATAGATTAAATGGATAGGATGATGTTTTGAATAGTAATGACCTTTGAAAAGAATGGTCGATATTCTATTCCTTGGTAAATTATTCAATTTATTAAATTTTTCTATAAAAAGATTTGTTTGGCTTCATAGGCCAGTCAGACGGTTCAAAATTCACGTCAGCCAATGGAATTACAGAATATATTAAGAGGCTTTTGATACATTTGTGGAGTGTTTAAATCCACTCCAACACAGTGCCGGTTTTGAACACACCTTAGATCGGGAAAGCATTGTGCAAAATGAAATTGAATAAAACAAATTGCCCGTACCAAGCCTTTTTTTTCATTTTACACAATATTTTCTTTTCAAAAAGACGAGACATTTCTAAATTATATAAACTTTAATTTGCCGTCTGCAACTCCTTTCGATATGGACCATTCTAGAATTTTGTCGTCTGGTAATGAGTTAAGTAAATTTGAATGAAGTTGTATAACATTTTGAACGATTTCAGAAGCATTTGGAATGCTGTGGAAAGCGAACCACTTTGAATGATTTTGAGAGCAATGAGCGGTAATATCACTATGTTCTCATCTTTGAGGAAACAGGAAAAGGGGCATTCTTGAAAATACTGACACCAGTTTCGCTGACTTATCAGGATCTATCCGTTTCAGATTGACTTATGGTAGTTCCCATGTCTTGGTTTCCATAAATTAATTCTTACAGGAATTTTAGACGGTGTTTTTTCCAACCGAAAGGTCATGGATATTTGTCCAGACACTAGGTTTAATATCCTATCCTCGCGATGTCGCACTAAAATTGGCTTAATTAATCCCGAATCAAATGATACAGCATTTCAGAGAGTTGAAATTAAAAAAGAAAGAAAAGTCTCTCACTTATTTACTGAGCTCCTAATGTGACATTCAAAACTTTTTTTAATCAAAGAGATGAAGGGATTTTTTTTTTCATGGAGGTATGAACCGAAAAAACTAATCACAATGTATGAAACGCGAAGCGGATTCATATGTAAGTTGATTAGGTTTATCGGTTCATACCTCCATGAAAACAAAAAATATTCTCTTCATTTCGTATAATTTAATAGCATCGAGCCAAAAGAGCAAAAACTTTTCAAATTTTGATACTTTTTTCTTTGAAACTATTTTGTGCGGAAGCATACGAAATAGCTTCGTACTCAAAATTTTGTTCATAGAGGTATTAATATTTTTTTCGACCAATCATTCAGCCCGTTTTGAAAGAGGAAGTTAAAAATTAATTCATATGCAAATGATTCAAATTTTTTCGTTATTTCGATATAAAATTTCGTAATTACGAAATATTATAGTATTTAACTCTTCAAAGTATTTCGAAATAAGAAATAGTATTTCGTAGTTACGTACTTGCAAAATAATTTTGATCATTTGCATAATTTAAAAAACATCTGGAAATGTCACCTTAGGGGTTCCGTACATATTTGCTACTTCGTGTGATACTTAATGCCTTTTTACGATTCTAGTATAAATATTTGTCTACATTAGCTTCATTTCCTATCCTATCGATGTCTTGGTTAAATTTGCTTCATTTAACCAATACTTGAGGACACAATTTTTACATTGACTAACTCTCTGAATTAGAAGACTGCTGAATAGTTTGTAATACAAAACTCGATTATCACGCATAAGAAGGGTGCATTAAGCATTTCTCGTGTAATGCCTGTTCTACGTGATTGAGATTTCTTAATGTGAGAAAACATGGTAGAAAAAGAAGAAATAGCTTAGCTTATAACAAATAATCTCTTCTTTTCCTACAATATTTTCTATCAAATAGGGTGGTTACTTTTTTAATTGAACTTACTTTACGATGTCGTTTTTAGCCCTTTAGATTTGGACATTCTAAAATTTTGGAAAAAACGCAAAGGGTTAAAAAGATACCTGGCGTTCTGTGCTTAGGGACTTAAAATTGAATCTAATTGTTTCATCGAAAAAGTGCAGAATCCAGAATCAAAGGACTGTAAGTCCCGAGAGCGGTTTTGCTGGCTTATCAGTAACCGCGCTCAATAATGCCAGCATGTATTATCAAGATGAGTAAGTAAATCGTACACCTAAGTGGGATGAGAATCTGGAGGCTCGATAAGGATGAAATGGTAGTACTGGTGTGAGAACTACCAGGAATCCATGGTTAGGCGCTCCAGCCGCCCCGATATAACTGAAATACTATTGAAAGTTGCGTTAAACCCCATTCAATCAATCATAAGCCTTTACTGTTTACCGAAATCGCTATTTTGATTTAATCATAACGTTTTCTTTAATTTTATTTCACCAGTGTGTGAAAATCTGTGGTTGTGTGGTAAAAGATTGAATGATAAAAGTTTAAATAAAAGCCAACATTCAATTCTTTTTTGCGTTGAGCATATTACTATTACAATTGAAGTACTACATGTCCGTTTCAAAGATATACTTGTAGTCGAATTCGGGGTTAATGCCCCTATCACACTACGACACCGAATCCCACGAATCGCCACGAATTGACAATTTTTTGGATTCGTAGCTAAAACGTAATCGATTCGTGAAGTTCTTAACTGATTCTTATGGTTCGTAGCAAGTTCTTGCAGCTCGTGGGTCAGTCGGGAATTCGTGGCAAAAATTTTGAACTGTTCAAAATTTTGGTCACGAACTCCCGATAACAAAAATTCGCAGTTAATTCGTAACAAAGTCGTAGTGCATTCCTAGACATCGTAACTGAATCTTATTCGATTCGGATGCATTCGTAGGTATTCGTAACTAATTCGGGAATGGTATACGATGGATACCCTTGCAAATAGGATATTATGCCATGGCTCTGCTACCATAGCAACCAAAATGCTCAGTTTTCTGTTCACTGAAAACTCTCAAAGAGAGTTATCAGTGAACAGAAAACTAAGCATTTTAGTTGCTATGGTAACAAACTGTGACTTGATATCATATTTGCAAGGGTATCCATCGTATACCATGCCTCCGACATTAAAATCCTGCATACCGCTATGATTTTGTAAAAGGCAAACACTTGCATTTTCTCAAACAAATAATTTTCCCCCAAATCATTTAATTTGGTGTTCCATGTCTTTCAGTTGTATGGTACAAATAAACCAGTCCACATTCAATTATGCGTTTACTCCTGCTAGTCTCTCTTGCCAGGGGACTGAACCTGCGTCACTGTTGAAGTAGGCATTAAGATAGTCTCTCATTACTTTGCCCTCGCGATTGTCTCTGTTTGGTGCCTGTGGCTGGGGTATCTCCTCCACGTATATGTTTGCCCTCCAGGCTCCGGGGACGATGTTGTGATCTTCATCCTCCCTGTCCGCATCTGCATTCCCAATAGCTGGAAATCTGATCCTGAGTAAGTTATGGAGGATAACTCTTGTCTCTACCAGTAATCGCGCAACATCAGGTCCTTGTTCCAGGGTGCCCAAGAAACATCGCCATCGGTTTGCCAGTATTCCAAAACCCAATTTCAACGACACGTCTGCCCCTGGAAAATTTGTAGTTGGCTACAAGTGTGTCATTGTCCAGATTCCTCTTCGAATAGGGTTTCATAAGGAAAGTCCTAAGTGGAAAGGCATCATCTCCCAGGATGAAGTAAGGTGTATCTCATTTGGAAGAGGCTCGCTGTCCGGGAAGTTTATGGAATTGTCATCAATGGACGCTTTCAGGTCTGATGCGCCAAATAGTTGTGCGTCGGATTGGTGACCTTCTCCGCCAGTGTCAATCCAGATGAACTTATACTCTGCGTCCACCAGAGCCAACAACACCACAGAGAAGAAACCTTTGTAATTGTAAAAGACGCTGCCTGAGTTTGGAGGTTTCCTTATGGCTATATGTTTGCCATCCAATGCTCCCAGTGCATGAGGAACATTCCTACGGTCTTGGAACTTTTGAGCAATGGCCTTCCAGTCCTCTTTAGTCCTTGGCAGGGGCATGACCTCATCCTTCAGCTCCTGAACGATGGCCTGACACACTTCTTGCACAGTCGATACCACTGAACTGTAGCCACATCGAAAGTCGTACTGTAGTGTGTGATAGCGGTCTCCTGTAGCCAGGTGTCTGAGAGTGAGGGCCAATTTCAAGCCGGCGTCCAAAGCTGGTCTCAAGCGGGTGTCCCTTCTCTGAATGACAGGGCTAATCCTGTTCAATAACTCGTCAAATAGGTGGGGTGGCATTCGCACATAGTTCACAAAAGCATTTTCATCTTCCACCTTCAGCTCCTGCATTAGTTTGCTGTAGTGTCCAAATTCTACTCTTCTAGTTGGTGTCAACCTTGGACGAATCCACCAACCACGGTCTCTTCTCCTCATTCTTTGGAGAAGTCGCCTTCTAGCTATCAGCAGCTGATTGTGATACTCCATTTGCAAAGCCAAAAGTACGACTCTACTTCGATGAACATTCATGTTGAAAGTGACTGACAAGCAGGGGTACATGGCTTTTTATAACTATCTTGACAGAAAATATCAAGAATTGTCAAGAACAATTACGAATTTTCTTTTATTCGTATATGCTGTCGGCATATTCTTAACTGATTCGTAATTGATTCCCAAACTTTCGTGCCGTATTCCCCCAATACATTCGTGTAATCGTAATGAAATCGTAATGAAATCTTGCAAGTATCCGTGCGATTCCAGCCGATTCTGCCGAATATTCGTAACGCTATCGTATCTATGTCGTTACAGATTCGTAAGTCATTACGTAGAGGCAAGAAAATTCCAGAAACTCCACGAATCCTAAATTTTATCAATTCGTGACAATTCGTGGGAATCGGTGTCGTAGTCTGATAGGGGCATAAAGGTGTTTTATTCGGCGGGGTTAAATAGGCGCTTGAATCGCGACTATAACAGGGTTGTAACTTGTAACATATACTGTGTATACGGGTCTAAATATACTCAGCTCTGCCAGGTCAAAACACAAACAGACAGGATTAAGAGTTTGTTTACATGTATTCGCTAACTGCACTAACCACTGACCTAGATTCTATCTTGAAACGCGAGGAATTTATTTCTCATTTAGACAATTCATTAGACAATTTACCATGGATATATGAGTTCGAAGTTTTAAACCATTTCCCTTGATATTCATGACTAAAAGAAGGTTGTTGGCATTCAGCAAAAGTTATTTTCTTCATCAGCGATAAAACAAGACGTAGGCGATCGAATAGATTTTCATTTCAAGCTCATGAGCATGCGTGGAAAGGAGCGGAAATGCGTGATAACTTGTTTGAGGTTGATCGATTTGAAATACCCGTTTTGTCCACAGGGAGCAGTTACGTATGCAAGATATTAGCTAAGATGACCCAAAAAGTCAAACCAGGCCTTTTAGAAATACTATATATAGACAAGGGATACATCTCAGAATTCCTGTGACCCCACCTCTGTCTGTTTTAAAAGCCTCTAAAAAATACACTTCTTTGTTTACACTCTTTACAGTTGTGCATATTCGTTACACATATAATCATTTGTAACCTTGACCCATCCATTCCACGAAAACTATACAGCTTTCGAAGTACAGACAACTTTCTTACAGAAATGCATCTCAATTTTTCTCGATTGTCTAGAAGTAGCACCTTCAGTTTTCATCAGTAAATAGCAAATCCCAGATGAGCCACTCATTTCTATTATGCATAGAGCAATGGTAAATTATAAATTAAATACATTTTTACCTTTAAGTAGTTAATTCTGATGATTCCAGAGCTATCCTAAGCTTATGAAGTGTTACATCCTTTCTAGAAGTCAAAAGGCAGCCATTTTGTAAATAAACTGAAATATCCTTAAAATCAAACAAGATGCAAAATTAGGGAAGATGGGGGGGGGGGTTACAAGTGGAGACGCAAGTTGAAATAAAGGCCAACGACTGAAATATAGGGTAGTTGAAATGACAATATTTCATTTATAACTCATTTCCATACGATATGAAAATTGAATAATATGTCCAATATATATCAATGGTTCTCTAACCTGATACAAGACATCTAATTTCTAAAAAGAATATATTCTGAAGTTTGTTCAAATTCAAAGATATGAATTTTTGTGAGAAAATCCACGGAGATAAAAGATAAAGCTGTGGCGATATAGGTAACAAAGGTGCTCCTCTTTTTCTCTAAGTTTTTAATAATCTCTCTTTCGAATGCCCATACTTTTTTATGAGAATAGGAATTTCACAAGGTTTTGTTAATCAAAAGCAAAGAAATAAGTGTTTCGATAGAAATAAAAAAACGACATGAGCAATAAGAAAAAAAATAATTATATTTAATCAATATTGAAACAAGATCAGAACAGGCTGCTTTTGGAGATAAGATACATCTTGTAACCCTTGAATTTTCTGAGTTATATTGATTCAGAGACTGCTAAGATAGCTATGCTGAATGTATTTGCTTTTCACTTTGTGTGTTAAAACATTTTTCCTTCATTAAATGATGCAAAGTTTATGTGCAAATTTCAATTAGAATCATAAATAAAGTATAACCCATTAAAGAGGAATGCAAAATAAATGATAACAATCACTATAATTCAATAGTAGATTTACATCAACTCATACTGCTTTTACTTCTTCTTACACAGAAACGTTAACAAAAAATGATTTGATAATACCTACATGTATCGTTTATGAACGGATTACCAAATGAAATTTAACAATATACTTAATGCTATACGTAGACCTGTTCTTTTGAATTAAATAGTGATTGATGACCAAGAATTTATAGAGAAAAACAATCAAAATTACGTTGAATATCGTGCAAATAAACATGCTTTAACTACTAAGATAACTACCACAGTTGGCATCTAATCCAATACAGAACAGAACATAAGTTTATTGCAGACGTTGAGCATATTAGCTCTTAGTACAGAAAAATACATGTTATCAAACACATAATGGAAAAAAACAGTCACATAAATAAACAATATTAATTTTACCATGTTGATAATGAGAGTATCATAATGTAGCGTAAACTTTATACATATTAGGATGTTTATGGTAAAAAGTAAGGATATACTTAGATCTTAAATCTTTATAATAGGGACAAATGAAAGTGCCACAAAATTCGTCTTCGATATCTGTAAAGGTACATAGTTCGCATATTCGATCATTTCTGTTGATATTTTGGTGGCGAAATTTTGAATCGTGTGAGGATAATATAATCTTTGCTAATACATTACCGTGTTTTCTATTTTCAAGGAGTATAATATAATTTGACATTTCATAACTCAATTTGGGTTAAGAAACAAAACTAGGGAGGAAGAAGCATCTATGGATAAGTGCCATTTACTTATGTATAATATATCTTTGACTCCTTGATTCAAAAATCGGATTAATTTTTTCAATATGTACCAAATCAGGATAAAACCAAACTTCACTGAAGCCTGAAGTCTATAATAGTTTTTTAACTCTTTTACTCTAGTTTTAAACTTCAGCGTCTTTTTCATTTTCTAACAACTAGCTTTGTAATATTGATGTTAAAATACAATTGTTCCTCCAATATTTGATTATACGAATATGTCTTTTAACTATAAGCGGGTATCTTCCTATTTCCGATAAGAGGGAAAGAGAATTAGCTGACTGTTTTACATTGAGCATGCGCTTTAAATTTCCTATGAATTCTTTCAATATTTTCCGATTGAATGAAGCCCCAGACTTCACAACTATAATTAACAATCAAATAAATTTGATAGGATTTTCACAGGAATATCATTACCTTTATAAATTTAAACAACTGACTGTAGAATAGTCTTCTGTGTAAAAGAATTCATGTATTCATATTTTATTTTTCAGAATGGCTATCAACAAATAGCATATCACATTGTTTCATAAATTTCTGCATACTGAAAGTTATTTTTCAATCCATTTCCGGAAAAAAATATTATACTATTCATTTGTTACTATATTCTCAATGCTTTCAATCCTGCTGGTGAACTTTCCATTGACTTAGAGATTCAGCTAGTGAAGATTACAATAAGAGATGAGAGAGAGTTTTGTCTAGTGAAACAAAACTAATAAAATTAATTCAAGACTTTTCATAAAATAAGAAATTTGGCTAACAAACAAATATTTGATATCTCATTTTAGCAATGTACTTATTAAAGTCAACAACTTAACGTTGTTACAAAATGCAGCTGCATGGTATGTAGGGTGATACGCTTTGTTGAATTTAACCCTTCCTTCTTAGAAGCCAAATGACAGTCGTCATAGGTGAGCTATGGCTTTTATTTGGCGTTCCACAGGGGTCAATCTTTGGTCTTGACTTGTTTCAGGTTAACGGTGTTGAAGCCTGAACTAATTGTAGCTCATAAAGTCCAATTTTTTCAATCATTTATTTTTTTAACCTAACTTACTTTTTAACTAACTTTCAAATACATGCAATTCAATATCTTAGGCTCTAGTAAATAATTAGAGAGACATTGATAAATAATGAATAATTTGTTTAAACTATACTGGCGTTATAAGTACCTTAAGAATAAAGTTTTCTCATCTAGTCTAATCTGAAATCCATTTTGTTGTTTTTGTCTTGGCATTTACATCCCACTTGTGGCCTTTCTCGTCCATTACCCCTTTGTACACATTTTGCATCAGTTTGGGCTTTATGGATGTTTATCATAAAAACAACATGGCTGCCTTTTGATTTCTAGAAAGGATGTAACACTTCATAAGCTCAGGATAGCTCTGGAATCATCAGAATTAACTACTTAAAGGTAAAAATGTATTTGATTTATAATTAACCATTGCTCTATGCATAATAGAAATGTGTGGCTTATCTGGGATTTGCTATTTACTGATGAAAATTGACGGTGCTACTTCGCGACAATCAAGAAAAATTGAGGTGTATTTCTGTAAGAAAGTTGTCTGTACTTCGAAAGCTGTATAGTTTCGTGGAATGGATGGGTCAAGGTTACAAATGATTACATGTGTGACGAATATGCACAACTTTAAAATGTGTAAACAAAGAAGTGTATTTTTTAGAGGCTTTTAAAACAGACAGGGGTGGGATCTCAGGAATTCTGAGTTGTATCCCTTGTCTATATATAGTATTTCTAAAAGGCCTGGTTTGACTTTTGGGTTATTATAGCTAATATCTAGCATTTGTAACTGCTCCCTGTTGTTTTGTCCTAATAAACCGCTAAAAAGGGGCATTCAGAGTCCGTTCCTCTTGGTGGTATAGAATGCTGTAAAATGCATTCAAAATTTAGGTCAATTTTCCTATTGTAAAAACAAAGATTTAAGATAAGAAATTGTCATGTTTTGTTGTTGTTGTTGTCGATTTGTTGTTGTTGTTATTTTTGTTCGTTTGATTTTTGTTCGTTTATTTAATTGAGAGTTTTGTTGTTGTTGTCACACATACTATGACGACAACGTCGATGACCTAGCCGCCAAAGCAATACTTCAACTTTTAACAGAGCGAAAATGTGGAAAAAAGAGAACAAGTGACTTGACCCATTTCCACAAGACAAAATTTTATACTGGTTCAAATTTAAAGGATTTGCAGCCAATAACTGAAAGTTTATAAAATTCTAGATATTTTCAGCTTTCTTTGGGTAGAAAATATTTGGGAAAAAGAAGAATTTTTTTAGTACAATATTTTTCAAGTAGTTTTTCCGGGGGTGGCGTCCAAAAGCGTCACTGTGTGGGAATAGGGTTGTTGATCAATACTTTCGCTTAATGTCTTCGTAAAAACCGATCTAAGACGGTTTTACTCTTCCAAATAATCATTTTCACTTGCAAAATTTAACCCTTGTCATGCTGAGCCTGTAATATGCCTCCTTTTGCAGGAATTGAAGACAAAGATAGGCCTGCATATACATGCAGTCTGATCTTAGTCTTCACCACCAATGTGTCTCTTTTAAGAACGCCTTATTTATAGATTTCTTTTCAAAGAAATATTGACGCACAATTAGGAGTTCCAGTACTTTGATTTTGATACGATTATGAATAGGAATTCTATTCATCATGACAAAGATGGAATATCATGGTAATAGAAGGATCATAATCGATTTCTATTGCCTCTACATTTACTTTCGAATTAAGTATCATCTTTACTTAGTATAGGTGTTCTTTAGTGTCTAGAAGGTACCATTTTTGTGATTTAGTTAGCCCATTACATGACGGCAAAATTTCAAATTCTAAGACGTTGCAGACAACAGTTTTCGTCAAATGAATTTTCAATTTTTTTTTTATCTATTTGGGTAGAAAATATTATGGATAATGAAGAAATTGCTTAACATATATCAAGAAATTTCTTCATTTTCTAGAATGCATTCCATATTTGTTTTCTTGGGGATGCGAAAGAAAGTGAAATTGTGTTGGAATACATTAAAGGGGAGAAGGCTTATGATAGACCTAATCATTCGGTTAAAAACGTGACAAAAAATGTGGCATTTCTAAAATAGTCCCCGGGGCTTATTAGCCATTTTATCAGGCAATTAAAGAAAAAGCCATGTCACTGAAAGAAAGGCCAGAAAGCCAGTAGAGTGTCTAGAAAAATGTCGTTACATTCTCTTTATAATTATATTGAATAATTTTAGTCCATACCCATACGACAAAAAATAAGCTGGTTGATATAGAGAGAAGAAACATATGCCATTGTAGATGTTTTCAAATCGTTGATTTTGTTGATCGATGGAATAGTATTCCGCTCATATCGCGGAAGCTGGAGCACCTAACCATGGATTCCTGGTATTTCTTACACCAGTACCTCCACTACATCCTTTCCTAGCCTCCAGCTGCTATCCCACTTAGGTTTACGGTTATCCATCAATAGGTTAGAGGCGAATGTCGGAAAAGAAATTTTCTCGACTGGGATCGATCCCTTGGCCTCATCATTGAGGGACCGGCGCGCTTCTACTATACTATGACCGGGACTCTTTTAATTTTGTGTCACATATATAGGGAATATTACCACAGTGTCTTTTTCTATGCGTTGTTATCGTGTTCGAGAATCGTGTGTAGGTATTTTTTATTGGATGAGACCGAAGGTCGAATCCAATAAAAATACCTACACACGATTCGAGAACACGATAACAACAAATAGAAAAACACACTGTTGTAATATTCCTTTTATTATATACCTTTTAGGAAATGACATTAATAAAATTCTCTTAAATGGCTAAGAAATAACCAACTTTCCAAAAAACCCGGAACGTCAATACACAAAAAAGAAGTCAGTGTTTAAAGGTACTCGACGAATACGGTTTTTTGCTACACGCCGAATATTGATTTTTTTTTCTGTCGAGTTGTATTTGACAGCCAGGTTTTACTCCATATCTTTTATAGGTATATAATAAAATAAGATATTCTAAGACAAGAAGAAAATACTTGAATTCAAACATTTCTACTATGTCAACAATGATTTCATGAGATAGTTAATGTACAGGGCTGAGTGGTAAAGGGTTAACCAATTTAGATACTGTCAATACAGTTTATTCTATTTGGTAATCAAAAGATGCCTTTAACCTAATACAAGACGACAAAATTTGTGAATAGCCTGAATTGAAAGATGTTGCGGACGACTATTTCTAATTGAAGAAATTTTATATCCTTTACCTTTTTTGGTTAGGAATATTGGGGGAATTAATAAATTGCTTGTCATAAGCAATATCTTCATTTTCAACAATGTTTTCCTAACTCTCTTTTCTTGCTGGGCATCAGATATGGGTTAACCCATTTCCACATTTCTCTATCCATTTTACGCCCCAAAGAAGAAAACCTTGGAAAAAATTGTGGAACATGAAGAAATTGCTTGTTTCAAGCAATTTCTTTATTATCCACAATGTTTTCCATCAAAAGAACCGAGAAAATTTGAAATTCCATCAACTTAGAATTGTTCTCTGTAGCTTCTTTCAATTTAGACAAATCCAAAAAAAATCTGTGTCAAGGTAGACCGATACAGTTGTTCAATTTTTATGAAATTGGTACAATGTCCGAAGTTTCGAAACGAGATAACATGCTGAAAAAATTAGGATGGCTTTACTTCCTTTTCGGGGGAAAAGGAATAATTTCTAAACATCGTCTTTTACGTTTAAAATGGCATTAAATAGGCATACTTCTAAGGGTTTTGATTTTTTAAGCAATTATATAATTCACCTTGCTCCTTTCATGCTAAATGTACAAGCGATGGTCGCTGTTGCTGAGATACTAACTTCGAATATTGACCTTTTAACTTCTAAAAAATCAGTTCATTCTTCATTAGAAAAGCACGTGGATTAGATGATAAATTTACTAAGGGAAAAAAGTTTAGCAATTTTTTTCGACCTACATTATTTTTCAACATAAATGTATAAACCTTATAAAATCAGTCTCGTTTGCAATTTTTAAAAGCTAACTAACTAATTATGCATTAAGAGCATCTAAAGGCTGTCTGACGCAATTTTGCTGAAACACGTTCTTCACGTGCTTCCACATGTACGTGAAGTCTATATCCACAATATCTATCCCAGTTTATTGGCATCAATAACAAGATAACTCGTTAAAACATTTTAAAAAGTTCAAATGGACGTCGCCCAGGGCTTAACTTGGACCAACGGAACGTAGCCATCGGTATGCTGGCTGGTGGTATGATGGTATAAGAGGTGGCTCAACAATTTGGCGTGAGCCAAAGTTCCATTTCAAAATTTAGAACAAAGTATCGTCAACTAGGCACCATCAAAGACAGGCCACGTTCAGACAGGCTACGTAAGACTACCCAACGTGAGGACAATCACATCGTGACTTGTTCACGGCGTAATCGCTTCCTCAATAGCACTCGTATAGCCGGTTTGGTCTGAAATGCAACGGGAACTGGGTCTGTGCTCGTACTGTAAGAAACAAACTTCGTTCGGCACGTTTACGCGCACGTCGACCTTACGTTGGCATTCCTTTGACACGTGCACACAGACAGGCAAGGTTGAATTAGACAAGGGTACACCGTCGATGACCAGGACGAAAGTGGAATAAGGTCCTATTCACAGACGAATCCCGTTTGATGTTTGCGGATGGCAGGGTACGTGTTTGGAGGCGTGATGTCGAAAGGATGGATCCCGCAAACGTTATTCAACATGACCGTTTTGGAGGCGGCAGCGTCATGTTCTTGGGTGGTATATCATACCGTGGCAAGACTGACCTGGTAGCTATTCAGGGAAACTTAAATGCCGTTCGATACTGCACCGAAATTGTCCAGCCAGTGGTATTGCCATTCTTGCGTCAAGGGCTTGCTACCATTTTTCAGCAAGATAATGCCCGCCCACATGTCGCTCGGCACACGTTGGACCTTTTACAGACTAATAATGTTGATGTGTTGGATTGGCCAAATCACCGGATCTGTCTCCGATCGAACACCTTTGGGACCATCTGGGTAGGAGAGTAAGAGACAGGAATTACGTTAATAACGTTAGAGACCTGGAACGTGTTCTGCGTCAGGAATGGGGTCGTACCCCTATGGCAATTAATCGTAGGCTTATTTCCAGCATGAGAAGACGCTGTGATGCCGTTAATTGCGCAAACGGTGGACACACAAGATATTAAATCTTTGTGTTACTTTTACTTCCCTACCCCTACCATGTTTGACGCTGTACAACAAACACGTATGACCTTGAACTCATCTGATTTTTTTAAATACTGTGGCTTACACATAAAAGATCGATGTGTGAAAATATGGTTTGAATCCAAAGCTAGACACCGGAGAAATTGGCTGTAACGTACGAAATTGCTAAACTTTTTTCCCTCAGTATATAAGTACACGTTTATTCAAGCAATAAAGCAAGTTTTACCTATCAAATCACATACATAATAAAGATTCAACAAATAGTTGTCAATGCTGTATAATAGTTTTAAAATATAAACTCATCGCACTTTACCTTTTCTTTTCAATATTCCTGTATAAAGGGATATTCAGCTAATGTCTTGTAGAAAATATCCGTTTCAATAAAAGGATGAAGCGTCAAAGATATCACATTGTTTATTTTCCGTAAAAGATTATTTTCATTGTTAATTTATGTCATTCTTCTCATTATATATTTTCTAACCCATTCCTGCACAAACAAGGGAAATTACGACGCTGTGATTTAATACTTGATTAAACATTGTGGTAAAAGGAGAAATTACTTGAAACAAGCAATTTCTTCTTTTCCCACAATATTTTCTACCACGCGTGATGGTTTCAATTTAAAGTGTATCCTAATTTCATTGCCGTCTGAAACCCCAATTTGGACCAGTCTTAAATAAAAAAGAAAAAATAATAAAACAGGAAATGGTTAAGATATGTAAGTTAGACATCATCTTCAGTCAATCTTGCTTAAGAGACAACCTCTATTAAGCGACCAATTTCATTAAGCGACCAGAATCAAAGTTCCATTTCCAAAATAAAGGATCAACAAGCGGATTCATACATAAGTGTGATTAGATTTTTCGGTTCATACCTCCATGAAAAAAAAATGTTCTCTTCATTTCTTATAATTTAATAGTATCTAGCGACAAAAGCAAATATTTAACAGATTTTCATACCTTTTTGTAGTGGACTATTTTAAGCGAAAGCATACAAAATCGCTGCTTGCTAAATATTTTGTTCATGGAGTTACGAATATTTTTTTCGAAAGCCCGATTGTGATAGACGAAACATTAACTGATACGTAAAAGGGCCACACGGCCTAGAATTTATTTCTCGATATTTTAGTTAACCCATCCGCACACAACATTTTTGTAGACTAGTTCAAATTGAATATGATGCAGAAGACAATTTCAAGCTGTTGGAATTTAATTAATTTTTGCTTTTTAGGGTAGAAACCATTGTTGACAGTAAAGAAATTACGTGTAACAATGTTTCCAGTCAAGAACACTGAAAAAAAAATATTTAATGAAATTTAAATTGTCGTCTGAAAAAAATTGGGCCAGTCTAAAATGTTGCCTTCTGGTAAGGCGTTCATTAGATTAAAAATTGAAAAATAGCAACCTAAGTAAGATAGTGTGGAAAATAAAGGATTACCCAGGGCCACGGGCAGATTTGTCGTTAGCTGATTTAGTTTAGACTAATTTATTTTAGTTCGATTGCGACGAAAGCTGTTTCTTATACACACCAACCAAATGTTTTCACTTCCCTGAAAGAGAGGCAATGGCTTAACCCCACTGCTACCCACTTTTACAGCTGGGTAGACTGGGGCTGGCTATTAGGTGTCTTGCCCATGCACACACCTCGGTTACGTTTGGGCACGAACCCGTGACCTTCAGATCACGAGTCAAGCACCTTTACCACTCGACCATCGAGGCAGTCAAGTTAGGTGATGTAACCCATTCCCACACAATGACGCTTTTAAACGCCCCTCAACATAAAAGATTTGGAAAACACTGTGGACAATGAAGAAATTGCTTGTTACAAGCAATTTCTTCATTATCTACAGTGTTTTCCACCCCACATGACAAAGATTTTAAAAATTTCATCAACTTAAAATTGTCGTCTGCAACTTCTTTGAATTTGGACTGGTCTAAAATTTTGCTGTGTGGTAACGGGTTAATACACGGCAATTTGTTTAGCAGTACATCACGTGACCAGCCTATTGTTGATTTGGCCTCCTCTGCTAAGGGAGTTACCAACAATGTGAAACTTGCGCTCATCCCACTAAATTCATTCCATCCTTCGCATTGATTCAAAACACTCTGACATCAATATCACACAAAACGCTCACCCATATCGTAAAAAACATTCACCCATATCGTAAAAAACACTCACCAATATCG
The DNA here is from genome assembly GCA_946902895.1 of Fragum fragum. Lineage (NCBI taxonomy): Eukaryota > Metazoa > Mollusca > Bivalvia > Cardiida > Cardiidae > Fragum > Fragum fragum. Next base: position 16,665,662 of record OX336380.1, read on the forward strand.
TACAAAACACTCACCAATATCGTACAAAACACTCACCCATATCGTACAAAACAGTCAACAACTTCATTCACATCGCTCTAAACATTCCGCTATTTTAATGGCTTTCCTGATTTTGGAGAAATCTGATTGACCCGCGATAATTAACGAACCTATTCAAAGAGCAATTATATTCAAATTAATATGGGGCTGGGTGTTAATAATATCTTCTTTCATTTCATTCATAAGACCTACTTCTTTAATAAAACTCATTTTGTTCAAACGTTCCTTTTATTCAAATCACATCTAATTTCATTCAAAACGTTCATTTCATTAGAATCACCCATTTCATCAAAAACGTTCAATTCCTTCAAAGCGTTCTTTCGTTCTAAATGTTCATTTCATTAAAAGCGTCAAGTAAATATCAAGATAAGCTTGTCCATGTAGACACTGTCTACCTGTATATAGATCGTAGAACACAGAGGCACAAAACAAACTGCTTGGACAGTCAACTCAAAGTATCTGCAGACAATCGGAGAATATTCCAAATACACAGTAGCAGTGTTACTAAAGTTCGTCGAGGTCCAATACAATCTCGCTTTCTTACGGCCCTCAGGAAAAATAAGGGTGTTTGAAAAATGAAGAAATGCTTGTCACTGGTAATTTTTTCATTATCTGCAATATAATCTAACTCGAAAAAATTATATTTCGAGACTCTAAAGATTTAGCAACTTTGAATTATTATGTGCAGCTTCTCCCAGTTTGGCTGATCTAAAATTGCGTCGTGTAGTAATTTGTTTAAGCATGTGTGCAATGGATTTAAATGTCACGTGCAGAACTGTATTTATTCTATTGAATTCTAGGATAATAGAATGTTAAAACTAAAAGGAAGCATTTGTCAAACACGCGATCTCAATTTCTACAATTTTTCCCACCGTGTTTCACACAACATGTTATGTCGTTTTGTATTAGTTTGCACACTAGACAGGGAGAGAAGGGAGAGGGAAGATAGGGAGAATGGGGAGGGGGTTACACTTGATGACCCGGCCTGACTTTGATCAATCCTTATTGGTACATGTACTCCTCCTTTATGAAGAATTTATGAACTGAGCATCAGTTGCTTTTAATCTAATCTACTACTTGATAATATACCTGCTTTGTCACAATAAAGCAACTTGCATACCCCCATTTTACCAGAAGGCGATTCACAGGGTATTTGCTGGAACCAAATAGAACACCACACACAGACCTCAGATCACAAGAGGAAATTCATCAAATCGACCTGAAGTTATTAGTTGATCAGCCTGGCAGTTTGTAAGCCTGAAGCTGTCAGTTATTTAATTTTCAAAATAAAGCATATGAGCCTATGCGTGACATTTCCAACCATTTCGTATCCCCGACGGCGGCACTCATCCTTTCCGACTATTTGTCTCTCACCAATGGGTCGATAATCGTAGACTTATGTGGGATAGCAGCTGGGGGCTAGGAAAGGATGTAATGGTAGTACTGGTGTGAGAAATACCAGGATTCCATTGATAGGTGCTCCAGCCGCCGCGATATAACTGAAAGATTGTTGAAAGCGGCGTAAAACCCCATTCAAACAAACAAATCCAACCATTTCGCAAGTGCGTGACTCGCACACATTGAGCACCCTGGACAGCCATTCGGGGCAATTAGAACATTCGCTGATTCGTTAAAGAAGCTTTGAGTCAGTATCTATCTGCAGAGCGCAGAGTGAAGACTCTGATCAGACTGTGCGGATGCACGGGCTGATCTGAGTCTTTACTTGGTGCACATGTGTAATAGTTTGAAATGTCACGCGAGCGCTCATATAATTTGATTGAAAGATATAGATGGAAAGATACCTAACATACCTATCTTGATTTAGAAACCTCCATAAGAAGAATAATGAATATACTTTAAACCTTTTTTCAAGGTTGTGGGATGAAATGATGTGCAGAAAAATTAGATTAAGGTCTTAATGATATTTTAAAAAAAGGGGAAAACATTAGAAATAAGCCTTCTGAATTCAACCAACTTGTTACATTGTAAATCTTTGACACACAACTATTCAAATAAGTCACATTTTTACTCATAAATTAATGAAAAACCTATTACTCCGTTTTCACATAAACTAACGTCAGGTACTACTTTCTATGGCAGAGTAGCAGATTGGCAGACTAGCAGAGTGAAGTTAGCAAAGTAGCAGACTGGCAGAGTGAAGTTAGCAGAGTAACAGACTAGCAGAGTGGCAGAGTGAAGTTAGCAGACTGGCTGAGTAGCAGACTGGCAGGGTGAGAGAACGGACCTTCATTTATATGAAATTTGGGTGTGTTTTTTTATGTTGTTTTTATACTTATTAGGCTTATGTTGAAAATAGTTTTTGAGCCATTTATAAAGCTCAGGGTCTTATTAAAAGTGTTTGATTTGAAATTGTTTACCGCTGTTTTAGTATGATATCCTGCCAGTTTGTCGGTTGTTGTTGTGTGCGGTTTCATTCAGCTGGTCTAATGAAAATACCAACAATCACGAGCACACTGGCAGTCTGGCAGACTGGAGTTAGCAGATTGGCAGTCCGGTAGAGTAGCAGAGTAGCAGAGTAGCAGAGTGAAGTTAGCAGATTGGCAGAGTGAGAGATCGGACCTTCATTAACATGAAATTGGAATTATTTTTATATGCAAATTTGGTTTTAACTTCACTCTGCCAGTCTGCTACTCTGCCAGTATCCCATACTGCCACTGTACCGGTGAATGTTGGTGTTTAGTGGACCAGCTGACTGAGATAGCGGCAGTAAAAAAGTTTACATAATTAAACAACTAAAACCGACAATCTGGCAGGATATCCTACTGAAAAAGCGGGAAACAGTTTAAAATCAAACGCTTTTAATATGACCTGGATTGGTTTAAGGTGTTCTAGTTATGGGTAATATATTACTATTTTAAAAAGTGAGAAATTATCCGGAGCCACACTTTCATTCAAAATCTATTTTCAACGAATTCAAAGCCCATTTGGCATAAAACGAACTCCAATCTCATGTTAATAAAGGTCGGTACTCTCACTCTGCCAGTCTGCTAACTTCACGCTGCTACTCTGCCAGTCTGCTACTCCGTTTATTTCACTTTGCTACACTGCCAGTCTGTTCTCTACTAACTTCGCTCTGCTTCTCTGCCAGTCTGCTAACTTCACTTTGCTACACTGCCAGTCTGCTACTCTGCTAACTTCACTCTGCCAGTCTGCTACTTTTCCAACTTCACGCATATGGCATTCAATGGATTAAATCGTTAGGACTCCAGTGGTATTTTGCACTCATTGAACTCTTAGAGGACCTCAAAATTTTGTCTGTTAACTTAAGCTATCAAAGCTTACGCTTTGCTCGCTAAAAACATTGGGCGTAAAATGGGTCTTCGATGCACTAGTGACCCTAGGGTGATTCATTCCAATAAGACAAAATGGGAAGGTCGTCAAAGATGTTCCTGACACACAGAAAGATTAAATAGAATACACACGCATGTAATTGTTTTCGTCCGTCCCTCCCTTTCTCTCTCTTTCATCTCTCTCTCTCTCTTCTCTCTCTTTCTCTCCCCCCCCCCCCCTCTCTCTCTCTAATTTGGCGTTTTTAAGCTTCAAAATGCTAGTTCAGGACTTAAAGTTCACCTTGAAAGGATATCAGCTCTTTTGTTAAAGTTTCCATAACATAGGACCAGCACAAGAAAAAAGATCTGTCTGCACGGTGCGTTCTTGATCCTGGTACAGCAAACATTATGTAACTGGATGATCTTAGATTGTAATAAAGTTGATTAAGATGGAATAATTTCATTGGTCGACTGGTTATTTGATTGACAGCCGTAATTGGTCAATTAGGTTTATCATATCTATGAATGATGCAGATACTTCCAAGTGATTATAGTGTAAAAACTGCAGATGAGTATGCAACTCCGTGATCTGTTGTCGAAGCGAAAGCTGTGTGAATGTTGTTTATTTAATCTTACACAAACTTCACTGGGCAGTCCCATTTGAAAATTGATTCATTGATTGAATTGGATTTAACGCTTCTTTTAACCTTTTCCTGTTTTGTAAAATTTTAGAACTGTCCAAATTCAAAGATTTTGCAGGCAACAGTTTAAAGTCTATTTCATTTGAAAAATAATCAATCAGTTTGGTAGAAAATATTGTGGAAAAAAGAAGAAATCGCTTGCCACAAGCAATTTCTTCCTTTTCACAATGTTCACTAATGTATAAAAAACAAGGACGTAAAAACCAGGGTTTGAACAGGAAAGGGTTAACTTTATTTCAGTAATATCGCGGAGGTTGGAGCATCTAAAATGGATTCCTGGTATTACTTAAACCAGTACTACCACCACATCCCTTCCTAGCCTCCAGCTGCTATTCCATTTAGGTTTACGATTATCCACCCAGAGAGACAAATGTCAGAAAGGATATGTGCCGCCATCGGGGATCGAACCCAATTTGTAAAGACGTGTCATGTATTTTTAGTAGAATTCATTATTTATGGGGTGTTTTGCACAAAACTTCATTGTTAGACATTACCAATTCAAAGGGGAAATATAATAAGAAAATAAAACATAGACTTTTCATTCAACTCACTGTATTACCCCCTTTTGAAATCGGCTTGGAAAAGAAACTTAGCAAAACCAGACCAACCCATCGGAAGATACCAATTGGTTTTGAAAAAAAATGTATGTAATAGGGAGATTTGATAAAGGTTAAAGGACTCGTAAAAAGAATAGAGAGGGAAACAATACAGTTGTGACCCAGTTTAAATATTTAAATTGTTAAAGAGATGAAGGGTTTTTTTGGGGGGGTGTTTTTATGGAGGTATGAACCGAAAAACTTAATCAAGGTGTATGAATAATTCAAAAGCATCGAGCGAATAAAGTAAAAACTCTACAAATATTGAAAATTTTGTGTGGGACTATTTTGTGCGGAAGCATACAAAATAGCTGCGTGCTCAAAATTGTATTCATGGAGGTATGATATTTTTTTCGACCAATCAGAACGCCCGTTTTTGAAATTAAATTATATATTGATTTATTGAATCAATTTATAAGCCGCATTTAACAGTATTCGAGTCATAACGTAGCGGCTGGAGCACTTCACCGTAGAATCCCGATATTTCCCACACTAGTACTACCACACCATCCTTTTCGAGTCCCTAGCTGTATATATAACATTAGGACAGAAAATATTTCGCCAAAAATAGAACTTGTTGAATGTGTCCTTTTTTCCTTAAAAAAGTGAACTTGACAAATAACTTTCATATTTTACCTTTAAACAAGTCCACGAATACAAGATTAACAAACGTTGAATATTCTAGAGATCAAAAGGTGCAGTTTTAACGTTGTTGATATTAGTTTAAAGTATACGTATAAGATCAAAATATAAGCGTGTGGCACGAGAAAATTAAAGGAGACCTACGCGAAGATGAAATGTCATTAGCATTTGAAAAATATCATTGTCCGTTAATATAAATGACGTGGGGTCATCTTTTTTTTTTAATTACTCAGACGGGAGCTGTTGGCATAATATTCCTTTCTTACCGTCTATCTAAGAACTGTGAACTTTTTCTAAGGGAAAAAAGTTGCAAAACAATCTAAGGAAAAAAAATAAATAAAGACAAAAAACTAAGTCTAATGCTAAAAACATCTAAATTTCCTTTTAAAAAATGTCATATGTCTGAACTCTAATTTCCCGTCTTCCTGTCGACGGCGAAACGCGGAATTAATCCTTTGAAACTCTAATTATAAACGGCTTCTGAGTACACATTTCTTGGTTAATCGATTTGTATTCTCGGTAAACTCCAAAATATGTATATACATGTATATTAAAATCTTGTAGTTTTTTGTTGTTGTTTTTTTTTTTTTTTTTTTTCGATTTATGAAGTCGACACACCCCATGTCAACTATAGCAGGAAATATTTATTTGACAAAATGATACCAAAAGAAAAACTGTGTTTTTAGAAAAGAAACGCATGTGTAACAATAAGCAAAAATGTAGGAAATTCATGCCAAAGAGAAGGTGAATGAATATCAAAATTAGCAAAAATTGATCAAAAGCAGTTTTTGAAAACATTAATACAAATAAGACAAACAAACTCTAGCGATCCAGACCACATTGAAATCGAAGATACAATCATTTTTTTTCAATCTTTCTAATTTCTAGTAAACAAGAGATGATAGCCATGCCGAAATTCTATTAGAAATTAAAACTAAAGAAGATCTAGGTTCGATTTTCCATCACCAGCAAAAAAGTTGTTTTCTCTCAAATAAACAGTAACAGCGCAGGTGCAGATCAATAAGAGCAGACGTTTTCAAAACACTATTAGTCCTTTTCTAACGTCCGTTTACAATGTATTATTTACCCAAAGTTTATGCTCACAGAACTAGGAAGAAGGTATTTTCCCATATTTTATGGAAGAAACGCTGGGCCGAAATATTTAGAGGGGTAATTTTTAACGGTATTATTTAAGAATTTATTCTTAACAATTGATAAAAAGGTCCAAACAGTGGTCAGAATAAATGGTAACAAATTTGGTTTTCTATTTATTATTGGCTGTATTTCATTTCACAAAAACATTTTATATATTTAACAATTTACGCATGTATTTTATCCAAACTAATCACGGAAATGTATCAAAGATGATGTTAACAGTATTTCATCAACCCATAACCCATATTTATTTTTGTTAACATACTTCTAGGCATTATATGATCAGAAATATTTCTGCTAAGACAGAAATGGTATTGTCCTCTAAAAACGTTGTTGAATAGAGGCCTCGGCTCAAAGAACGTTGTCTTTTATACTAACCTGGGGGCGCAAAATTAAATAATGCGTACCCATAGAAAAGTTTTGTGGGTCTTGAACGAATGCAAAAATACTTAGAGCATTTGATTGGTAAATCAAATATGCACAAATAATGTTTGTGTACTAGCAACGAATTTTATAGATTAAATTTTATAAAGAAAAAAGAAACCAAAAGCCTCTAGAGTGCTATAGTAAAACGACAATTAAATACTGAATCGGCATGTTCCGAACCGAATTAGTTAATTTTCATCGGTTCAGCGTCCTTTGGGTTGCTAGGAGAAGTTTAGTTCTAAAAAGGGAAAAACAAAATGGCCGACAAAGATACGTGTCTTCAAGCTAAAAAATAATGATTACGAGGGCAAATAGACATGGAGAAGTTCAAATACGACAAATTGACCGAAATAAAGTAAAAACTAAATTGGCAACGTTTTAAAAGACCAGTTGACAAAACAGTGCTGCATATACCAGTGAAAACAAAGTAATGTTAACCTCATGTACTGTAAGACACGCGAGTATTCACACTCTAAGTAGCACCTCCTTTCAAAACGAACCATAAATCAATCATCAAATAGATGACCAAGTAGATAAAGTAATGGACCCTGTAATATTACCAGAATCGGTTGTAAGATTAAGATATATCGACAAGGTCAAAGTTTTACCTTTCGCTGTAACATTGAAAGTCTGAGCCAAAATCAAGGTCAGCATACTTGTTCTCATCAAAATATACAGGACAGTGAAATATGAAAATCTGATTTAAAGGTCAAGAGGTGAAGGCAATTTGGAAAGTTGACCTTTTACCTTGGGGTCTGATTTTTTTTAAAGGAAGGATCAAAATGTACACATGATTAATCTATTCTCACACACAGACTCTGTTTGACACCCCTCAAAAACATCTAGGAAAGCTTTGTGTATAAATGAAGAATTTGTTTGCAACAAGCAATTTCTTCACTATGCACAATGTTTCCCATCTAGAAAGTTGAAAAAAAGTCATAAACTTAATACTCTATATAATATTTACCAATCTGGGGATTTTTTATTAAACACTATTCTACCCTTGTGTGTGGTTGTGTGTGTGAACCGGTCGACACATCTCCTACTGTTTTTTTTTTTTTTTTTTTTTTTTTATCAAACGCTATTCTACCCACTTGGATCTCTGCTGATCACATATTTCCAAAGAGTTGTCCCTGAAGCGTTAATTAAAAAATCACAACTGATCTCAGTAGGAGGAAAATGCACTCAGTCCTATAGTTAAAAAAGGGTCTCTTTTTTGTCCGAAATTATCACTTTAAATCAAACATTAAATCAAACATTAAATCAAACATTAAAAATCTTATAACCGAAAAATGACTAAACACGTTAAAGGGAACTATCCTTGCACATCTTGGTAAAACTGCGCGGATTTTTTATCTGATTGCGGTACAAATAATGTGCCTGTGGTATTGCAAAACATTTCATCAGTAGTCGATTTATACTCCTATTTGTCCATTTAAAAAGTTTAATCGTTTTTTTTTTTTTTTTTTTCTTTTTTTTAATTTATTTATTTTTAGCCACTGGAGATGCTCACTGTAGAGTAGTGGTGATACTGGTTACTTTTATACCTTAACTTTGAATATGACAGTAGACTGAGTTCTTATTCAATTTCTGTTTGTTTTTTGTTTTTGTTTTTTTTATATGCCATTTCAATTTATATATATATATATATATATATATATATATATATATATATATATATATATATATTTTTTTTTTTTATGCCATTTCAATTTCAAAATATCTATAGAGTTCATTTGGCAACAGTTCGTTTAAAAGCGTTTCAAATTGATCAATCACGGCTGTCAATCAAATAACCAGTCGACCGATGAAATCATACATTTAAACCAGAATTGAGTTTTGAACTACAACATTGCCCGCCATGTTCATTAACTTTTTTGTTGGTTTGGCGACTTAAACGTCATAAGATATTGAGGTCGTCAACCAACTTTTCTGCCTTTTTGTTTTATGAAACTGGCCAAAAGTTAGGCAAAATAACGCCGTTTAAAACCGAAGCAGAACGTCCTTTTGGAGTAAATGGGAGGGCCAACGGACTAAAAGGGTGGGACCAACGATTTGTCATTTGTATTCTGATCCCAATTTGTTTTCTTTCGGATCTAGCTGATCAAGCCTTCAATCAGAGTTCTAGATACGAGGGACATATCAAAATCTAAGCCCGATATTTCTTTTACAGGGGAAATATTAGATGTACTAATTTACTTAGTAAGAAAATACCAATGAATTCACATAGAGGCAGAATTTATGATATATAACTTTTAGAAATCGATGGTTGAAGCTCGGGCTGTTATTTTGTAAGTATGGTTCTTAATGTAGAATAAACGAAATACATAAATGATAGAACTGAATGCAAGGCAATTTAAAAGTGAAGCATACGAACCAAGAGGAATGGTGAAATTTATCATTCGGAAAGACATGTGATCTTTGTTATGTACTCTCAATACATAATCTGCTTTTTAAATCGACATGACAAAGTCAAGCGGCGCTTTTATAATGGCGCCGTACCTGTAGTGCATGCGTTCGTTCAGTCGATTGGTTTTCATTTAAATACCTTTTTCAAAATACTGGGCAGGTTCAACCAAATTTCCCGGGAATGATCCTTGGGACATCATCCTTAGATTTATTGTTAGGTGAAAAATAATGGTGCTATGAACTGTCCACTCAGCAGAGGATGGTCCCATGGCGTGAAATATACCAAAAATCTTTTTTTGATCTGATTATCGGATATGAATGATTTATGGAATGAATGTTCCTTGGATGCATCCGTATCAGGTTTTTTCGAAAATGTTTCATCAGGCGAAGAAATGAATGGTTTTAGCACGGTTTATCAGCAATGTATGCATTATACAGTGAAATGTTAAAACAAAGTCTGCTAACCGGATATGAATGATTTTTAGCAGTATTGTTCCTTTCCCCGGCGGCGGCACAAATATCCTTTCCGACATTTGTCTCTCACCAATTGATGGATAATCGCAAGCCTAAGTGGGATAGCAGCTGGAGGCTAGGAAAGGATGTAGTGGTTGTACTGGTGTCAGAAATACCAGGAATCAATTGTTAGGTTCTCCAGCCGCCGCGATAGAACTGAAATACTGTTAAAAGCGGCGTTGAACTCCATTTAATCAATCAATCTAATTCTAGTAATCGTATGTAATCTACCAGCAAGTTGCCAGAGCCAGAGCTTCAAGATTGACCCTTTCTTGACCCTTGTGACGCTGAATGAAATCCGTTTTCATTATGATACTAAAATGAAAGGGCTGAAAGTACTAGAATCACTGGTTAAGGGTCAATATTCCTTTTGCCAATTTGTTCTATAATCAATTTAAACTTGAAACGGACAAACTGGTAGTGTAAACTAAGACCAGACTGCACATATACCTTCTACCAATACTGGAATATTCCGGGTTCAGCATGACAAGGTTTAAGAACTTTTTGAGCTAAGAGTCGAGAGCTCGTGTCACGGAAGAGTTTAATTATTGGATAACACATGCTTCCTCATTTTTAGTTTGTTTTTCATAACGAAGTTACAGCTGCGTCAAAGTTTCATATCTGAAACATTGCTGTTTTAATTACTAAGTCGATTGAACCCATGGCTTTCTGGGGCATCTCATGTTTCCTGCAAAAAAGACATAACGTTGAATATCTGACGTAAAACCTCACTCGTGCTAATGGTGTCCTTGCATTTGTCAAGCTTTGTTATTGCGTGGATTCATTATTTTTGGCCAGATCCAGACGGTGGCGTTGTTTACTATTGCGATCCAGGTGTAATAGAGTGTGTATGCATGTCGTCGTTGTCTATAGAAAACCTCGTAACTACAGCTTGATTCCAGCTGTTGTTTAGTTTGTTTGTTTGTTTGAATGGGGTTTTACACCGCTTTCAACAATATTTCAGTTATATCGCGGCGGCTGGAGCACCTAACAATGGAATCCTGGTATTTCTCACACCAGTACTACCATTACATCCTTTCCTAGCCTCCAGCTGCTATCCCACGTAGGTCTACGATTATCAACCCATTGGTGAGAGACAAATAGTCGGAAAGGCTGAGTGCCGCCGTCGGGGATCGAACCCGGGACCTCTAGATTGACAGTCCGACGCGCTACCAACTGCGCTATGACGGCGACCCAGTTGTAGTTAAGAGGTTTTAGAACGACAACGACGATATATAGGTTACAAAGATTGCACGTGGCGTTTTCTCAAAAGATTCATTTATTAATCGCAAACTGCATTATATATATTATGCGAAATCGAATCTCGCGTTCTTACCGATAAACCAAACACTCTTTGTTCTTGCTTTCTCATAAGGATGTTGGGCTAAAGATTGGAAATACAGTGTACAGTAAAGGAAGGTGTGCCATGATACGCGCAAACCATGATTTCGATATGCAAAAGAGCACACTTCATTTAGAACAGAGTAAATGGATAACAGAGTAATAACGAAACCAACTTTGATGTTTTTATATTCTCCTACAATGGTAGAGCCCCTGAATCTTTGGAAAAAATCAAACATATACTTAGCCTATTCCCACACAATGATGCCATTGGAAAAAGACTTTGGAAAACATTGTGGAAAATAAAGAAATTGCTTGTAACAAGCAATTTCTTCATCATCCACAATGTTTCATAACCCCCCCCCCAAAAAAAAAATAAATAAATAAAAGTTTCACCAACTTAAAAATTGTTGACTACAACATTTTTCAATTTGAACCGGTCTAAGATTTGTTCGGGTGGTAATGGGTTAAGACATTCTTGGTATGACACTGGGTGGGTTAATGCCTAGTGTTGTTGGTTAGTCGCGTATTGTCTCGGGGTTTTTTTTTCGCCGCCGTCACAGCGCAGTCGGTAGCGCGCCAGACTCCTAATCTTCAATCATTGGGTCATGGGTTCGATCCCCGGCGGCGGCTCATATTCTTTCCGAAATTTGTCTCTCACCAATGGGTGGATAATCGTTAACCTAAGTGGGATAGCAGCCGGAGGCTAGGGAAGGATCTAGTGGTAGTACTGGTGTGAGAAATACCAGGAATCCATTGTTAGGTGCTCCAGCCGCCGCGATATGACTGAAATACTGTTAAAAGCGGCGTTAAACCCATTCAATCAATCAATCAATTTTCATTTCCTTTTGAGGGAAATTGTATCAAATGTTTCACTTCGACTGGGGTTAGCATGACCTTCTTACCCAATCCTGGCTCATCCTTTTGTTGTTGTTGATTCTGCTGCTGTTTCCATTATCATTAACTGATTAAATTCAAAATGGACTTTTATATGTTTCTTCTTTTTTTCCAAACTTGCAAAAAATCGATAGTTTTACGATAGGTTTAGATAGATAATAGTAACTCGAGAAATATCGAGGTAATATTAGCAGGCTAAACGGATAAACATTTTAATCAATCATTTCAATTTAGGGGATATTCGGCCTTTTTTGCTATGGAAATCACGAAAAGGAAATCACAACATGCGATGAAGATGAAGTTACGATATTTTGCAAGCCCAAAGACGAAATGCAAGAATAAATCGATAGCCGCTATTGAGCAATCACCAGACGGCAAAATCTAAATTGAAAGGAGTTGTAGACGACAATTCAAAGTTTATGAAATTTTAGATTTTTTTCTGGGTTGAAAGTATTGTGAAGAAATTGCTTGGTTCAATAAATTTCTTGCACAATGCACAATGTTTTCCCACTTGCTTTTCATGGGGGGGGGGGGCGTCAAATAACGTCAAATAGCATCACTGTGTGGGAATAGTTTAATCAAGTATGTTAATCAATATTCAAATCATTCATTTAGACCGGAAGTGAACTTTGAACTCCAACATTCATCTTAAGCACTATTGTTCGCAGAAGAAAAGTTTGGGAGTTCTAACGGGTCTAATCGAAATACGAAGGTAATACTGCGTATTGACCAATCCCTTACCCAACACACTTACTCAATTGGCCCCTCCTATTGACTCTGGACACACCTTAGATAGAGAAAACAATATGGAGAAATTGACTGATTTTCACTTTAAAATGTATGGAAAATAAAACGAGGAGAAGAAGATACAATATCGAGTGAGTAATCCAATCATTTATCTAGATCGGAAGTGAATTTTAAACGGCGACATTAATGTCAAGCATATTGCTTATTCAAGCAGTAGTTGGAACGTTTAGATCGCCAACCAACGACACGACATATAGATCGCCAACCAAAGATACGACGTTTAGATCGCCAACCAACGACACGACGTATAGATCGCCAACCAAAGATACGACGTTTAGATCGCCAACCAACGACACGACGTTTAGATCGCCAACCAAAGATACGACGTTTAGATCGCCAACTAAAGATACGACGTTTAGATCGCCAACCAACGACACGACGTTTAGATCGCCAACTAAAGATACGACGTTTAGATCGCCAACCAACGACAAGACAATTAGATCGCCAACCTACGGCACGACGTTTAGATCGCCAACTAAAGATACGACGTTTAGATCGCCAACCAACGACAAGACAATTAGATCGCCAACCTACGGCACGACGTTTAGATCGCCAACTAAAGATACGACGTTTAGATCGCCAACCAACGACAAGACAATTAGATCGCCAACCTACGGCACGACGTTTAGATCATTGGAATACGAACGACGGATGGTCACCTCCTTAAATCACATTTCATACTTCAAACTTTATGCATATAAACTCTGAAGTGTGAAGTGTGAAATCTGAGACCAGTGATGACTTCATAAAGTCACAGTTCACAATCAACCATCAAATATGAAGTGTGAATTCGAAAGTTTGAACTCGGACGTGTGAAGAGCGAAGATTGAAGTATTATGTGTGAAAAGTTAAGTGTGAAGTATAAAGTGAGAATTGTTGAAAGTTTAAAATGTGAAGTGTAAAATTTGAATTCGAATGTGTGAAGGTCTGAACAGTGAAGTGAGAAGTGTGAAATGCGAAAGTAGTCGGAACTGTCAATTGTGCATTCAAAGTGGGAAGTCATAACTGTGAGCTGTTAAGTATGTGGTGCGAAGTGTGTAATCGGAGGAGAAATGCGAATGGCGAAGCCGGAAGTATGGATTTGAAGTGTGAAATGTGAACAAAAGAAGTCACCTCCGGTCCTTCATAATGGAAACATATTTTTCTCTATGAGAATTTCCCCCTCCGAATACTTTATTTTCTCCAATACCTCATGTAATTAGGTGGTGTATTTCAATGAATGTCTCATAAAGTAGTGTACGCATTCTGCTGCAATAGGTAAGGGCCTTCTTTATAATAAAGTTTATTATATACCTATAAAAGATATGGATTAAAATCTGGCTATCTAATATAACTCGACAGAAAAAAAAAATCCGTATTCGGCGTATACCGAATACCCCTATTCGTCACACGGACTACTTTTTATGTATTGCCGTTCGGGTTTTTTGCGGAAAGTCAGTTATTTCTTACTCATTTAGGAGATTTTTCTTTATATCATGTCCTAAAAGGTATATAGTAAAGGGAATATTACAACAGTGTGTTTTTTCTATTTGTTGTTATCGTGTTCTCGAATCGTTCGACCATCGGTCTCATCCAATAAAAAATACCTACACACGATTCTCGAACATGATAACAACGCATAGAAAAAGACACTATAATAATATTCAACATATATGGCTATTTAAAGGGCCAGTCTGTTCTGACTAATGAGACACAGTTTCCTTGTGTGCACAATTCTTCTCGAATCCTTTCTCTTTCCTCGCAGAGAAAGGGATGAGCCTACGGTTACCAATAACTTAACTAGCTGGCGGCTCACAAACCAGCCTCTTAAGTTCTTATCCTGTTAGCAGGCTTCCACTGGGATTTGAACCTTCGACCAATACACGTACATGTAGCATTTAACTATACAATCGCTGGCCCCGCCCACTTACTCGTTAGCAAGGCCAAATGACTCCGACAGGAATTCTCGCTTCGATTTTAAACGTCGTTTTTTTTTAAAAAAAAAAGTATGGTCAGTAGAATATTACAAAAAAAAATTATCGTTGGTTGGCGATCTAAACGTCGTAACTAAAGCTTAAATAAGTTACGACATTTAAGTAGCCAAACAACAAAAATGTTTCACACAAATGGCGGCCAATTTTCGGAGTTCAAATCTCAATTCTGAGGTAAATGAGTATTTTGACTGGTCGATGTATTTCTTGATTGAAAGCCGCGATTGATCAATCGACGTTACAGCCTAAATGAATCGTTTTATTTTCTTTGAATGTTAGTTGTTGTTGTTGATGATGATGATGAAGTGCGTTTTTTTTTTGTTTGTTTGTTTGTTTGTTTGTTTGTTTGTGTGTTTGTTTGTTTTGGGGTTTTTTTGTGTTTGTTTGTAGCTCTTTGTTTTTTGTTGTTGTTTTTACTTCTATCCAGTAATACACGTAAATTAAATCTGTGCTTGAAATACCAGCCATAATTTCAAACAAAACTTGAGAGCAAAAGTTGTCATTTGGAGTTTTTTCTCGCCAATTATATCAAACCCCACTCTATTGCTTTTGAATTTGGTTTTCTGACCAAAGAGAGACATATATTATCGTTCTGCAACGTTCATATGAGTACTGCATATCCCTCTCGATTCCCTCTCGAGTCGTTTAAGTACATTGAAAGCATTCGTCTTAGACAAATGAACTAGCTAATTGTCGTCGCTTGAATCGACCTACATATACAAGTTGAGAATATATTTTTGTTGAAAGAGGAAATATTTAATTGTCAAAAGATACACAGCTAGACTCTTCATCAAAATCTGAGTACTGCATATCCCTCCCGGTTCGTCTAAGTCTTTCAGCTGAAATAGATATTCGATCCATCTGTTGAGAAATACACCTTTATTGAAAACGAAAGAAGTATTTACCCTTCAAACTATCACGGCTAAACTTTCCTTAATGGCGTCAATAAAAGGGATATAACTATAACAAAATGTTAAAACCTAAAGTTGCGTCAAACGTAAAATTCTCACGCGTAGCAATGTTTTGTATTCGGCCTATTACTGCACCATTGTATTCTATTAATCATATATACCTACGAATATTTACTATAAAACGGTAAATGGAAATGACAAAAGTTGCCTTTAACCCATTCCAACTCAATCCCTCCTTTTTACGTCCCTCGAGAAAAAAGCTTTGGAAAATATTGTGGAAAATGAAGAAATTGCTTGTATCAGGCAATTTCTTCATTATCCACAATGTTTTCTATACTAAAAGACAAAAAAATTCAAAATTCCATCAACTTGAAATTGTCGTCTGCAGCTTCTTTCAATTTGGACCAGTCTAAAATTTTGCTGTGTTGGAATGGGTTAAAGATAACTTTTTTTTAAAAAATCCTTATGACGTAACTGTTGACATGACGTTATTTTACGGGAAAATGACGTCATCTAACGCTTACCGCCTTAAAATGTGTCGTATACGTTTTTCTTTTTTTTCTTTTTTTTTTTTTTTCTTTTCTTTTTTTTGTCGAGTATGGTTTTGTCCGCATGAAATCACTGTATTTGTCAAGGAAAAGATGTAGCTACATAATTGACAAATACATGTATTATCAAATCAAGCACAGACAATAACGCTATTTGACGGTCACGTTTGATGCAGGGTTGCTATGCATAAATGACTGAATTGATAAGACTTATTGGCATTTAAAGCCCTATTCATTATTACGTTAGGAAAGTTTCCTTCGTCCAAGAACCTTATTATTCCCCCACACACACACACACACATTCACATACGCGCACATTCGGAAGATCAAATCGGAAATTGTAGGATGATTATAGTTTGAATTACGTTAAAGAATTAAATCATTCAAATTATCAGCTCCAGTATATCTACTACTGTAAGGTAAATATACAAATATTTGAGTAAAAATGTTAACAAAAGTGGCGGCCAAAACTCACTTCCGGTCAAAGTGAGTGATTTAATTGGTCGACTAAATATTTGATTGACAGCCGTGCATGCATTTCGAACATATTTGCATCAGCAGTTTGTGAGTTATTTGTAGTTGTGAATTGAAGCGGTAGATCAGCCAGTTTACTCCGAATGACAGTCCCGTGACAGTATTCTTATGCTGCATCTTTATGCTGCGTGCTCACTCGAGCTAGATTCCATGGCAAGCGTTTATAATTTAATCTTTAGTTTCGCCTATCGAAATCGGGCATTGGTCGAAAAAAAAATATTTATAACTCCATGAACAAAATTTTGAGCACGCAGTGATTTTGTATGCTTCCGCACAAAATAGTCCTCTACAAAAAGGTATCAAAATTTATAAAATGTTTGTTGTTTTTGCTCGATACTATTAAATTATAAGAAATGAAGAAAACATTTTTTGTTTTCGTTGAGGTATGAACTGAAGAATCTAAACCCACTTATGTATGAATCCGCTTTGCGTATTCATACAGTGTGATTAGTTTTTTCGGTTCATACCTCCATGAAAACAAAAAATAATCTCTACATTTCTTAAGTAATTCTACTTTGATTGGTTTACATAATTCTTTTCGTATTTAGATTATTTAGTTACATCAAGAACACCAGTTGAAAGCGAAATACTTTTAACAATATATTAGCCTTGGTGGTACGCGCAGTCTGATACGATTAATCTCAATTCGCACATTTGAAGGTATGGGTCACCGAATGATCAAGAGTGCACCTCATGCCAAGTTCTCACCTTTTGAAAGAGTATGAAGTCAACACAGTTCAGAATGCGTGCTTCCAGGGAATCGACGTCATTCACGCTCTACATGAGGGCTAATTAACCCTTGTCATGCTGAATAAAATCCTTTCAGAATTGCAAAAAATCAAAGGGCTGAAAGCACTGGTAGTATTTGTTGCTCAGTTGTCGATACTTCTTTTGAAAATCAACTTCATTAACAATTGAGGTTTCAAAAGGACAGACAGGAGGTGTAGACTAAGATCAGACTGCACATATGTGCAGTCTGATCTTGTCTATACCGCCTGCTAAAACCGAAATATTTCGGGTTCAGCATGACAAGGATTGAATGCAAAAAAAAAAAAAGAAAATAAATAAATAAATAAAATAAAAAAAAAATAAGAGTCACCAAGTACTTAAGAAGTGATACCTCTTTCTAAAATGTCACGATTTGCAGCACACGGTGAATTGTAAATCAACATGTTTTTAGTTGTTGATTACGTTAGTTTTTAATAAGTAATCTTCACACTATTTTTTTCTCACCGACATTGTGGTAACGTGCTTCCCGAGTTGATGATCCTAGTTCAGCACCGTATGTGGGCTGTATGATAAATCACGTTTTTAAACATTTCAAGGAGGATACAAAAAATTACCTGGGTACAAACACATACGTATTAACGTGTAAATGTCGCCGGATATCACTGTCTCGAAATTAAGGAGAGATCGTCATAAACTGCTGCATTGTTGGTATGATGGAAATAAAAATGATAAAAGTAAAATGTCAATGTCTGTAATAACTCACCCCACCCCCTACCCCCTAAAAAGAAAGAAGCAAATTCACAGGTAAGCAGGAAATACGCCCCACGTGATTCTAATAATTTAGAAATAACTATTCTCGAATACGAGGCAAGATTTCCAAGTTCGTAGTTTAACGAGATTATAAAATGGCACTATTTTTACACCAAGCCTGCGTAATCCTTCGTAGTCTACATACGAGCTGCGCTTGGTATTTTCGCCACGCGGTTTTAAAAAATGAAGTAATAATAATACCTAAGGATGAAAAATCTCAGAACAGAGTGTAAGATTGTAAGATTCTAGCACAGCTAGGGTTTCTTAGCTTGTGTGTATTTCCGTTTATTTATCATCGCTAACGTAGCACATGCCCATATGAGCGACGCCCCCGGAAGACGGTTAGTTGTTACGGGGGATAGTGCAAGGATACAGGACGAAACTACTGAGAGTCCCGCCTGATTCTTTTACGTGCTCGATGGATAGCACCGTCACACGGGGCCTCGGTTTAACGTCTCATCCGGAAGACAATAAGTTGTGTTAGTTGATATGATCAGCCCAGGGCCCGAACCCGTCATCTTGAGGTTTGAAGTCAAGTGCTCTACCAACTGAGCTAATCGGGCTGCCAGTGGGTAGGCTGTTTAACGATGACCGGGAGTCAACTGAAAATTACTCTCGAGTGGGTATGCAAATTAACTAATCGCGACTGTCAATCAAATAACTGGTCGACAAATGAAATCTTTCATTTAGACTTAAAGTTCAGTTTGAACTCCTACCTTGGCCGCCATTTTGGTGAATTAATTTGTGTTGGTTTGGCGACTTAAACGTCGTTGCTACAGCTTATTCAAGCTATAGTTACGACATTAAAGTCGGCAACCAACCATTCTACTTATTTGTAACATGCTACTGGCCGTAAATTGTGCAAAATAACGTCGTTTATATCGAATCGGAACTTCATGTCGGAGTCAATGGGCGGGGCCAAAGGAGTCAGTGGGCGGGACCCACGATCGGTCAATGTTTGGTTTGATGTAAAAGAACGTTACTACTTTGAAATCGTTCGTTAAATATTATACCGTTCAAGAGCTACAAACATTTAGTATAGCATTCATTTGCAAGTGTTTTGATCTTACTTGACTAACTTTCTCTACTTAAGATTTTGCGCTCGCTTGGTACTCCGTTTTCTCCCTGACAAGCGAAAACTAAGGCGGGTTAGACCCGAATCCCAGGTAATTGACAAGAAAAACACTCCTTGGTTGAATGCTAGATAGAGGGTACAATTGCAAAAAGGCCAACAAAGGGGCATTATTTATCCAAAAATGTAGTGTAAGAATTCCGAACTATTTCAGAGCAACCCGTTGACACATTGTGACGAGAAAAGAGGAGGAAAATAGGGCACAGTTTCGTTGTATCCCCCAACTTCATTTGATTCGATAATAAACCATTACCTAGAGAAAAACTTCCATTTTGTTTGGGACATGAGGCCGCTTTTATTCAATTATTCATTTTATAATTATCATTTCAGTTGCATCAGGGCGAAGTCCACTTATTTCATACTCCCTACGTAATACAGCACTAAGCTGTGGTTATGAAAATTTTAAAAACGAAAACTGGCCTACTCGTTTGTAGTTTTGACGTTTATGTCGTGAACTAAAACATTTGCTTTTTACATGTTAATGATCAATCATATTGAAAAATTATCGACGTTTGATATCGGAGTTAATAGGCGTGGCCAGCGGAGTGTATGGACAGGAACAACGACCCATCAGTTTTATTAATCCAACAACAAGGTTTCCTTTGACATGATGATGTCACGATAGTGTAGTCTAGGATCAGACTGCACGTCTGTATGGGCTGAATTTTGTCTACGCTCGTAGTAAAAGAGAATATCCATGGATGCGAATAGAAGAAAACTAACCTTTATGTGGCTAAAAGTTGTCATTTCGAGCATTAAACTTATGACCTCATTTTCCCAGTTTCAAATTCATACCAAGGAATAGTTGTTAATTTAGGCGGATTCGTCGGGGAGGAGATTCTAACTCTTTACAACACAAACTTCAAATCAGAAATATCCCTCTCAGAAGCTTAACCCTTTCCTGTTTTAAATAAAATAGACTTTGTCTACATTCAGGGGTTTTTAAGGCGAAAAATTTAAAGTGGATTTAGTTTAAAAAAAAATCGGTAGGTAAGAAAATATCGTCAAAAAAGTAGACATTAGTTGGCGGCTTACGATGTTTAAGTCGCTAAGCTAACAAACATATTTTACAAAAAAATGGCGACCAATGTCAGAGTCCAAATCTCAATTGAGGGCTGATAGAATGATTTGATTGGTCGACTGGTCATTTGAATGACAGCCGCGATTGGTAATTTGAAAAACTTCATTACAATGGTTATAGAACAAATAAGATAGCACATTCTTGTTCATTTATATCAATTCTGTCTTGGTCGTCTTTTATAAGACTATTTGGATCCGCATTACCACCTGTTTACCAATTTTTATCCGCTAAATTGCTGGACAAGACGTGGATGGAACACTATTGCAATTGTATCTCGACACTGTTTTGCGTTAGAGGAACGGGATAATCGTTTGTTTTACTAGTATAATTACTGGGAAGAAATAATACATTTTGAGCATTTGGTCCTGCTCTTAAAATAGAGCTTATATTTTATCTCTGAATGAAAGATAAATCGATTACGTTAGTAAACTGAAGAATAAAATACGTTCCACTTAACTTTTGTAAAAGCCGGAGGTTCGATCTCCAACCGTTCCCGAAAGGTTCGATCTTAAGCCGTTACCGAGAGGTTCGATTTCCAACCATTCACGAGAGGTTCGATCTCAAGCCGTTCCCGAGAGGTTCGATCTCAAGCCGTTCCCGAGAGGTTCGACCTCAAGCCGTTCCCGATAGATTCGATCACCAACCAGTCTCTAGCTAATCCCACATGAAGCAAACTGACAAACTGTACTTTTCAATGTGATTCTGTGGTCACGTGTAATGATAACCATGAAATTGTTTAGGAGAAGAAAATACCAAGAAAATGGAATATAAAACCATATAATGAGCCCTATGAGCAGAAGGAGGAATAAGAAAGAGAGTTTTGGACAAGAGAAGGTATTCTCTTTTTATGTAAATTTGAGCCTGTGCGTGACATTTCCAACCATTTCGCATGTGTTTGACTCGCACATATTGAGCACCCTGGACAGCCATTCGGGACAATTAGAAAATTCGCTGACTGTTTAAAGAAGCTTTGGGTCAGTATCTATCTACAGAGCGCAGAGTGAAGACTCTGATCAGACTGTGCAAATGCACAGGCTGATCTGAGTCTTTACTTGGCGCACATGTGTAATGGTTGGAAATGTCTCGCATGGGCTCTAATATTTTTACTCGTTTTTCTTTTGTATATTTTATCTGTTCGTATAGATGAAATAGTAAGTATATTTCAAGTTTGCTGAAAATGTAATTGAATCAACATTATATAGACAACTGGTACATGTAAGTTATAGATTGAACATTTTTAACCAATTATTTCCTTTTAAAAAATGCACCAAGCAAGTATCAGATCATGTATACACAGACTTTCTTCTTTGCCTCAAATTACAAAAATGTACCAACTAACTCAAAACTTGATGAACATTTGTACATTTCGTTTCGTATTCTAATAATTTAATTTGTAATTTCGTCTATCAAAAACGAGCGTTCTGATTGGTTGAAAAAAAAATGTTCATAACTCCATGAACAAAATTTTGAGCACGCAGCGATTTTGTATGCTTCCGCACAAAAAAGTCCCAAACAAAAAGGTATCAAAATTTGTAAAGCATTTGTTTTTTTTTTTTTTTTTTTTTTTTTTTTCGTTCGATGCTATTAAATTATAAGAAATGAAGAGAATATTCTTTTATTTTCATGGAGGTATGAACCGAAAAACCTAATCACACACTGTATGAATCCGCTTCGCGTATTCATACAGTGTGGTTAGTTTTTCGGTTCATACCTCCATGAAAACAAAAAATATTCTCTCATTTCTTAATTAGTCACTTAGCCAGAGTAGTTCTGTCATCCAATGAGGGACATTCTCGGGTTATCTCTCTTGAATTCTCTCCAGAAATACATTGGTCCCTATCAGTGTTTTACATGGACTTTATCCTAGGTTTCTTTGCACTGTCTGGTGTTAAGATCAGCTGTATAATGCCAACTTTAGATCTAGAAAATTCATTTCACCTTGAAAATACATTTCTATGTTATTTCTTAACCATAAACTAACACCATCGAGAGATTTGTATTTATATAAGACTAGATAAGGCGAATAAAAAATCGCAACTTCCCCATACTGAACAAGGATAAAAACAAAGGAAATGTAGTGAAAGGACCAATGTACAATTAGGCACACCTCTGATTTAATGCTCACAGATCAAAGGGAAGATAACACAGGAATGTCCCCCATTGGTTTTTATGTAGGTCATGTTTTTGCGACAACCTTGTTAGGACTCTAACGAACAGGCTTTATTTTACCTAAACATCAATTAATTTAAAGCGCTGAAGGCCTGAGATATATATATATATACACGAGATATATAACCTGGACAGAGAAAGATGGATGTTCGGATTATCGGAGTTGTCACTTTCTGCCCAGATCTAGTGTTGATTATGCGCAGATCTGCTAATTAGTGCGTCAACGGACACACACACACACACACATATATATCGTTTAATATGTTTCATGCAGTTAAAATAGCGAACATTTGATTACGCGGAAGCACCAGTTTGCACATAGTGAAGAACATAAACATATAATTAACATTTACTATTAATGTGTACACTGTATTAATGTAAGAATTCTTAATTTTGGTACAAATATTAATATGTAAAATCAAACCCAAGACCAACTTTACTACTGTAAAAGCGATGGATATTTTCCCAAAATTGTGATGTATTAAATGTCTTTTTGTCATTAAAACAAGTAACCATATGTTTGTTATTACCTAGATATCACTTTGAAAAATGATGAATATAATTCAGATTAACATTAAGTGCTTAAAAGTGTTCAAATAAATAAATAAAATTATTAGCTTTCCATGAGGTTTTGATTAAATGTTTTAAAGTAACTTATTTAACATATACCGTACCTTGGGCCTGAAGTCAGATCAGTAATTTCGATAATGTAAGATAGATGTGTCTAAGTTTTATTGTGTTAATTGCTATTTTGTAGGTAATTTCGACGGTTTATATTTGATAGTGGTTTCGCTACCACATGTATTGGATTCGTGGTATTAAATAACTCAAGCGACTTTCAAACCTTTGTTAATTGCTATTTTGTAGGTAATTTCGACGGTTTATATTTGATAGGGGTTTCGCTACCACATGTATTGGATTCGTGGTATTAAATAACTCAAGCGGCTTTCAAACCTTTTTGTATTTATGCATCACGTATTAAAGATGTCTGACAAGTCTGGAGATTCTTTGTTTGAAACCTCAAATTTTAGTATGAATGGGTGTGAGGAATTGACCAGTCGCGACTGTCAATCAAATAACCACACAACCAATTAAATCATTCACTGGGCCTGTAGTTTCCCTCTCCTCCCGGGGAACCGACCCGCCTATCCCCCCGGTCTGAATCCGGGTCCTTCGGCGGGTTGCTCGGGGGGGAGGAGAGGTACTTGGTTTACCCTCATGTTTGGAATATTTCCATTTCACGAGCAGCTATGCGATTTCTCTTTGTAATTCAAGCTATTAGATGACAAATCATTCATTGAGCTGGGAGGTGACTTTGAACTCCTATATCGGCCGCCGTTTCTGTGAAGCTTATTATGTTTGTTGGTTTGATGACTTAACCGTCGTTACTACAGCTTATTCAAGCTGTAGTTACGACTTTTAGGTCGCTTACCAACAATTCTACTTTTTATTACATGTTATTTGCCACAAATTTTGAAAAACAACGCCGTTTTTAAGTGAAAGTGGAACTTCCTGTCGGAGTAAATGGGAGGGGCCAGCGATGTGTCAATTGGTACACATTTAACATACCGGTCAGGTAATATCATTGTCAATACACATTTTGTTTGTTGGTTTGATCATAGCCGACATTTGAGGATGAGATAAGACCATACTGTATTATCTTATAAACAAGGCCATTGGGGAATTCATAAGGGTCTTTGGTGGGGTAATTCAAATTAGTGTATCTTACAAACGCCCAGAGTGGTTACACATCTTTCACCCATTACCAAACCGCAAAACTTTAGGAAGGTCCTAATTGAAAGGAAAGTTAATGAAATTTTAGATTTTTTCAACTGTCTGGGTAGAAAACACCTGTGTAAAATGAAGAAATTGCTCGTAACAAGCAATTTCTTCATCTTACACAAATGTTTTCCCAGTTGTTTTTCTTGGTGGGCGTCAGAAAGCGCCATTATGTTGGAATAGGTTAAATGATGCTTATACAATTTCCTTTAAGGAAATATTTCCTCCTGGTGGGTGGGGGGGGGCAGGGTACCAGGTAGCCTGTAGTCTACATCCAATCACAGACAATTTGAACTTTAGCAATATCAATCTTTTCACAATAATATCTGATAAAAAGTGTCATCAAAATTAAGCAAAAATTATTCATCCGGGTCCAACTAGCGAAGGCGTATAGGAGGGTGGGGTAGGAGTGTTTTCGAAATTGAAACCGAAGTGCCATATGCTATTCTATCAACATAGGTACAATTTTTGATAAGCGGTTTTTAGTTAGACGTGTCTTTGGTATGTTAAGTAAACGTATAAGGATGTGTTCTTTCAATGCTATAAAGGGCAATAGTAGAGGATCAATATGGGTTCAACACGCTCTGTTTTGTCAAAACCACATGGAAGATAATAGAAAACTGTCTTTTTCAGAAATTAGAACCACAATTTATAGTGCAGTCACGATTCTTTAAAGATTTTAATGACAAATGCAAATCAAATTTAGTACGGTTGGTACACTTTAGATTCTTGAAATAACATATTTGATGGAATATATGTTCGATCATCAATTACGAATACCATCAAATGACAAAGAAATTAAAAAAAAGGATAAACAGGAAATACAAATAAATGAATGAATTGACTCTAGGGATTTGTTGATGTTGTTGTTTGGACATTATATTATAGCTATAAGTACGATCTTGGTAAACTTTTGAAACATATGTGTGTGTGTGTGTTTTGTTGTTGTTTTTGTGGGTTTTTTTTTTTTTTTTGGGGGGGGGGGAGTGTATTAATTTCACGAATCTATCACAAATATCTGCACCCGCGTAACTGGCGCTATCAGGCTGCAACATTCATTGGCTCAGCTTATTCTTTGTATTTATGGGTGTCAGTGAATTAATGCAACTTGTCATTCAATTGAACAATCAAGGAATATATCGACCAATCAAATTATTCATTCAGCCCGGAATTGAGATTTAAACTCCGATATTGATCGCCATTTGTGTAAAACATTTTTGTTGTTTGGCGACTTAAACGTCGTAACTACAGCTTATTCAAGCCGTAGTTACGACGTGTAGGTCGCCAACCAACGATTCTACATTTTTTGTTACATGCAACTGACCATAGATTATTGCAAAATAACGCCGTTAAAAATCCAAGCGGGTACTTCCTGTTGGTGTCAATGAGCGTGGCCGAAGTAGTAAGTGGGCGGGGCTAGCGATTGGTCAATCGGCGGATCGCTGACCCCGCTCACTGACCTCCGAAAAGTTAGCTCGACTGATATATCATTCAGCGTTAGTTTGCATAATGTATTCTAAGTAACCTTAAACAAACAATAATTCGTTAGATAAGACATAGTTATGACACTATCGTAACACCCCTCCCGAAAAAAAAAATAAGATTGACCTGCTTTTCTCACGATCTTAACCCTTGTCATGCTGTATAAATTGTCGTACTGAATTGCTGTAAAATCAAAGGTCTGAAAGCACTGATAGAACTTGTCGTTCAAAATTCAATATTTCTTTTAGAAATCAAGTTCATAAACAACTCTGACAGGAAAATTACACGCAGGAGGTGTAGACCAAGATCAGACTGCACTTATGTGCAGGCTGATCTTTGTCTATACCTCCTGCCCAAACCGGAATATTCCGGGTTCAGCATGACAAGGGTTAATGAATGAATTAAATTGCCATCGATTTCTAGTCTGAGATTGCATAAAAAATCTAAAATTCCAACCGACGCATAGTTTAATGTGAAAACATACAACGCAATCATCTGTCACATGAAAAGTAAATCGGATCGGATTACACGACTTTGAGAATTTGTTAAGGAGTGACTTCACCGGAATTTACTTCCGGTGAAAGTAGTTCTTATACAAAAATTAGTCCGACACGAAAGCAGCATTTTTAGTACGCGATCTCAAATGTATACTATTTCATGAGTTCTGCATATATACTTTAGTTTTACATTTGATTTAGCCGTCTCCGTCATTGGCTTTATATTCAAGAGCACGCCAAAACAGATGTGAGCATACCCAAACTAACAGACCTTTTCAAAGGTGAAAAAAACACAGTTCCACTACTCTAGCTAGAATAACTAAAAATAATCATCACTCATAACATATTAATTTTGGTCTCATAATACAGAACTGTTAGTGAGGATGAATCACTAGAAAGGTCACATGTCAACAAATGTGGAATCTGCCACATGTGGCATCATTAACATGTTTAATTCTATCTGGATCAAAGAAGGCCGGATATCCGGTGGGGTCTGACCTTAATACGCCCGATTGAAAGACAGACTTAAGGCGGACATTAACATATTAGGTTAACTATAACATTTCACATGAGCTTACTTTGGCCAACCCGAGGAAGTGATGGTACTTTAGAAGAGTTGCCTATAGTAACAGATAAAATCAGAGTTGGACGTTAGTCATGGATCAGTGTGGGTATTTCATTGGTAGAATATCAATGGTTCAGTGCAAAAAAGTTGCAACTGCCTACATGTTTGTAGGAAGTTACAACTTTTTCACGCTGAACCATCGATATGGAAATGTGGCAGCCTTAATTTTCTTTATTAACATGTTATATTGAGTAAACATGGTTCGAATATTTCGACGTCTTATATTTACAGTTAGTTGGTTCGATCTTCCTTTTTTTTCGATTTTTTTCTCTTCTTCTTCTTTTTTTCTCAAATAATTATTTTACAGATTTCGTTCACGGTCCAAGTATCCAAGGAAGGTCGCATATTTTACCTAAACGTATTATAAGTGATTGGACATTTGTAAGCCATTGTAAGAGCGTAACCATCTGGAATTTTCTAATCGATGGCCCCGCTCACTTACTCCTTTTACCAGCCCATTGACTAAAACAGGAAGTCCCGCTCCGATATTTTACGACCTTATTTTGTAAATTTCGTAGCCGTCAGCATGTAACAAAAAGGCAAAGTGTTTGGTTGACGACCTAAACGTCGTAGCTAGAGTTTGAATAAAGTGTAGTTAAGACGTTTAAGCCGCCAAAAAACCAACAAGAAAGTTAAACAAAAATGGCGGCCAATGTTGGGGTTCAAAGCTTAATTCCGGGCTGAATGAATGATTTGATTGGTCGGTTGATTCCGTTATTGACAGCCGCTATTGGTCACTTCTCTTAGCACAAACAGTTTATGAGTGCTCAGGTGGAAGTGGTTTGCACTTGAAGAATGACTATGTAGCACGAAGTGATAGTCATTCTCAAAAGAGTGCTCGTAGCGAAAATGTTCGACCTTGTTCGTTCTACCTTTATCACAATGCTTTCCTTTTAAATTATGCCTAATCAGGTTTAGAAATAAGGCCTTGCTCAGCACGGGAATTTATGTAGATTTGGAAAGTGCAAAAACAAGCTCGAGAACCAAGGACACTAATTAGTTATACGTCAAAAACATCTGCTTCTCAGCCAGGCTTATACTGAAATGTGGCCATTTTAACCCTATGGGCTTGGTCTCTAGAAAGAAAGTGCTTTTGACCGATAAATGTAGATATCAGGGTCTTTGATACAACCATTCCAACAACGTGTTATTTGTTCTTCTCTTTATATATTTTTATTATTTCTTCTTAACTCATGTTATGCTGAACCCGGAAAATTCCTGCTTTGGCAGGACGCATAGACAAAGATCAGCCTGCACATAAGTGCAGTCTGATCTTGGTCTACACCTCCTGTTTGTTCATTTAAGTCAGCGCTGTTTAAATAATCATTTTTCAGAAGAAATATTGACCCCCATTAATATATTCCAGTGCTGTCACTCCTTTGATTTTAAAGCAAATTCAATTTATCATGACAAGGGTTAAGTTTAAAGATTAAGTGCATGTAAATCGAAAATAAGATATTTAGAAAAAAATAATTTCTGTAAATGGTTTGTGAGGGAGGCTAACCCCGTCACCTGGCTTCCCTGTTTAAGATTTCACATGTACACAGCAACTACTCAAAGTTATATTTTGAAAGTTCCTTTAATTAGTCAGGGTCGTTTTACCCTAATCTTTTAAAATGTATAAATGAGACATTCACTCGAACTGAAATTGCTACAGGCGTATGTGACTAGTTGGTTAAATTTTTACAGGTTTTCCACTGGGATAGAAGGTCCTAAAAATCTATGATCATTTTATGCAGTATGGAAATGCACGTATCGTCAAGTTATTAAAGTTGATATGACTAGAAGCAAATAAAGGTTCGATTTTAATAAGGCACACTACAGGACCAAAAGACCGAATGCTTCGGAGTTCTAACAGTCCTCTCTATCAATCACAGGCTTCAGGACTGGTGTAAGTGACGACCCCTGAATTATTTTATTTTATTTTTTTATTAATAAGGAAACCTAATAATCATACACTTCAAAACACCGACGGTTCATATTGCTTTCTCAGTTTGAAAAGTAACTTGATTTATCCCACGAAACTAAAAAATAATTCATTTGCTAATGAACGCAAACATTTTGAGAGGGTTTACGATGGTAAGTGGGAAATTGAAATACAGTTTTAGGTTTAGTTTTAGAAAAGAATATCCTAACTCTTTCTTCGGAAATAAAATCATCTTATGCAAGTTCGTATATACATATACGCGTGTTTCATTTTTAACAGGTAAAAGGTGTTTATATTTTCAAACTTAAATCGTTCCACGCCTTGAGACATGACCTAGTGACATAGTAATCTTAGATATTTCTGTTTTACCTCTAATCTACCTTATGTTAATTGGTATTTGAAAGTATGCTAATTTGATGCCTACTCAACTTCAGTTTGTGACGGGTGTTAATCTTTTGATCTCCTACTGTGCGAAACAACTAATCCTACTGTTCTAAACAACCAAAGGTAACTTATCTATCCATGTTGTTACCGACAATATTTCTTCAGATTAAAACATTTGATGTGAATGTAACTTTATTCTCAACAATATCTTCATTTTCCCACAATGCTGTCTACCAATAAAGTTTGAATGATCTAAAATTTCAGAAACTCAAAATTGTCGTCGGCAACACCTTTCAATTTGGACAAATCTAAAAAGTGCCGTCTTGTAATTGGTTAAGACCGCTCTCTTTTCCTCTCCAATTGTAACAAGATATCTCATTAAATCTTTTAAATAAAATCAATAACTTGCAAATTTGAATCATCGCTTTCCTCAAAATAGTTCTCCAGAACAAAACGGACGGCGGTATATATCCTTTTTGTCTCTCACCAATGGGTGGATAATCGTAAGCCTAAGTGGAATAGCAGCTCGAGGCTAGGAACGTATGAAATGGTAATAAAACGTCGCACTTTTTTTCAGCCATTTTGCGGTTGCAGGAGCACTAAACAATGGATTCCTGGTATATCTCGCACCAGTACCACCATTACATTCTTTCCTAGCCCCCACCTGCTATCACACTTAGGTTTACGATTATCAACCAATTGGTGAGAGCCAAATGTCGGAAAGGAAACGTGCCGCCGCTGAAGTTTATAATAAAGAGGTAAGTCTTACAATTTGTTTAAATATAAAATCGACCAGTCAATCAAATAACTAGTCGACCAACGAAATCACTCTTTTATACCGGGATTGAGTTTTGAACTCCAATATTGGCCGCCATTTTCGTTTATTTTGTTGTTGTTGTTGTTGTTGTTGTTGGTCAGGCGACTTAAATATCGTAACAACAGCTGTAGTAACGACGTTTATGTCGCCAACCAACTTATTTATTTTTCGATACATGCTATTGGCCTTAAAATTTGCAACATAACGCCGTTTGAAATCAAAACGGGGCTTCCTGTCGCCCACCGACTCATCAAGAAGTTCCACGGCAATTTTTGCAATGTATATGGCCGTGTTACAACTTAGTAACAAGTAAAATGTTGGTTTGATGACCTAAGGGTCGGTAACTACAGTTACGATGTCTAAATCGCCAATCCAACAAAATTCCTTCACATAAATGTCGGCCAATGTCGGAGTTTAAGGATTACTTGCAGTCGAAACGAAAGATTTGTACGGTTGGTCGGTTCTTTGATTCACAGACGCGATCGGTAAAACTTTGCTATCAAAGACACATATGTGTGTTCGTGTATAAAACCATCAGATGTGGTTACTCCTTAGACTAATCTTGTCACGCAATATGAAGTTTGTTCCAATAAGAAGGGCTTAGAGGGGAACAAGAGTGATTTCCTAAAATGGTAAGTGCTCTGCATGCAGTTCTCTGTTTCTAGGAAAATTTGCAATTCGGGGTATTTAAAATACTTCAGAGATGAAGAGAATATTTCTTATTTTCATGAAGGTATGAACCGAAAAACCTAATCACACTGTATTAATACGCCAAGCAATTTCTTTATTTTCAACCTTGTTTTCCTGAAGTCTATTCTAAAGGGGCGTAAAAGCGAAAATGTTTTAGAATGGGTTAACCTATAACGAAATACCTTAAATTTGTTCAAATTCAAAGAAATTGCAGACAACAATATATATCTATATAGCAATGAAATTTAAGATATCTTTATCTTTTTTTTTTTTTTTTTTTTTTTGGGGGGGGGGGGTAGAAAACATTGTGGGAAGTGAATAAACTGTTTGTTATAAGCAGTTTACTAATATCCCATAAATAATTCCTAAGCTCCTTTCGTTGTTTTTGTTGTTGTTTTTTTTGTTTTTTTTTTTTGTTTTGTTTTTTTGTTTTTTTTTTGGATGGGACCCTTATTCAAATAAACAATTATGTACATGGATATTTTATACCTTAAACCATTCTCATACCATCACGCCTTTTTACGCCCCCGAGAAATTATAGTAAAGAAACATTTTGATTAAAGGAGAAATTGTCATAATGTTTACTACCCTATTTGGTCCTTGGTTTTCAATTTCAAAGCAATTTGAAATGTCGTCTGCTACTTATTTCGTTTTGGACCTGTACAAGATTTTGTCATGTGGGAATGGGTTAATCTGTCTTGGACACATCTGAAAACGGATACAAATATGTTTGTCAAGGAAATACGTTATTATTATTTATTTAATAACATTCCAGAAGGTCATAGACCCATTGTGACAAAACGTGTACAGAAATACCAACAGTGAGAAAAAAATAAATAAATAAAAAAAATAGCAACATTGATCAACATTCGGATTTGCATAAATACAACTGCAATCAGCTTATAACATCAAAAATAACCATTCAATAGGGTAGAAAATATTGTTGAAAAAGAAGAAATTTCTTGTTACAGGTAATTATTTTCTCAATTGTAAATTCAGAGAGACGTAAAACCAAGGGATAGAACGGGAAAGGGGTAACAAGTTGGAATCTAATATTTCTACAGCTAATTGTTACCAATATGGCTGACAATATTTTTAAAGAGCTATTGCGAAAATTCTCGTACATACAGTAAATTGGTAAACCAGTCTTAGCTTTTTACGACTTAACTGTTTCAGACATAGTCCGCTAGATCACATTTTAGGTTGATTGCCTACCTGTTGGACCCATGGCCGCTGTTAGTTTGTTCTGGGCCGCCGTCATAGCGCAGTCGGTAGGGCACCAGACTCCTATTCTTCAATTAACAGGATGTCATGGGTTCGATCCCCGGACGGCGACACATATCCTTTCCGACACATGCCTCTCACCAATTGATGGATAATTGCAAACCTAAGTGGGGTAGCAGCTGAACGCTAGGAAAGGATGCAGTGGTTGTGCTTGTGTGGGAAATACCAGGAATCCATTTTTAGGTGATCCAGCCGCCGCGATATGAATGATAAACTGTTAAAAGTGGCATTCAACCCAATTCAATCGATCAATAAATAGATTGTTCTAGTGTACAAGCAATTTACGGAGATTTTCATATATTGAAAGTTTTAAGAAATGGTTTGCATCCTTTAGCAGTTTCTTCTTGTACGAGTTGTCACGATGTTACAGCGAATATGAAAAAAAATATTTTCGGATTCTTTAAGCTTACTACCAGCTCTCAAGCCGTAAGGACGCTTATTAAATAAGTGTGAACACAGTATGAATATCTAGAAATGTGAAAGCATTTCGTCGTTGGCGACCAAAGCCTCGTTACCTCCCCCAATCAGAGTTACGGGGTTTTATTCGCCCATTCGCTATTTGATATTTGATACATTTGTATTTTAAACATATGTACATGTACATATCAAGGCCACCGTTATATCGCAGTCAGACGCGTCAGACTCCAAGTCTTTAATAATGGGAGGTCATTGGTTCGATCCCCGGCGGCGGCACATATTCTTTCCGACATTTGTCTCTCACCAATTGGTGGATAATCGTAACCCTATTTGGATAGCAGTTGGTGGCTAGGAAAGGACGTAGTGGTAGTACTGGTTTGAGAAATACCAGGAATCCATTGTCCAGCCGCCGCGATATGACTGTAATACTGTTAAAAGCGGCGTTAAACCCCATTAAATCAATCAATTTGTACATATCTCTTCTTCACTAGCTAACATGTTATCTTCAGGGACTACACAATTCTAAAATAGGATCGATGTACATGAAAATCGTAGACAAAAATAACTATATTGAACAAATAGATCTTATGACGCAAATTTAATATGACACTTCTATATTTGGGAATATATATATATTTACTATGTATGTAGATTAACGTCAGCTGATAACCAATTTAGGTCGTCTCGAACTTAGGCCGTGTTGGAAATGAGGCGTCTGTAAACCAAGGCCGCCTCGCAGAGAGGTATCTAATTGGAAGTGAACATAACAGATCTTTTATTTCGTCCACGTACAACAAAGTAGAATGGGGAGAATATACTCAGTGATATGAACGAAAATATATCAAATGCATCCGATTAAACAAATAGTTGAAAATAGTTACTTTGACGATGTTTTACTTTTAGAGGAGTAAGTTTGTACGAATGGGGTTAAACGCCGCTTTTAACAAATTTTCAGTCGAGCACCTAACAATGGATTCCTGGTATATCTCGCACCAGTACACCCTTTACATCCTTTCCTAGCCTCCGGCTACTAACCCACTTAAGTTTACGATTGTCCACCTATTTGTGAGGAACAATTGTCGGAAAGGCTATGTGCCGCCGCCGGGGTGTTTTCGAGGAGTAGATGCACTCTTAGATAGTGCAAAAGGGGATACTGTAGTGTCCCTTTTGAGGAAAAGTAAACGTCCTATATGATAGAAAACGTAGTAGAAAAGAATGAATTGCTTATCACAAGCAATTACTTCTTTTTCTTCAATGTTTTCTCAAGTATGATATTTCACGAACGTAAAAATCAGGGATACTGTACGGGGAATAGATTCTGTTGGGTAAGTGTGGTTCAATTAAGAGATGAAGAGAATATTTTTTTTGTTTTCATGGAGGTATGAAACGAAAAAACTAATCACACTGTATGAATACGCGATTATTCTCTTCATTTCTTATAATTTAATAGCATCGAGCGAAAAAAACAAAAGCTTTACAAATTTTGATACCGTTTTGTATGGAACTTTTATTTGCGGATGCTGCGTGCTCAAAATTTTGTTCATGGAGTTATTAATTTTTTTTTCGACCAATCAGAACGCCCGTTTTTGATAGACGAAACTAAAGATTAAATTACAAAACGATACGCTGTCATTCCTTGGGCGTAAGTTTACACCTGGCCACAGCCTATAGTCTTTCCGGCATCGAACAGAAAGGTTGTAGTGACATGCGGGATTTACAAATCGTCGGTGCGCGGGCAAAATGTCATAACTACGGCTTTAATAAAGCTGTAGTTATGATATCTTCCCCCTCACCGACTAAATATACCTCTCATCTATGGAAGAATGATAGATGTTAGTCATGCGTCAGTTTGGTGGGCAACTGGTGGCTCGGGCCGAATGGGAAACGATAGGAAACTATGCTTATGAGTACGAGATAAATTGATATACTGTTTGTAGTGAGCTTCTGCGTCATGTGATCAAGGGGTTTAGTTCAAATAACCACGTTTACTTTCACCTATCGCACAAGTTCAACCACACTACTATGCTCTTAATCAAGCTATAATTACGAGATTTTATCCACGAACTTACCATCTTAATCTTTTGCTACATGTTTACCGGTCATAAAATTTACAAAATAACGCCGTTTGATATCGATGTGGAACTTTTTGTCAGAGCTTATTTGGCGGAATCAGTGACCCGTCAATTGTGTAGAATGTTTATTATTTGAATGAATAAATAAATCAAATATGAAAATAAAATAAATTAGCTGTTCAAGGTTCAAGGTATAACCTAAAGGATGCCCTTTTACTGTTTTGGTAATTCTGTTTTACGCTATAGCATTCGATCACCAGTGCACAATGTGCTTGGGGTAGGGTATCGTGATCAGATTAAAACCTGTAATGCGGGCGCTTTACATAATGACTTAAAACATGCTCTTCTCTTTGTCAAGTCGGCTGATCTTTGTGAAACTTGGCAGGAGTTTCCTTGATAGAAGCTCCACCACAGCTGTAAACATAATTGAAATCCAACATTGTATGCAACGACAAAAAGAAGGGCGAATTTTATTAAAACTATATCACTCTT
The DNA here is from genome assembly GCA_946902895.1 of Fragum fragum. Lineage (NCBI taxonomy): Eukaryota > Metazoa > Mollusca > Bivalvia > Cardiida > Cardiidae > Fragum > Fragum fragum. The sequence continues at coordinate 16,700,828 of OX336380.1, forward strand.
CGATGTTCGATATTTGAGCATCAAACTTCTACGCTTATTCATAATTATGGTGTTCCTTGGGTCATATCTTGGTTTCACCCAGGCGGACCTTATCATATATATATATATGTGTATGTTTTTAGAAGGAAAGAAAGGAAGCATAAAAACCTTCTAAAAACCAGAAACCAAAATGTATTGATAGCTTGAATGTAAAATCACACATTTGACAAAAATGTTCATAAAGGACCTCAATGGCCATTCCGTCGGTGAGAGAGCAGAATGTCGTAACTACAGCTTTTATACGACATCTGCTTGCCCACCAACGATATGTAGGCTTCGAACGTCCCAATCTTTACATAGACAAAACCGATGGAATTCTTTCAATGTTCGGCTCTGAAGCCAGACGGCATTGAGCGTTGCTATAAAGTGTGAAGTTTGTGATACTGGACTTCGAACATGTGTATTCTAGTAATATCCCTTTCGTCCTATTTAGGCTGTGCCAGGGCACAATCTTATTGACGGATCGCTGGTACCGCCCACTGACTCCGCCGGTCTAGCAAACGGACTCCGACACTAAGTTACTCTCCGATTTTAAACGACGTTATTTTGCAAAGCTTATAGTCAGTAACATGAACCAAAAAAGTAAAATACTTGGTTGGCGACCTTAACGACGTATAGCTACAGCTTGAAATAGATCTTGTTACGACGTTAAAGTCACCAAACCAACAAAAACGCTAATCAAAGATGTCGCCCTATGTTGAAGTTCAAAGTTCCTTTGCGATCTTTGCGAATAGTTTGATTGGTCGATTTATTCTTTGACTGGCATCTGCGATTGGTCAGTTATAAACATAAGATGGTGATTCTCTAAAGTCTTCTTCACTGAAACCATATTGCCTAAGCATTTGCTTTTGGAATAAATCTTCGGGGGACCTTTCCATTTTTTGATCATGTCATGTGTAACTACGATAGTCCTTAGGCTACCACTAGGTACAGCCCTTTGCATAAAGAACAATCTCTTTTCATCTAATATCCGAGGGTCAACTAATACTCAAGATTTTCTCATGGTCACTTTTTTCTTGTTGAATATTTTTATATCTTTTTTTTTGTGTGTGTATTTTTTCTGTTTCCAGGAACTTTCGAGTTTTAGAAATTTTGCTTATGATAGAATGTGTCGGTGTTATTTTGAGAAAGGACGTAATGGTAAAAAATTAAAATTTTCAGTGTTACCATAGAAATAAAGAAATCGAGTATTTCAAAACTTTTAGAACTTTGATAGCGTGGGCGCGATGTTCCAGTGCTTCAATTACCGCCTGCCAACGCCTCCGCATACTGCTGATAAGCCTCCTGATCTAATATTTTGGAATATGATCCAATTCTTCAAGAGCCTGTCTGAGCTCCTGTACAGATGATGGTTGCATGATGATACAGATGTCTGTAACATATTCCAGAATGCTCTATTAGACTTAGGTCCAGGGACCTAGCTGATCGTTGCATAAGGATGATACGTTCGAGATATTGATGGGTGATGCGGACGCTATGTGCACGCGGATTGTCCATCCATCTGAAATAATTTCCCCTAAACACCTGTATATAGGCTTATGTATACATCCAAGACCTCGGTTACGTTACTGAGAGCTATAAATGTGCCGCTATCAATGATATGGCGGTCCGTTTTCCTCTGTGCACTTATTCCCGCCTAAACCATGACTTAGCCACCGCCAGACCGATCATGTTCTGCCTGGAGCAAAACACTTATTTGTCTTCCACCATACCCTAGCACGTCCATCGGTATAGTCAACACAAACCTTGACTTGTCTCGCTCGACTGGGGTCATTTTGGAAGCAAGTGAATTAATCCCGTGCCCATTTTAAACTCATTTGCACGCGATATCAGTTAAACGAACCCCGGATTGCAAGTCGTCTTGATTTCAGACCAGCATCATGCAACCGATTTCTGATGGTTTGGGTACTTTTGTGCACACCGATATCGTTCTGGAAGTCCCTATATAACCTTGGCACGTTGTCAAATCGGAGACGCCGTGCCTGAACTACCTGAAATCGGTCTTAAACCTCATTTTAGTGTTTACTTCTATGTACCTCAATTAGTTTTGAAGTAATCGGGACATGATCTATTTTGTGTCAATATTTTACATATAAAAAGATTGACCGGCAGGTAGAATATTTTACAAATTGAGGATAAGCAGTCACAGATAAGTTACAGACCCGTAAGTAGAAATCGGCAACTAGTCATAGGCCTCAACGACAACCCCCCTGTAGGCCCAAATATCCATTGCCGTGATTGAATCAAAGAACTGAAAGTACTGTAAGCTAGCAAAGCATAGATTTGTTAATATCTTCTTTGCTAAAGGTTATCATGAAAAATAAACGAGGTTAAAGTGAACCAGGGACTTAACCGATTACAACATGACAAAATCTTAGACTGGTTCAAATTGATACAAGTTGCGGACGACTGTTTCGAGTTGATTGAATTTAGAAAATCTTTCCCTTGTTGGGTATAAAATATTGTGGACAATGAGGGAAGTGCTTGAAACAAGCAATTTCTTCATTGTCCACAATGTATTCCGAAGCTTTTCTCTTGAGATGCTTAAAAATCGGAATTGAGTGGGAAGGGTTAAAAAAGCATGCTTTGAAGGAGATGTCTACAAATTAAATAAAGTTAATTTATGTGGCTATACAAGGCAGTGCGCATAAAGAAAGACTCTGGTCTGACCCCCCTTTTGAACTCTCAGATATGCTCAGTTAAGCTAAAATATCTAGGAGATGAACTTGCAGGCAGAGTTTGCAATATTTCTGAAATACATGAGAACTCCTTTTTATGGCGTAAGCATTCAATGGATTTAGTGGTAAAGCCTCCAGTGGCAGTTTGAACTCGTCGAACTTTGAGAAGACCTCAAAATTTTGTATGGTAACTTAAGCTATCAAATCTGACGCTTTTCTAGCTAAAAACGGACAAAAGCAACTATCCTATTTTTTGTAAAAGCTGACTTTATCTTGCTACAACCTGATCATAAGATTTTTATGAGCTTTGTTTTTCGGCGTTTTGTATTAATTAGATAAATGTAATAATGTCTACACTTGTAAACGTTTTGTTCGATTCAAAGGGGTCTGAACTTAAGGCTTCTTTGTAGATTTTTTAAACTTTTTAGTTTTCAAAACATAAACTAATGAATATTATCAATAGTTTTTTGTGCTTTTTTGTTGTTGTTTTTTGTTCGATTTCTGTTGTTGTTTGTCGAGGTATTTTTTTTATTTCATATTTTTTATTTTCATTTTTTTTTTTGTTTTTTTTTGCTTGTTTGTTTGTTTTTGTTTCTATTGTTTGAGTTATTTGTATTTCTATGTATCAACTGACATATAACAGATGGATGTGCTCAAGCGGCCGCGATGTGACTGAAATGCTGTTGAAAGTGGCATTAAACCCCATTCAATCATACCAAGTTTGGTCCGAGTGTTCTTACTTAGACTTACCTTGGACTAAGCGTGTGGCCTACTATGAACTGTCATTAACAGGTCAGCAAACTAAGGATTCCGTTGTTCAGAATTTTCAAATTCTGTTAATTTGGGTAGATTCACTTGTGAAGAAGCATTAGCTCCTAAAAATTTGGAACCTCGCTTGTTCTTGTTCTTATTTGTTTCGGCTTTAAACTACTTTAAGCAATCCTTCAGATAATGTTTTCTAATGCTTTCTTGTGTTTCTTTAACCCTTTCATGTTTTTTTAAACGTTTGTACTTGTCCAATTTGAAAAAAAAGTTGCAGACGACAATTAAAAGTGAGGGCAATTTGAAAAGTAACTAACCGACAGGGTAGAAATATTTTAGCAATTTCTTCTTTTTCGACAATGTTTTCTAATGATATAATCCAAACATTGTTTTAATGTACTTTTAAATGATATAACCAAAGCATTCAAACGGAGCTACCAAATGTTCAATCCATTCATATGAGTCGCGTGTAATGCAAGTAATGCTTCAAGCAATTTCTTCATTATACCCAATGTTTTCCAAATTGTTTTTCTTGGACGGTGGTCAAAAGGCTTCATTGTGTTGGAGGAAAGGTTTAAATACCATTCTGCAGCTGTGAGTAAGAACATAAAGCATTGTTTCGGTCTTCTTGTGGAAAACTATATCAGTCAAAAACGCTGGTATTGCATGCCGGGATAAGAATGGTTAACTGTTTCAAGGACACCAAAAATGGCCAATATTTCCTGGCTAAACATAGATTACTTTTCATTTTGATACTTTTTCTTGTATTGTCCAAACTACCATCTATTATTAATTTTCGACTTAATTCATAAAACGTGTATTCATTCTTAAGTTCTAAAACTAAGATAGGGTTTGTTTTCTTGCAATAAGAAGAGCCCTCCCGGATTTTTTCCCAAACGTTTATATATTTTGAGCCCAGTTTTGGTGCATGAGTCCGTAATCATGAGTTACGGTGTCCGTGGTCGAGAGGTAGAGCGTCGGCTTCCCGATCATGAGGTCCTGAGTTCGATTCTCGGGAGCGGCTATCGATCTTGGTTCTGTCACTGGCCCACATTTTCGGCGCGAGTGCTGCTGCATTTTCCAGGGAGCAGAATCGAGAGGGATTAATCTAAGTTTGAAGAGCTTGTTTCCCAATCGATGTAAAATAAATAGGTATAACCAACTAATCATGAGTTACAGATCGGGTGTCAGTTTTTTACGGTCCATTTATTTTTGATGAAAAATACAGTTAGTTTGAGATAGAATACTCGTAATGCGCTTTCTTAGAATCGGTACGGCGTCGAGAATGCTCGGGTGAAGTCGTAACATGTCGGTTTCACTGTGATTACTATTATGACGTATTTACTACGTCATTCTTATATCTTCCGCTAGCAAATCAAAAGGTACGAATTTTCCCGAAGATTGTCGATGTTCCGAAATTACGTATTCCGGGTATCCTACCTTAATTGAAATCAAAGCTGATCGGACCTTTTTCTACGAGCGTTTAGATATTGAGCCGATATGTGGTGTTTCCGTCCGCAAAAAACGGGCTAAAGATCAATTACAAGTTGTGTTTCGGTCCATTGATCTTTGGCGAATTAATCTTTTAATCTTCGACAGAATCGCATAAAAGAAAAAAAAAGAGATATGGGCTTCGATGATTTCGTGCAATACTTCAGAATGTGTTTCTTCTTTATATACTCTTAGTATTATATAAATTCGAAAATAAAGGTTGCAATAAGGGTCAATTTGTGCCAGACTTCCTCAACTCATTCCCAGACGACAAAATGTTAGACTGGTCCACATTCACAGAAGTTGCAGACGACAATTTCAAGTTGATAGAATCCCAAGAATCCCAGTCATTCTGGGTAGAAAACGGTGTGGAAAATGTAGAAATGCTTGTAACAAGCAATTTCTGCACATTTCATGTTGTTTTTCTAAACTATTCCTAGAGGGCGTAAAAATGCGGGATTGTGTTGAAATGCGTCAAGAAATGGTATACCATATATGGACATAAGCCACCACCATAAAAGCCTTATTTCAACCAATCAAAAATTATATGCAGGTATCTGACAAAAAGTCATCTGAAAATAATTCCTGTGAAATTTGGTTGAAATCCATGTAAAAATTATTTATATAAGATTTTCATTTTTCAGTATATGCTATTTTGAAATTTGGCCCCACGCATTAAAGCCACATTTTTCATCTGATCAATTTTTTTTCAATAATCCGAAAATGGGTCATCAAAGGATAATTTTCCGAAAATTGGTCATCAAAGGATAATTTAGATTAAATTTTGTTGAAATCCATCAACTGGATTTTGAGAAGATTTTCAAAGATTTCACCATATATAGAAATTAGTCGCGCCCATTAAAGCCATGTTTGATCCAATCAAAATTCTTTGAAGGATAAAGGGTCACCGAAGGATCATTTTGGTAAAATTTGGTTAAAATCAATCTTCTGGTTTGAAGAAGATTTTGAAAAGCTTTCACCATATTTGGAAATTAGACCCACCCATTAAAGCAATGTTTTAATCCAATCAAAATTCTTTGACTGAATCTGATAAAGGGTCGCCCAAGAATCATTCAAGTGAAATTTAGATGAAAACTATCTGTAGGTTTTTGAGAAGAATTTTAAAGCGTTCACCAAATATGGAAATTAGCCCCACCCATTAAAGACATGGTTTTCATCAGATCAAAATTCTTTGATGGAATCTGGTTAAAAGTCACCCAAAGATTATTTCTGCGAATTTTGGTTGAAACCTGTTCAGTACTTTCTTAGGGGATGATTTGTTAAGACTAGAGGACCATGATGGTCCGATATCACTCCCCTAAGTATGATGGCTCAATGATTTATGATATATGCAAAACATCAAAGCCTTACGCCTAATAATTTCGGAGAAAAAGATTTTTAAATACTTTCTCTTTTTATCCCAGGTATATTGAAGATCCCACCACATATCAGAGTACGGTTATTCTTTGAAGTATTTAGTAGAGGGTCAATGGGTATTGATAATACCAAATATCAAAGCTCTATGCCTAATTGTTTAGGAGGAGAAATTTTTAAGAGATATCCTTTTTTATTACTATCTAAAATCAGGGATTGCACAGAAAAGGGCTTATTTTCAGAATACAGTGATTATATGAAGCGTTCTTGTAAAGGGCCAATAGGTATTGATACACGAGAAATATTAAAAATTTGGGCCTTACGGTTTGGTAGAAGTCATTTTTCAAATGTGTCCTCCTTTATTCATATGGAAAATCAATGATCACACTGAAAAGGGCTAATTTTCAAAGTTTGGTTTTCTTTGAAGCAATTCGGTAAAGGATCAATAAGTATTGATACAGACAAAATATTAAAGCTCGGTTTAGGAGAAGAAGATTTCCTTTTTTATCCCCTTTGTAAAATGAGGGATGACATAGAAAAGGGCTAATTTTCAAGGTACGGTACATGTCATTTCCAATTTTAAAATTACTTGCTCGCTTATGATCACTTCTAATAATGTTTTCTAAAGGCTCTTATTCATCTAAATGAATAGTTTGATTGGTCAATTGAGTCCTATTTCCGCATCTGCGATTCGTCAATTTTCATTCATGTACTATACAAGGTTATTTTTCAAGTTGGAAATAGTTGGATCACTCGTGTCGATGTATGTTATGATCACTTCTGATATTATATCTAAAGGCTCTTATACATATAAATGATTGGTTTGATTCGTCAGTTGATTCCAAAATTCACAGCTGCGATTTGTCAATTTCTATTTGCCCCACAATGTTATTTTTTAATTTTTTAGTAATTGGATCGACTGCAACGATTTATGCATTTATTTCTTCCAATAATGTTTTCTAAAGGACCTTACACATCTAAATGAATGGTTTGATTGGTCAATTGTTTCCTAAAATCTTATCTGTGACTCGTCAATTTTTATTTGCCCTACATGTCATTTTCCAGTTTTAAAATTACTTGCTCGCTTATGACGATGTATGTTATGATCACTTCTAATAATGTTTTCTAAAGGCTCTTATTCATCTAAATAAATGGTTTGACTGGTCAATTGATTCCTATTTCCGCAGCTATGAATTGTCAATTGTCAATTTCTACTTCCTCGAAAATGTAATTTTCCAATTTTGAAGTAATTGGATCGCTTGTGAACATGTGTAAGTAGACACGAATAATATTATCAATCCCAACAATGTCTTCAAAAGGATATCGCAGTTCAAATGCATAATGCAATTATTGAAGCTCAAATCTGTTAGAAGCTGTTAGGTGACGCAGGCTTTTCATAGGGATAATAGTTGAATAGGCACTCTCAATAACCCTACACCTTATCGAAAATATTTCTTTCTTATTGATTTGAGGACGTCAGATGATAACGATATAAACCAAACTCTAGTTACATACTATAATATACCTCATTGCACATGTCATTTTTGTTTGTAATTACTATGTTTTTTCTTTGTATACTTTTTGCACTTTTCTGTCTTTCAAATACTTCATTCTATCCTGGAGATGAATCTATCCTTGTAATTTACTTTCATTCTATTCAAAGGGAGTGTTCTAACTGGTTATTACAAGCTTAATTTATCCACGGCTCAGGCTTGATTACGCAAGAGCAGGCTATGAATTTGGCAATACAATGGTAAGATTAAATTACATGTTGCTGGTAGCAAGATGGCCGTATTAAGAAGCAAGAAACACCTGATAGTATTGCCAAAGTTCAGACTACTTTGCCGTTATAGACTATTGATAACACTAACTTCATTCCTTATGCTGCAGGGAAACCCAAGTGATTTGATATTTTTTTATCACATGAATAATAATATTGCCAAGTATCGTTTTACAATAGCCCGAGTGAGTAGTATGATCAACATCTTAACCCAGGACCTACACCTAGGGAAGAACAAGATGCATCTTGTGATAATGACATATACAGTTTTTTAAACTACTCAAATCATTTATCTGCAATGCATTACAATGTCCAAAGTGTGGAAAATAAGGTTGATATTCTATACACAGAATTTTCACAATTTGATGTTATCTCCTTTTCGGAGACTTGGTTAAACACAGACTTTTCATCAAATGAAATTCTGTTCCCATCCTATCACTCTCCGGAACGTAAAGATCGGGAACATGATGGTTATGGCGGGGTAATTGTATACATAAAGGATAATTTACCTTTTGTGAGAAGGCGTGACCTGGAACCAGATGGATTAGAATGTGTATGGGTAACTATCAAATTGATGAATAATAGAAATGTTTTGTATGGGGTAATGTATAGACCGCCGAACTCACCTTTGGCATACAACTCTCTTATTGATGACTCTATTGGTCTTGCTATCGACACAAACATAACCGACATAGTTTTAACAGGGGATTTTAATTGGAATCAATTAAATCCAGCCCATTTAAATAAAGTGAATTCTCTGTGTTCGCAATTTGGATTAGCTCAGTGTATAAATGAACCAACTCATTTCACTGAACATTCGTCGTCTTTAATTGATCTTCTTTTAGTCCCTAACAAAACTTCTGTTCTTTCAACAGGCGTCGGTGAGCCTTGTCTTGATGGTAATATTCGTTATCACTGCCCTGTATTTGGCGTGTTTAACTTTATCAAACCTAAAAAATGGTCTTTCAAAATAAAAATATGGAAATACGATGCTGGTAATTATAACGATTTTAGACTGGAACTAATGAACGTTGAATGGAACAACTTTCATAACGAGAATATAGATCAATATGCTCAAAATATAAGGACATTGATTCTACAAAAAGCAGCCCTTTGTTAACCATTTAAAACAATAATTGTTAGGCCCTTTGAACCCCAATGGATTACTAATGAAATAAAAAAGAAATTTAGAAAACGGAAAAGACTCTATAGAAAGGCCAAAGAAGTTAATAACGCATAGCAATGGAATAAAAATTTAGGAATTTCCGAAACGAAGTAATAAACCTTATTCGTCAACGAAAAAAGGAATATTTTGAAAACTTAGAATTCAAGTTGAATTCTGGTCATTTATGTCCCCGTGGCTGGTGGAAAAACATCAAAAAATTTATGCAGCCTACAAAGGCAAAAACCTCACAAATACCTCCTCTTTTTGATGAAGATAATGAAACGATGCTATTTGATGATAGTGAAAAGGCGAATTTAATGAATAATTATTTTGCAAGCCAGTCAAAGATTGATGATACCTCAAAATCTTTGCCTAATGAGAATTATAAGGGTCCCGACGTAGCAATTGATAGCATCGAAATCACTCCAGATGACGTCTACAAGGTTCTAAAAAACTTAAGCGAAGGCAAAGCGTCAGGTCCAGATAGTGTACACAACCGAATCCTACGTGAAGAGGCAGTTCAACTAGCTCAACCCTTGTGCAATTTTTTTAATGCGTCCATTAACTTATGTGCTGTGCAGTCATCATGGAAAATGTCTCATGTTTGCCCAATTTCTTAAAATGGTGACCCTTCAATTACATCCAATTACAGACCAGTCTCTCTTTTGAGTAACATTGAAAAAGTGTTTGAAAAAACTATTTACAATTATATTTTTTCATACCTTTCACAAACGTTTTTTTACGCCGTTCCAGTCTGGATTTGTGCCCGGAGATTCCACTGTCAATCAGACAATGTCGATATACCACAATATCTGTAAAGCACTTGATAGTGGCAACGAGTACCGGTCTTTTTTTTTTTTTTTTTTTTTTTTCGATATTAGCAAAGCGTTTGACAAAGTATGGCATAAAGGGCTTCTTTATAAAGTTTATCAAGCAGGGATTCATGGTAGTCTTTTAGAATGGTTCAAAGACTATCTCTCAAATAGATGACAACGTGTTGTCATTAATGGTAGCTTCTCCGAAGAGTGCATGATAAAAGCAGGTTTACCTCAGGGGTCTATATTGGGTCCTTTATTATTTTTAGTTTATATTAATGATATAGTAGATAACTTGGAGTCCAATATAAACCTCTTTGCAGATGACACTAGCTTAACAAATATAAGTCGATGACGCCATTTCTTGTGGGGCTATATTGCAATCTGACGTAAATAAGATTAATGAATGGGCGCGTTAGTGGATAGTAAAATTTAATCCATTGAAATCTGAATCTTTAGTTATTACTAGATAGCATAATAAACAATTACATCCTGATTTGTTTATGTCCAATTTGGAAATACCAAACGTAAAAAATCATAAGCATCTAGGTATATTTATATCAGAAGACGGTGCATGGGACTATCATATTAGAAATGTGGTCGATAAGCTTGGGCTAGAATAAATATATTGCGGACTCTTAAATATCGTTTAGATAGGAAATCTCTTCAAACTATTTTTTTTCTCTTTTTTCGACCATTAATTGAATATGCGGACGAACATGTAATATTGGATAACTGCCCACAAAATTTAAAAGAAGCGCTCGACAAAATTCAGATAGAATGCGCAAGAATCGTGACTGGTTGTACCAAATTGGCATCACTCGAAAATATAGAAACTGAAGCAGGTTTCAAAATGGTCAAAGGCTTAAGTCCTGATTATTTGAATTCATTAGTGCCACCAACTACTGGCAGCACAACATCGTATAGCCTACGCGGTTCACAAAATTATCGAGTTCCACAGTGCAGAACAGAACTTTTTCAAAAGTCATTTCTTCCCTTTACAATTGAGGAATGGAATAAACTACCGATTGAAATCCGCAATCAAAACTCATTGTCGCGTTTTAAAAGTTATCTAAATCGAAATAAACCAAATCCTAAAAAGTTGTATTCTATAGGTGAAAGAAAGCTACAAATCATCCATACATGAATTAGAAATCACTACAGCTCTCTAAATCAGCATTTATTTGACACAAACATTGTCGATTCCCCTCTATGTAATTGTGGTATGGCCGAAACGACCGAACACTTTTTTTCGAATGTACAGACTATGATACTATTAGGAATAGTCTTTTAAACTCTCTTTCAGTGTTTGATAACATCGACATGACCATACTTCTTTTTGGAAAAGATGAGTTGACTTACCGCGACAATGAAAAGATTTTTCTTGGAGTCCATAAGTTTATCCGTGAAAGTAAAAGATTATTGCAGTGATATCAGTCCTGTTCAATTATCGGTTGATAAGTAGAATATTAATGTAATATTGTATATGTAGAACACAAACTACCAAATTTCGAATGAACACTCCCTTGTCTTCTTCCATTACTCTTCCTTACTTTTTATTCCTCTCCTCTTTTTTAAACCTTTATTGTTATAATGTTATTTTTTCCAATATTTTCGTTCTGATCCAATTTGCTGTAAACTTAGATTATTTGTATAGTACTATGAATATTTTAGTAGCAAGTAAAATATGTTTAAGGATTTCGCACACTAATGAACGTATCGAATTTTCGGCTTATGTCGGCAAATGTCGACAGTTTACGTACCGTTCGGCATAATTCGTAAGCTTCTCGGACCATCTTCGGCCGTTTTTTTAATCTCCATATTTACATCAACGTTAGTAATAATTAAATTTGTTTTTGCCATTTTATGAATTTCTAATAAAAGAAAAAATAATTTTTGTGTATTTTATGTGATTCTGTATCACTATACTCGTTAAATAAATCACCAATGATAAATAATCTCGGTTAAATTTTGTTTTGAGAGTCCGTTACTATGTAAACATGGCGGCGAACGGAAGCCGAGATAAGGGCGGAAAATTTTGCAAACTAAATGAAATATCAAAGAGGAGAAAATCATCGAAAGAAAATCAAGTTTTATTGGACCATACTTAAGGAGGTGTTGTCCAGGATGCGGAAATAAAAACGGAGAGACGGTTGGAAAAGCGGGCGTCGTGTGGGCGAGTTTGGAGTACTCCTGAACAATTTGAGATACTGTAAACGTTGTCGTCTTGAACCTGACCCTTTGACTATAAATAACATGGTAGGAGAGTTGAAAATGGACTTAGTGGATATTTGTATGTACAGTGATTGTAGCTTTGTAAATTGTGTAGCCTAAGGGAAAACACACAGATTGAAGTCTAGAGGAATGCCTTGTTTTGCTGCTAATACAAAGCTTGGAACTGGTAAGTTATTCATTTGTTATCAATAAAGTGCAAAAGCATTTATGCCTTTTAATCAGGGTTAAGTATAAGTTTTAGGGTAAATCAGTGATTTATTTATAGACTGGCTATTTATGGATGTGTCAACTGTCCACCATCAATAGATTAAGTCTACAAAACCATGAATATTCTAAAAATAAATCAAAAAATCAGGTTGAATAAATGTCATTCAGTCTAATAACCATGAATAGTGTAAAAAAATCAAACAATCAGATCGAAAAATGTAAATATTGGCAAGTAAGTTTGTTTTATAAACTGTAATGGTCTGGAGTTGACACCCCTCCTTGATTGTTATCCTTTTCAGTATAAGCCCTTCCAACACTATTTTGAGTAAAAAATACAGTGACATTTTCTAGTTCATAATAGGGCTATCTTCATGAGGAATAGTAACTTGTGGATCAGTGCAAATGATGTAGAAATAGACTTAGACCAGTCATATTATTTATTTAGATCAGAAGAGTAATGTTGGCCTTCATCAATTCCAGCATGCATGTCAACCCAGCATTTTTCACATATTATAATATAACAAAAGTGTTTGTGCATTGGCAACAAAACAATGTAACGAGAGTTAAAATATGCTGTAGTTATGACGATTAAGTCGCCAGTCAATATCGTTTTTATCATTGGCAGTATGTTGTTCTTGGCAAATGTTGTTTGACAATGAGAGAATCTAGCAATACATAAATTGCTTTTGTATTATCTTTTTTTTTTTCTTTATTTTTTTAAAGCCTGCAAACCTTCTCTTTCCTTAATTTCAATATTAATTGTTTGATTTTATTTTCAGCTATGATCAACAACAAAAGGGGGGAAAACCATGTGAATAACTTCATCTCTACACTGAACATAAATACCATCAGTAACCCTAGCTTAAAGAAGATAGAACGTCGTGCCAAAAGTTTTATTAAGGAGGTTGCAAAACAGTCATGTTCCTGGAACTTCCAGAGCAGCAAAGGAAACTTTCGATAATGAACAAAGGTATGGGCCCTTGTATGTGATTGATTTAGCTAAGTGATTTTTCTCTAATCTTTGAAATACTCTAATCTTTGAAAAAAATTCTCTATTGAAAGCAGGGGAAAATGTTTCATGTGAATTTATCTTTTATTTCTCCCTTCTTGATTTTCTTCATTTGAAATAGAGCAGCCATAGATTGGCTTTATCTATTTGAAGTTTATCTGTTTGGTTATTTAAAATTTCTATCCAAAGCATTTTAGTTTTCCATAATTTCTAATGTTTACAGACTGGAAGTTATCTTTGAATTCGAACACTAACTGGCATTTATTTGAAGCATTGTTGTTTGTTTGGTGACTTAAATGTCATAACTACAGCTTATTAAAGCTGTAGTTACCACATTTATGCTGCCAACCAACCACTCTACTTTGTTAGCCCACCTGAGCACAACATGCTCATGGCGAGCTTTTGTGATCAATGAATGTCTGACTTTCATCCTCCATTGTGCGTAGTGTGGCGTTAATTATTGAAGTGTTTACACTCTAGAGGCCACAGTTTTGACACAATCTTCATGAAACTTTGCCAGAATAATTGTTAGGTCATAATGAGGAACCTTACTGATTATGGGAAGGTTCAGTTGGAAAACACAGGAAAAGAGGCCTTAGAGAATATTTCTTTGTTTACACTCTGTAGGCCTGAATACTGAACTATTTTGCTTTATGTGATAAGGATTATTTTTGTTGCAACCTGCTGGTGGGGCTATAATGACTTTAAGTGATAGCTCTAGTTACATTTTATTTTACAGAGGGAAGAAAAGAAAAAAATCTGAAAAGTTTGATTTTAACCCATTCCAACTCAAGCCCTCCTTTTTACGCCCCTTAAGAAAAAAACTTTGGAAAACATTGTGGATAATGAAGAAATTGCTTGTATCAAGCAATTTCTTCATTATCCACAATGTTTTCTATCCAAAAAGACAAAGAAAATTTAAATTCCACCAACTTGAAAATATCGTCTGCAGCGTCTTTCAATTTGGACCAGTCTAAAATTTTGTTGAGTTGGAATGGGTTAAACAGTGTCATTGTCAAAATTTATGTCCATTGCATTTATTAAAAAAAAGTAGAATAGTAGGTTGGCGACCTAAAAATCATAACTACAGTTTGAATAAACTGTAGTTATGATGTTTAGTTGCCAAACCAACAAAAAACATGAACAAAAATGGCAGCCAGTGTCAGAGTTCAAAACTCATTTCTGTTCCAAATGAATGATTTCATTGGTCAAATGGATATTTGATTGACAGCCACGAATGGTCAATTATATTGACAGGGAAATTGTTTAATTTGTTTTCAGTTTGTGGAGACTGTTTGCCTGACATAACACAGATAGCTGCATTCCATTCCAGCACTGGACAGTTTTTTGATCAATATGTTCTACCTGAACAGCCTATATCATGTGTTGCCCAGCAAGTTACTGGACTCATGTTATCAAATGGAAAACTATTCCAACTTGGAACAGAAGTTTCTGCAGTACAATTATATGAAGCTCTGGACAAGTTCATTACCTGGCTTGAACAGTTCAATAATATAATCTTATTTGCACATAATGGCAGACGGTTTGACTTCCGTGTGTTATGTTCTTTACAGAGTGTTAATTTGATTGATAGATTTGTTAATACCATTAATGGTTGTGTTGATACATTACCATTGTTTAAACACAAATGTCCAAATTTGTCAACATACAAACAAGAAGTTCTTGTAAAACATGTACTTGATAAAACTTATAAGGCCCATGATGCTCTAGAAGATGTTCGATCATTAAGTGATCTCTTGTTACATGTTTGTAATGACCCTTTTTTGTTTGAAATCTGTTTTTCAGTCAGTAAATTTCAATATGGAAAAGGTAAAGAAAATGCCTTCATTAGATGTCTTATTTGCATCTGGTGTCTGTAAGAGTGCCACTGCTGAAAATATTGCTGGCTCTGGTCTGAACTTGCGTCATCTGGAAATAATTTTTGGTCGTGATGGGGAAGATGGCCTAAGTAAAATTTCGGAGGGTCAACCTAGAATAACTTCTGTCAAAAGAACATTGGAAACTGTAATTCCAAAACTAGTAGAGTATTCCAAAGTCAAAACCGTTATTTAATTTATTACTTCCAGATACACATCACATGAAAAGTCATGCAACAAAACCCAAATATATGAATAAAAGGTGGTTTACTTTCAAAAACAGTATATATAGTTAGGTAGAAGTATTATTCTACAATCAATATGCAAAAATTGAAAAGTTTCAACTCTTCACAGCATAAGCAATTTGCAGTATTATGGATGCATTTTGTAATTTCTACATGGCCATTTTCATGTAGAGTGTCAGTGTGTCTTTATGCACAAGACAGAAATCTTATTGTAAATGATGCAGATACTTTTTCTATTAGCTCCACTTGCCGAAGGCCAGCAAAGCTATTTTCATGGCGTTATGTTGGTCGTGCATCAGTGTGTCCATCATCCGTAAAGTACTGAACAGATTTCAACCAAATTTCACACAATTGATTCTTGCGTGATTCTCTTTCTTCCTCAAAGAAATTTGATCAGATGAAAACAAGGCTTTAATGGGATGAGCTTATTTATACATGGCGAAAGCTTTAAAATCTTCTTCTCAGAAACTAGTGGATGGATTTCAACCAATTTTACATGAATGATGCTTGCATGACCCTTTATTAAAATCCTTCAAAGAAATTTGATTGGATGGAAACAAGGCTTTAATGGATTGTGCTAAGTTCAATCAATGGTAAAACCTTACAAAATCTTCTCAGAGACTATTTGATGGATTTCAATCAAATTTTACAGGAATGATGCTCGGATGACTCGCAACCAGATTCTTTTTTTCTGAAACCAGTCAATTGATTTCAATCAAATTTGCACAGGGATGATACTTTGGTTACATTTTATCAGATTATATATAAAAAAATGATCCGATTGAAACCATGGCTTTAATGGGTTGGGCTTATTTCCATATATGATATATATAAAAAAAAACATCAATAATCTCTTTTCTAAGAAACCATTTGATTATTTTCAACAAAATTTCACAGGAATTATACTTTGGAGACCCTTTATCGGATTTCTTCAATGAATTTGATTGGATGAAAATATGGCTATTTGATGGGGGGGGACTAATTTCCATATATATGGAATATATTCTTAAAACTTTGAAAATCTTCTAAGAATCCTGTTGATAGATTTCAACAAAAAATTCATATGAATGATCCTCAAGTGTCTGTGCCATATTCCTTCATCATTTTGATTGGTTGAAAAGTATGGCTTTTATTGTGGTGGCTTATGGCCATATATGGTATACAGTGAAAATTTTGTAAATACCTATGCATTTGGCTCAGTAAACAAATTTTACATAAACTCGGCTTGACTGTTGTAAAAATGAATGTTCAGTGTTCAATTTGACTTTAAATCAAATCAATCTACTGCAAAATACAGTCCTTTAAAAATTAATCATGTACTTAAAAATATTAGCCATTGTCTATATGTCAGAAAAGTTATTTCAGTATTAGTAACAAGGTTTTGAACAAGTTCGGTACCTGATTACCACTGGTAATCATACGGTCTTCTGTTGCCCTTATCCTTCTTCATGATATTAATGGATGCAAGTTTTCTCAATTCAGACTGTATTTAATAGTGAATAGAACAATAATTGATTATGAAGAGTGTAGACCATGCTTAAACTGCAGGAATCTGCAATAAAATCTGATGATATTGGTAAATCGATTTTCCATGGTAGATTTACTGGTATATAGAGGACAAGGGTTATTTCTATGATTATATAGAGCCTTACTTATTATCACCTGATACCAGGTAGTATAGGAAATGATAATTTATGTGTTAAATTGCCATTTGTATTAGAACTGTGTCTCTAGCAAGATCTTAAGTACTTCTGATGTGTCTAATGACATATGCACTGCATGCAGAATGAAAGTAAACTATTTTAGTGCATTCAGTATTCCTAAAAGTCTCGTTTCCAAGGAGATTTTCTACAATTTTTCATGGTGAAATTCTCTAAATCTTACACATTTAATTCATACATCTATACAGATAATTTTTAAATGTAGGTTAGTAATGCCCCTCTCATACTTTCTGTGGAAATCAATTTGTAACCATGACAACCAGGGAACTTTCAAAATATTTTTGTTGCAAATTGTATCAAAATATACCTAAATTCTGCCTATTTTTCATTCTTTTTAAAAGGAATGTTTTTTCTTTAACTTTTTCATAGAAGTACTCCCAATAAGTATTTGTTTAATGTATAAGATATAGATATAACTCTAAAATGTCACGACGTTTTGCTTATTTTGTAATTGATACCCTTAGAACAAAGATGCCCTTTATTGAAATAGATATGATTGATCTCAAATTTATCATAAAATTCTAAAACCGTGGTGAATTTTCTTCATTTTTTTCAAAATTGGTGTCTATTTGTATGTAGATTGAATAAATGTTAAGTTTTATGCAATCCGTTTTGGTATTCATTAGTGTGTGAAATCCTTAAACTAAGGTACGGTAATTCTTTGGAGTATTTTGGTAGAGGGTCAATATACGATGATTTAACCCAAAAGGCAATGCTCTTGGCCTTATGGTTTAGAATGAGAAGATGTTTTAAGTTATTTCACTAGGTTGCCATGGCAACTAAAGTTCTTCATGGATTTCAATTTGTTCAAGTATTTTGAAAGAGCATGACCTAAGGATCATTTCTGTGAAGTTTGGGTGAAGTTCCATGAATTGTCTTAGGAGAAGAGTTTTTGTAATTGTGAACAGACGAACAGACAAATGGACGGACGGACGCCGGACGATGACCGATCACAATAGCCCACCTAGAACACCTCGTGCTCAGGTTTGCTAAAAAAGGACGGACACAACGACATGAAAGTAGCCCACTGCCTTTTAGCAAGTTTAGCTAATTTAACCCTTTCCTGTTTTCAAAAATTCTAGACTTGTCCAAATTCAAAGGGTTTGCAGACGAAACTTTAAAGTGGATTTAATTAAAAAAATAACCATTCAGTAGGGTTCAAGCAATTTCTTCTTTTTCTACAATGTTTTTTTTTTTTTTTTTTTTTTTTTTTTGTTTTTTTTTTTTATATAAAATCACAGGGACGTAAAAACCAGGGCTTGAACAGCAAAGGGTTAAAAAAATCACGCGTTTTTTTGATCCACTTCGAGGCTACAATCAAGACATAAGTTTTATAATTTATAGCGTCTATTTTGATATTTTGTTACATCTGTGGTAAATGCATCCATCTTAAAAGACTGTCCAAAGAGTACTTTGCCGCCGTCAATGCGCGGTCGGTAGCGCACCAGACTCCCGATCTTTAATCACGGGTTGTCATGGGTTCGATCCCCGGCGGCGGCATATATTCTTTCCGACATTTGTCTCTCACCAATTGGTGGATAATCGTAAACCTAAGTGGGATAGATGCTGGAGGCTTGGAAAGGATGTAGTGGTAGTACTGGTGTAGGAAATACCAGGAATCCATTGTTAGGTGCTCCAGCCGCCGCGATATGATTGAAAAACTGTTAAGAGTGGCGTTAAACCCCAATCAATCAATCAACTAATGAGTACTTTATACTATCAAGAGAGGCAACTCTAAATACTTTGATATATTTTTGTATGAATTATTCCTCTTTTTTCAATTCCATTATCCAGCACCTAGCAGCCGAGAAACAGACAGCCTTGAGTGTCCTTGTTCGTTGTTTTCGTGTCAGGGGAGGAGAAAATATAATTTTCCTATGAACCAATGAAAAGCTCAAATACCACAAGAGGACCATGGTCATAAATCGCTCACCTTAGTATGATAACAGAGTTGGAGAAGGTTATTAAAGATTCCTATCATTCAATCATGGGATGTCATGGGTTTGATCCCCGGTGGCGGCACATATCCTTTCCGACTATTTGTCTCTCACCAATGGGTGAATAATCTTAAACCTAACTGGGATAGCAGCTGGAGGCTAGGAAAGGATGTAGTGGCAGTACTGGTGTGAGAAATACCAGGAATCCATTTTTAGGTGCTCCAGCGATATAACTGAAATACTGTTAAAAGTGGCGTTAAACCACGATCAACCACTCAACCATTCTAGTTTTTACAACAGAGTTTTTCAACAATTCGGATTCCGATCAAAGTTTGGTGGCTTGATTTACCTTGAAAGACCACCATACGACAATACTGTTAGCATTTTTTTATTAAATCACTACGACGTTTCCATCGCCAACAAACCCTCTAACTTTTTGTACTAACCTTTTGTAAGTTGATATTCAATGTAGAACTTCATATTGGAGGGAGTGGGCGTGGTCAGCGTTCCGTTAATTAAGATAGCATTTTGTCACTCCGGTAGTACAGTTGACCTTTGACCTACGTTACCCGGAAACGATAAGGCACATCCTTTGGTAATGGGTAATGCTTGTATAAAGTTTCAAGATCCTTGGCCAAACGGCTCACATGTATGAGTTCAACACTAGAATTTTAAATATTGTTGAAAAGGGACATGACAAAAGCAATCCGTCAATGTTCTCACAAAACCTCGTGACCAGACTTTGAAATAAGCTGTGGTTACAAGGTTATGTTTAAACCCCGTCGATTTGTTCTTTTTGAACAACCGCTTGAAATAATTAATTACGTCAGTATTATGTATGTTGTAACACCGCCCTTTTATTATTTCAGGGAGCAGAGTTACAGAGGGAGTATTTTGGATTTTAGATTTAAATATTTCACCAATACTGCCATAAACCCTATGTTGTAGGTACTCAGTTGAATCGTCTCGACGAAATGATCCAAATGAGTACCCACAACATAGGGTTTCGTTGTAAAAAATGGAGTTTAGAAGCCTGTCACTCCCTTTTATCTAGACGTCTGGAGAGGAATGTATGATTTAAAAAAAAACAGTACTATTTCTAATAATTCATTTTGATCTTTAATTTTTTCATCATGTGTCTTTGTTTATTTTCACATATTTTAAATAAATAACAATGACGTAATAAATGGCGTACATAAAACAGATGAAACAAAAAATACATCATGACACACATTATGTCAATATAGAAAATTAAGTTTTAGACCAGTTTTTGACCTATTCACACACAGTGAAATTTTAGACCTGTCCAAATTGAAAAAAAAGGTTGCAAACGATGATTTCAAATTGTTGAAATATTTGTCTCTTTGGGTTGAAAACAATGTGGAAAATGCAGAAATTGCTTGTAGCAAGCAATTTCTTCATTTTCCACATTGTTTTCAAGAACTGTTTTTCTTGAGGGGCGTTAAAAGGAGGGATTGTGTGAGAACGGGTAAAATGTAGACTCGTCTTCAGGCGCATTTTCCTCATTAGCTAGCAAAGCGTCAGCTTTGATAGCTTAAGTTAACAGACAAAGTTTTGAGGTCGTCTCAAAGTTCAACGAGTTCAAACTGCCACTGGAGGCTTAACCACTAAATCCGATATGCCCACGCCATAAAAAGTAGTTCTTATGTATTTCAGGAATATTGCGGACTCTGCGTGCAAGTTCATCTCCTTGGTATTTTAGCTCACTTGAGCACATTGATCTTCAAAGAAGTTGCAGGCGACAATTTCAAATTATTGAAAATTCTAAAACATTTATCTCTTTAGGTAGAAAACAACGTGGAAAATAAAGAAATTGCTTGTAACAAGCAATTTCTTCATTTTCCACATTGCTTTCCACAACTATTTTCTTGAGGGGCGTAAAAAGGAGGGATTGTGTTGAAATCGGTTAACTCCTTGGTTACTTTAACCTCATTTCTTTATCACAAAGAAGATTATTGAACAAAAAAATGCTTTGCTTTGCTAGCTTACAGTCCTTTTCAGTACTTTGATTTTATTCTCTATATACGTTTTTTCAATGGACTGTAAGACAAGGGATTTCTTGTTTGTTGTTTATCCAATTCCAGATGGCTAAGTTTAAGACTGGTCCAAATTGGAAGGAGTTATTATAGACGACACTTTAAAGTTTATAAATTTTTATATTTTTTCACCTTTTTTGGTTGAAAACAATCTGGAAAATGAAGAACTTGCTTGTAACAATTTCTTCATTTTACATAATATTTTCCAAAAGGTTTTTCTTGAAGGGCGTCAAAATTTGTCATTGTGTTGGAATTGGTTATAATGGAAAGAAAATAAGAAATCGACTTGTTTGTACGCAACGAGATCAAATGTTTCCGTTAAAAAATCTAAATAAATGCAATATTTACTCCCTTTAAATAGATAAACGCTACAAACACCGAAACGCTTATTTCGAAGTTGATTTAATAGAACTCTTAAAAGTCGTTCGTGAGAATTTCAACTATGACACCTATTTTGAAGGTCGATTTTATTAATGCTTATCAGTACATTATCACCATTTCTAACTGAGATATCACTTGATAAATTCACTGATGTGCCAGTTAGATTATCACATCCATGGACGCACCTGTTTGGATTGATTTCATACTGTCATCTTCAATTGCATATTCATACTTTTGGATTATTGGCAGGTCGCTTGAGTCAAAATCGATCAACCAATCAATTCGTCCTTTATGTGAAATCTGACCCCCGTCAATTATGTCAAATATTTTTCGTTGGATTTCAACTATAGTAGCTATAGTTAGTCTATACTAGAATTAAGACATTTACGTCACAAACCAAGAATATGCTTTGTGTTTTCATTACTATACAATGTGCAAATTGACCAATCGCAGCCGTCAATCAAATAATCGTTCGACCAATGAAATCATTCACTTAAAAGAGAAGTTCAGTTTGAACTCCAACGTTGGCCGCCATTTCGGTAAATCATTTTTGTTGGTTTGCGACTTAATCGTCGAAAACTACACTTTAATCAAGCTGTAGTTTCGACGTTTAGGTCGCCAACTAACCATTCTACTTAACATGCTACTGGCCATTAATTTTGCAAAATAACCCCGCCAAAAATCGAAGCAGGGCTTCCTATTGGAGTCAATGGACGGGACCAAATGGGTCAGTGGGCGGGGCTAGCGATTGGTCATTTAACGTCGTTTGAAATCGAATTGCCATGTCACAGGACAATGCGTATGGCTGGCAATAAGTCACATATCCAATTACCACACAATGACGCCTTTATGACACCCCCCGTAAAGAACTTATGAAAAGGTTGTGGAATAATGAAGAAATTGTGCTTAGAGAAAGGTTCAGTTGAGTACAGCGGGACATAACCCAAAATATGTTTTACTAAACAAACAAAAACAATAAAGTTTTACAAAAATGCATTAAAACACAAAAATGGCACAGAGCATTTATCTAGCTACTTTAAGCACCTTCTCTTGTGTAAAAATATAAAACTAAAACAAGTTACAATATACAATGATTTCCTATAGTATTTGAAATTATGGAAGAACGAGAGCTATTGCAAATAGTACTAAGATAAATAAAAAGGAAACAAGAGGACAATGATGGTCTTTCAATCGCTCACCCGATTCAATTTGAGAATTTAAGATTATATCCGATTACTCAAGGGCGCAAAAGGAATTCCCAAAAGATATAAAACAGAAAAGATTCCAACATATGTTTCTCTGTGACGTATAGCGACCTGATGAACTGAAACTCATGCGCAATATTTTAACAACAATTTCACTTGGGATATTTTGAAAAAGATCATTTGTTCATTTGTAAAATAAGATGCACCTAGGCAAAGCCTATTTCAGACCACAGGGGAACTATTTGGACAACCTACGCAGAGTGAATAGTGTGGAACGTATAAGCCTTGTGGTGTCTAACAAGAATTCTTTAAAGTTTTCCTTCTTTGTCTCTATATGAAATACAATGGGCCCTTGGTGAGACCAAATGATGTATAGGTGAATTATTTTAACCAATTTGTAGACGGTCATACGACAACGTCAAATGAAAAGTATGGGACCTCTTTGTATTAGCCTCATTCGCCAAAAGAATCATTACTTCAAATATTAATTATTTCAAATCTTTCTTTTGCCATAGCAACCACAATTTTTAATGAATATTTTTCTAAACAACTTTCGAAGAGTCTCACGCAAACTGCATCTGCCTTATACGCCCAATGGTTTAGGGGAAATGATTTCGAAAAAAATGTTGACGGACAGACGGACGAAGGATGACGACCGTTCACAATACCACAATTAAGCACTTACGTTATTGTTAATTTAAAATGAATTTTTCATTAAAAGGCCTTTCGCATACACCCTAAAATGATAGCATATCCTAGGCATTACGTTAATCTAAATTTAATAAATTCAAAACGATGAAATATGTCATAATAAAAGAGCTTTAGGAACAATATTAACCTGAAAAAACATATCTTTATTGTGATAAGAGAGTTGCTTCAAAAATGACCATTTGTTAAATGCCGTCAAAATCAATTAATTGCAGTAGTTAAACTGAAAGAATGCAGTGGTGAAACGACTGATCATGCTTTAACATTGTTTTGTTCCAATAAATTTCTTTCGTTTAATTGAAAAAGAGACAAGAACATTACTAGTTTATGATCACAGCACCATATCTGACTAAGGGATTTACTTCCACAACGGAATCCATCGAAGGCACTAGACAGACATATAAATCACATGAAATGCTTTAGGCTAATGCGTCCAATGGCGTCCAATTTATCTACACAAACAGTATGACGTCATGGCAATGTAAGGCACACATAATGATGATCCTCGCACGTAAAATACACATCTGTGATGACGCATTATGAAACGATAGGCACACGTGATACAGACTTGATGACGTAACTGCTGACTTATTAAATCGATGACGTCAAGGGAACGGCTGAATGACTGTTTATCGATGTATAAAAATGGCACTTTGAAAATGATTCTGTACATGTTACCCTATGATGCCATTTTTCATGACTAGCACACACCGACTAGCCGATTTGTGTTTTGAGTTTTCTCAGAAATATTCCTGATATATATTCGGATCCACGTAATTCGGACGAGGTATCCTAAAGCCTCCACTCCCAACCAGACCTACCAAACTGAAACAGAAAATAAATATAAATTATTATCTCTGTGTTTATTGAACATTATATTAATCTTTGATCATATCAAAATAATCTAATTTTTGAGTATAGTCTATCAAAAACGGGCATTCTGATTGGCCGAAAAAAATATTCATATCTTCATTTTGAGCATGCAGCTATTTTGTATGCTTCCGTACAAAATAGTTCCATACAAAAAAGGATTAAAATTTATAACATTGTCGCCTTTTTCGCTTAATGCTATTAAATCATTGCCAATGAATAGAATATGTTTTGTTTACATGTAGATATGAACCGAAAATCTTATAAAAATGAAGAAATAGACTGAAACAAGCAATTTGTCCATTGCAAACCAATTTTGACTAGGTCTCCTAAATCGCATCGCGGTTTCATCCAGTGCATTTATTTTTTTTTTTATTTTCAAGATCTCAGTGAAGACAAAAAAATCTCTTTATCCCTTAATGCAGTCCCACACGGTGACGTTTTTTGACGCACCTCAAGAAAAGAATTGGGAAAACATTCTGTTAAATGAAGAAATTGCTTGTGACAGAAAACTGAAAAAATCTAAGATTTTATAAACCGTCCGTTGTAAGAATGAAGATTTTTTTTTGTGAAAAGTTTTCACGTGTTTACGTTTTTAATACATCCTTTCCATGAAAAAAATCCATATCTTTTTAAAGAGACGCTGAGAAAAAATGTACTTACTTTTCCATGAAAACAGGATTTTCAAACACTGGAATGTTCAATATTTGCAATGGTACATCTTCGACCCTGAAACAAAAGTAAAAATCAAACTAAAACTAATACGCCCACCGAACACCTATATCGTCGTGAGGCGTGAAAAACGACGTAAGCACAACATGAACAAAGCTGTAGCTACGACATTTTGTACGCCAAACTACAGTCTGACAATTTGCTTGAGATACAAAACAATATAATGTCACAAAAAAAAGTTAACAACCAAGCTGGTCGGTCGGAGAAAGCAAAAAAAAAAAATAATCGATAATGGATGAACTAAGTGTCGGCTTGAACGTTACGACGTTTAGCCCTTGTCATGCTATTTAAATTACCTTACTGAATTGCTGTAAAATCAAAGGGCTGAAAGTACGGATAGGTATTGTTCAAAAATCAATTTTTCTTTTAAAAATTAATTTCATAAACAACTCTGGCATGAAAAGTACAAGCAGGAGGTGTAAACCAAGATCAGACTGCACTTATGTGCAGGCTGATCTTGGTCTACATTTCCTGCCAAAACCGGAATATTCCGGGTTCAGCATGACAAGGGTCAAGATGCCGACAGACGAAATCGTTGGACATAAGTATCTAGTATATCTAAATCTATCGGAGGTCAACAATACTCTTACGGTCTGAAGGAGTCATTTGATTTGTTTGTTTGAATGGGGTTTTACGCCGCTTTCAACAATCTTTCAGTTATATCGCGGAGGCTGGAGCACCTAACAATGGAATCCTGGTATTTCTCACACCAGTACTACCATTACATCCTTTCCTAGCCTCCAGCTGCTATCCCACATAGGTTTACGATTATCGACCCATTGGTGAGAGACAAATAGTCGGAAAGGATGAGTGCCGCCGTCGGGGATCGAACCCGGGACCTCTAGATTGACAGTCCAACGCGCTACCAACTGCGCTATGACGGGAGTCATTTGATTGGTCGATCGAATTCGATTGACAGCGGCGATCGGTCATTTGATATTGAACTTTTTAATCAAAATAGGGGATCTCTAGAATGCAAAGAGACGATTAAAATAGCCTTTTGGTGAAAACATTTCAAAAGTATAGAGATTTTAAAGTCAATTTTCCGAGCAAATAGATTTGCATTTCAGTGCATCTATAATGGATTGTAATAACCTTTTCTCCTTCTAGCAAATTCTAATAGGTCTAATGATATTCATATGACTGTGAAAACTATTTCTTTAATTTTATATGGCTTTATTCTATCGATGTTTAAACAAAAATCACCGTTTGAACTGCTTAACCCATTCTTACACGATAAAATTTGAGACCAGTCCAAATTCAAAGAAGTTGCACATGACAATTTTAATGTGATGAAATCTTTAAAATCGTTGTCTTTTGGGATAGAAAACATTGTGGATAATGAAGAAATTGCTTGTGACAAGCAATTTCTTCATTTTCCACAATATTTTTTAAAGATTTCATATTGAGGGGTCGTTGAAAACCGTCATAGTGTGGGAAAGGGTTAAAACCTTATTAATCCAGCTTGATGAAGCACGATTTCAAATGTACGACATGTGTTACAAATATAACGCGACTTACGGATCTGGTGTCCGTTTCCGCCGTTTTCTGGCATAATATATTGTGGCCGTAATGACTATTAATAACACCACACTCGAACAGACGGACAGACTTATGATTAGGACCAGATTGGTACCGTCTCCTGGCTCTTCCACTGAAAATAATGTCAAACTGTTAATTACATTCAAGTTTACATGTATTTCTAAAATTTTGTTCCATTTCTGCTGCATCTATGCATCTCTGAATTTATTCAATTATCAGGCGACGAAATTTAAAACTGGTCCAAAATCAATTAAAATTTTTCGAAGACAATTTTGGTTGATAGGAGTTTAAAAACTATAGAATTTTGTCGTAATAGCACGGTGAATTATAAAGAAATCGTTTGAATAAAGCGATTTGTTCATTACCAACAATACTAAACAAGTTTTTTTCTTGAAGGGCGTAAAAAACGCATGGTTTTGTTGCAATGGGTATATACTAACAATTGCTTTTCAAGGTCTAAGACAAGTACAACATATGAAACTAAAATGCGTAACAAACTTTCGAATAAATGACGTTGAAATTCGACCTTGACCTTGAGTTGACATACAGTAGTCGCTGTCTCGTATATATTTGTATTCTAAATTTTGTTTTAGTTTAAAAAGTACTGATTTCTAAACAGTTTTTTTTAAATTCATTTAAGAAATGAAGAGAATATTTTTTGTTTTCATGGAGATATGAACCGACAAACCTAATCACACTGTATGAATACGCGAAGCGGATTCATACATTGTGTGATTAGGTTTTTCGGTTCATATCTCCATGAAAACAAAACATATTATCTTCATTTCTTATAATTTAATAGCATCGAGCAAAAATGCAACAACTTAACAAATTTTGATACCTTTTTGTAGTGAACAATTTTTGCGGAAGCATTCAAAATGGCTGCGTACTCAAAATTTTGTTCATGGAGGTATGAATTAAATTTTTCGACTAATCAGATCGCTCGTTTTTGATAGACGAAATTAACAATTAAATTATAATAGTTTTTGAAGAAGGTATATTATAATCACCGTTGTTAAGACATTGGCTAAACCCCTTCTCAAACGACAACATTTCAGACTATTCCGAATTTAGAAAAGTTTCAGACGACAGTTTCAAGTTAATGGAATTGAAAAAAGAAATATTTGTTTTCTCTGTAGAAAAAAAATGGGGATAATGAAGAAATTGCTTGTTCAAGCAATTTCTTCATTTTCCATAATGTTTTCCAATGCTCTTTTCTTGAGAGGCGTGAAA
Organism: Fragum fragum; assembly: GCA_946902895.1. NCBI lineage: Eukaryota > Metazoa > Mollusca > Bivalvia > Cardiida > Cardiidae > Fragum > Fragum fragum. The sequence goes on from OX336380.1 coordinate 16,728,891, forward strand.
AGGCGGGATTGTATGGGAATGCTTTAACTCTAGCCTCGGTGGTGCGGGCGAAAACCTCGCATTAGATGTGTGTTGCTGAACTATACATAATTACAAAACAATTATGAGCTTTCTAAAATTAAGGACAATTAACATATACTTTATAGCATTCAAGCCTTTTGATTAGAAAAAATATATAAATATAAAATTTGTGCAAAGTAAGGACTCTGATCAGCCAGTATATCTGTAGAGTCTGATCAGAGTCTTCATTGTGTTTTCTGTAGACAGCTAAAGACTAACATCAGCAAATAATACGCCATGTGGGTGTCAAGGCTGATCCATGCCTATGGCGATCGTAAATCAAATCATTAATCGACGAATGAAATCGCTCATTTCGACTGGTAGTGAATTTAGAACTCAAACATTGGCGGAAATTTATGCAAATCATTTATCAAAGCTGAAGTTACGACGTTTAGGTCGCAAACCAACAATTGCACGTTATTGTGCATGTTACTGGCCACAAATTGTGCAAAATAACACTGTTTGATATCCAAATGGAAGTTCCCAGCGGAGTCAGTTGGGGTGACCAGTGGAGTCAATGGGAGGGATCGGTGATCCGTCAACAGTACGGCTTTGATATATCTGAGCAAAAAGTTAAACAGAGATAACGTCCCTTGGCTTACAATCCGACAAAAATTAACCTATTTACTGCTAACTACATAAGTCTGCACACGCAAATAAAATCTGTCATACGGTAATAAATAACACTTACATGGTAAGGCACACACAACAGTAGTTCCGCTCCATTGTCCATCATCCTGACATACACGGACAGGGGAACCTTGGACCATTTCGTAGCCGGGGTTACAGGTAAAAGTCGCGGTGGAGCCATTTGAATAGCCAGATACGTTTCTGTTGCCATTTGCCGGAACGTCGAGGTATTCACATCGTATAACTGTAAAAGTTATGATATCAAAATTCATAAATCAAACATACGTAATGTTTTTTTTTTAAAGGTAATCTTAACTCAACAAAATTGTCGACCTGTCCAAATTGAAAGAAGTTAAAGACGATAATCTACAGTTTGTGAAATTTTGGATTTTTCAAATTTTCTGGGACCAAAACTTTGTGGAAAATGAAATTTCACAATTTTTTCAAAGGCTTTTCTTGAGGGGCGTCTAAAAGCGTTATTTTGTGGTAATGCAAATGAAAAAAGACAAGAAGTACATGTTTCCCTATTTTAAGTTACTTACTTCCGCTTTCTACTAAAACACTCGTAATATGTTTGCAATACAAACTTAATTCAATTTCCGTATAACTTTGCATGTCATTTCATGAATTAATTCGCATCTTCTAGCATAGATTGACTTTAAAAGAAGGTCATCTTGTCATATGTTGAAATAAAATTAAAAGAAAAAAATGGAATAACAAAGGAATGCATAATCATTTGAGCGCATGCGTTACATTTCCAACTATTACACATGTGCGCCAAGTAAAAACTCAGATCAGCCTGTGCGTCCGCACAGTCTGATTAGAGTCTTCACTCTGCGCTCTGTAGATAGATACTGACACAAAGCTCCTTTAAACAATCAGCGAATATTCTAATTGCCCCGAATGGCTGTCCGAGTCATGCACGTGTGAAATGGCTGGAAATGTCACGCATAGGCTCTTTTTTTTTTTGAGATCGTAAAATTCTGCCAAAGAACGCTTTTGCTGCCAAAGAGAAAAAGTCCGATCGGTCTGCACTATCTGATCAGAGTCTTCACAAAGACCCATGATTAATACGTTTTAGCTTTATGTATTTTAACTCATACATACACAAATACACGGTAACGTTTTCTGACGCACTGTAGAAATACATTCATGAAATACTTTGTGGGAAATGAGAATATTTTTTCCATTTCTCACTTTGTTTTAAATTTTGCTTTCGAAAGGGCGTCAAAAGCGTCATAGTATAAGAATAGGTTAATTTATTTCAAGTCGTCCAAAAAATTTCAAATAAGTTGCAGACGACAAAAAAAAGTTAATGAAAGTTTATATTTCTTACTATTTGGTGGAAGACAACACTGTGGGAATAGGAAAATCTATTCACAATTACCCTTTTCCTCCAATTGTTCCTTTAAACTTTGGAATTTATTGGAAATCTCCAGCATGGAAAGGCCAATAGACTCTTTCTCCGTCACCGTTATGTCGAATTTACATTGGAGATTGTCCCCGCAGATCCGCTCTGCCTCCGGACTTATGCTTAATTCGTCGATAAAAACGGGTTCATAACGGATGACGTCATCTGATGACGTAGAAAATGACTCAGCAAATATGGATTCTGATGGCGGTACCTCCCCTTAAATGAATAAACAATAACGATGAGTCAAAAATTGTTCACGTATCTACTAACGTGTTATGCATACGAGCAATGAAGCATGAAGCATGTGCTAGTAACGTTATTATATAGGTTTGTAAACTCGTCCCGAGTGTTTGTTTAGATATGTTTTCAAGTTTAATCATAAGTTCTAGATCCACAATTTTTCATATTTCTGAACCAATATATTTAAGAGATGGAGAGAATATTTTATATTTTCAATTGAAGTATGAAACGAAAAAACTAATCACATTGTATAAATACGCGAAACATAAGAGTGATTAGGTTTTTCGTTTAATACCTGCATGAAAACAAAAATATTCCTTTCATTTCTTATAATTTAACGGCATCGAGCAAAAAATTAAGTATTTTACAAATTTTTATACAAATTTGTATGAAACTACTTTCTGTGGAAGATTTAGAAATACCTTCGAACGCTAAAGTTTGTTCAATGAGGTATGAATAGTTTTTTCGGCCACTCAGCAAGCACGTTTATGATAATTGAAACTAAATATTGAATAATTGAGGGATAAAAAAAATATATTTTCAGTGCATCTTCATGCATAAAGACAACTGACCAATTGCGGCTGTCAATCGAGGAATCAATCGACCAATCAACTCATTCATTCAGCCCGGAATAGAGCTTTGAACTCCAACATTGGCGGCCTTTTTATTCGTTGGTTTGGCGACTTACACGTCGTAACTACAGCTTATTCAAGTTTTAGTAACGACGTTTATGTCGCCAACCAACTGTTCTGCTTTATTGTTACATGCTACTGGTCACGAATTTTGCAAAATAAAGCTACATGAAAATTAAGCGGGGCTTCCCGTTGGAGTCAGTGGGCGGGGCCAAAAGGGTAAGTGGGTTGGGCCAGTGATTGATCAGTAGCCAATTCAAATAAAGCGGTTAGACTGAGATTTCAAACATCTTTTGTTTACAGAAGTTATGGTTAGCAAACATAGACAACAAACGGTAAAAACCGTGATCCGTAAATTTGTATTGCATACTACATACATTTCTAATGATAATCTAATTGTGTTTTAAAGTTTATACTATCATTAAAACTGCACGCACACAAGAGGACGATTCTCTTCTTATTTGCAATAGAAGTGTGATATATTGACCAATCGCTGGCCCCGCCCACTTACTCCTTTTGCCACGCAAGCTGATTCCAACAGGAAGTCCCGCTTCGATTTTAAACGGCGTTGTTTTTTTTTTTTGTTTGTTTTTTTGAAAAAAACTGTGGTTGATAGCATGTAACAAAATAGTAAATCGTTGGTTAGCGACTTAAACGTCGTAACTACAGCGTGAATAAGCTGTAGATACGGCGTTTTAGTCGCAAAACAACATAAAATGTTTCACACAAACCGCAGCCAATATCGGAGTTCAAATCTCTATTCCGGACCGAGTGACTGAGTGAATGATTTGATTGGTCGATACATTCCTTGATTGACATTGCGGTTAGTCAATTCCGATTTAGATCAAGAACTTACAAGTCATTCCAAAATCATAATGTATCACACGCATGGAAGAGTCTGCGGGCAAAATGGTGCCATTTCTGGAGATGAAGTCGTCATCCGCATTTCCATTGTAGTTACCTAGCAACCCTAATAAATTGCCTGAAAAGATATAGTTAAGTATAGTTTCTTATTTTTAGCCGTAGTCGATAGCGCGTAAGACTCGTTAGCCGTAATCATTGGATGTCATCGGTTCGATCCCCGTAGGCGGCACATATTCTTTCCGACATTTGTCTCTCACTAATGGGTGGATAATCGTAAATCTAAGCGGGAAAGCAGCTGGAGACTAGGAAAGGATGTAGTGGTAGTACTGGTGTGAGAAATACCAGGAATCCATTGTTAGGTGCTCCAGCTGCCGCGACTTGACTTAAATACTGTCAAAAGCGGCGTTAAAACCCATTCAATAAATCAATCAATAGTTTCTCATTTTGATTTTGAAAAAAGTAAACAAACCACATAAATACCTTGTTAAAAACTTTTATCTAAAACCGAATTTTATAACTCAAATAAACATTTTTTCTTTTAAATCTAAGTCCACTTTTAAAACGGCTCTTGCATGAAACACTTGGCTCTCGGTTCTAAAATTTCTAACTGTGATGCTTTCAGACATTTGTAAGAACGAGATTCAGCTGATTTTGTAATGAAAATGGCTGTTCAAAACTATGAGTTATCGGTTAACCCATTCCCACATAATACCTACTTTTTACGCCTCTCATGAAAAAAAAAATCCTCGTGAAAAAATTGTGGACATAGAAGAAATTGCTTGTTTCAAGCAATTTCTTCAATGACCTCATTGTTTTCTACTCAAGATGATACAAAGAACTTTATAGTTTCATCAACCTAAAATTGCCATCTGCATCTTCTTTCAAATCGGACAAGTCCAAAATCTTCTCATGTGTGAATCGGTTAAGACCCTGTTATTGAAGCAACTCAAAATTACTGTCAATGACTTCATGTTTTCAAATATTCGAAAGCCGTAATTAACAAATCGCCAGCCTAAGCCCAAGACTCCCTAAGACCCGCTCATTGACTCCAACAAGAAGTTCCGATTCGATTTTTAACGGTGTTATTTTGCAAAATCTATGGCCAGTAACAAAAAAGTTTAATTGTTGGTAAGAGACCTAAACGTCGTAACTACAGCTTGAATAAGCTGTAGTTACGACGTTAAAGTCGCCAAACCAACGGTAAAGGTTAACAAAAATGGCGGCAAATGCCGGAGTTGATATGCTCAGGTCCGGGCTGAATACATTATTTTGATTGGTTGGTTTATTCCTTGATTGACAACCGGGATTGGTCAATTTGCCTTTTGAAGAAAGGGTCTTGATTTTACATCCCTGCCCTTTACCATAACTATCAGTATTCCTATGCAAGTAATAATGTTAAACAAATTTGGTAATTAAACCACCACATGAAACAAGCTTCGGTTCAAATGGGTTTGATTTGGTAGAACTGAGCTCTAATTCAATTTGCCATCACCCCCCCCCTTTCTTTTTAAAACTCTTCAAAAATGAGGGTCATGGTTTTCAAAAAATCTTAAATTACGAAACCCGCACTGACATACTGATCTAATATTTGTGTACAAAGACACATTTGCACCAATCCGACCTTACCTTTTAAAGACTCCTCCCCAATGAGGGTGATGATGTTTAACAAATCTGGCGTTACATAAACCGTCACTGAAACACTGATTGGTTCCAGGACGATCAAATAACTGCCGTCGTCATTTGTACTGAGAGAAATATCTGGAAAATTGAAAGAAATCAAATTACTGAAAGTACTGTAAGCTAGCAAAGCATGGTCGTATTAAGTTATATTTTTTTTATAAGGTTATCATGATAAAGATAAACGAGATTAAAATAACCAATTATAACACGATTAAATCTTAGACTGGTTCAAATTGAAAGAAGTTGCAGACGACAAAGTCAAGTTGGTTGAATTTAGAAATGTAGAAAAAAATGTGACATTGAAGAAATTGCTTTTCACAATGTTTTACAAAGCCTTTTCTTGAGATGCTTAAAAAGCAGTATTGAGTGGGAATGGGTTAAATAGCATGGTTTTGAAAGAGATCCCTACAATTTGAATAGAGTTTTCAATATTCCTGAAATACATAAGAACTACTTTTTACGGCGTAAGCATTCAATGGATTTAGCGGTTAAGCCTCCAGTGGCAGTTTGCACTCGTTGAACTTGGAGAAGACCTCGCAATTTTGTCTGTTAACTTAAGCTATCAAAACTTACGCTTTGCTAACTAAAAATGGTATACAAGCATATATAATTATTTTTGATACATTCTGTAGATTCAACAATTTTCTGTACTAAATTAAAAATAGCCGCTTTTGACGTGAGAGCAAGAAAAAAAAACAAAGTTATCAAAGATAATGATTAAGTTTACATCTTCACATGGTGATGCTTGAAAAAAGTTCTTTAAACAAAATATGTACTTTGTAAACTGACCATGTTTAATCATACCTTATGCAAGTTTTAGTTACGACGTCTAGGTCGCCAACCAATGATTTTACTTTTTAGTTAAATGTTATGAATTTTATATCAATATGTTATAAATATAATGCTTTAATTATCGCAAAATATAATCAAAGTGGAACTTCCTCTTGGAGCTCGGTGGGCGTGGCCAGAGGATTCAGAAGGCGGGGTCAGTGATTCATGAATTTTGGTACTTACTTCTAAATTGTGAGGTAGATAATGTGAAAGGTTGTTTATTAACAAGGATTTCGGAACTGTTACCAAGCTTCCTAATTTCTACAGTATCGCTAACACCGGGCATCCGTACAGCTACTTTGGTGAATACTGTTGCGTTTTGTAGTTGACCTGAAATACATCGAATAATATTTCAATTTTTAGTTTCTTCTATCAAAAACGAGCATTCTTGGTCGAAAAATATTATTCATATCTCCATGAACAAAATTTTGATCACGCAATGATTTTGTATGCTTCCGCACAAAATAGTCCCATACAAAAGGGTATCAAAATTTGTAAAGCTTTTGTTTTTTTCGCTCGATGGTATTAAATTATAAGAAATGAAGAGAACATTTTTTGTTTTCATGGAGGTATGAACCGAAAAACCTAATCACACAATTTATGAATCCGCTTCGCGTATTTATACAGTGTGATTAGGTTTTTCGGTTCATACCTCCATGAAAACAAAAAAAAATTCTCTTCATCGCTTAATTATAATACACCTTGTTGATAAACAAGGATTCCGAAATTATTGCGTACTTTCTGCGCCCGAGATTGTAATACTTTTTTTCGTTTTCACTTGAGAATTTACTCAATCTTCAAGTTGGCATTAAAAATGTATTTCTATTTCTATTTAAAGCGACTCTTGAACAGATTTTCATGAAAAATTCATTCTAGCAGGTCCATTCAGGTTGTACTTCGCTGACTTCTTTTGGCGTCTCGTTACGAGCAAAAATTTCGCTTCTTTTCTTTCTTCCCCCCCCCCTTTTTTTTAAGTAGGGAAAAACCATTTTCATTACTAAACCAGTTTAATCGCATCCTAACAAATGTCTGAAAGCATGACAGCTAAAAAATTGAAAACGGTTCTTTCAAAATCTGTGCAATAGCCGCTTTAAATCCTGTGATAATCGCACGAAAATAAATGACAATATTGGTATTGTTATGTATTAATCTTGATGTTCATTTTAACCCATGTCATGCTATACCCAGAATATTCCTGTTTTGGCAGGACATCTAGACAAAGATCTGACTGCACATATGTGCAGTCTGATCTTTGTCTAGATCTCCTGCTTGTCCCTTTAAAGTCAGCATTGTTTATACTATTTGTTTTCAAAATGATAACCAATCCAAAAATTCGTCCTTTCTCTACATTCAGTCCTTTGACTTTAACACAATTTTGTAAAGGAACATATACAGCATGACAAGGGTTAAATTAATTGATTGATTGATTGATTGAATGGGGTTTAAAGTCACTTTTAACAGTATTTCAGTCAGATCGCAGCGACTTGAGCACATAACAAAGGATTCATGGTATTTCTCACACCAGTACTACCACAATATCATTTCCTAGCAGCTGCTATCCCACTTAGGTTTACGATTATCCACACATTGGTGAGAGACAATTGTCGGAAAAAGGGTTAAATTAAAATCTGAATAAATATCTTTTTGGAGGGTTAAATAGCAACAAGATATTTATTCAGATTTTGAAGTTTGAGTGAAATCTCAATTGAGTACGAACATTTTTTGTAATGTCGAACCCTGATTTCTACATGGTCACTTATTATCAAGAATTGACCGATTGCGTTTGCCAATCAAAGAATCAATCGACCAACCAAATCATTCATTTAGACAGGAAATGGCCTTCGAATAAAAGATCTCAAATAGTTAATTGAGATACCTATTTGCTTATTACATACATATTCGATGTAAATGCAAAGTAGCGGCAAAATTTCTTTGTGGTTCTATAGCTCAGCCCAAGGATCAGTTTATGTAAGGGAGATAATGCAATCCTTTAAATTATTGAACAAGTGATCTTTCTTTATTGTTGAAAAGTCAAACGTGTTAAAGGGAAAGTAGTTAGAAATTTCAAACGTGTTAAGGAGTGACTTACCCTTCGGGTCTACGGCCTGTGTGGCCTCTACTTGAATAAGAAACGTAGATTGTGCATCTTTGACTAGATAAAAATCGCCAACGCCATTGAAGGAATAATTCTTTCCGTCTAACGTGACGATATGGGGGTCGCCTGCTGCCTGGGCTGAAATAATACAAAAAATAGTTTTTTATCAGTATTGTCAAACTAAACCGTTGAAAATCTTGGAAAAAAATAAAAACAACAAAACGGTTTTGCCCCCCTAACAGACATTTTTTTTATATACGACCTTAATAAGAGGCAATGACTTTTGCATCTGCGGATTTGTATTGATGAACACTATCATCATACCTCATAAAAGCATTGTATCTTGAATAGGCTTATATTAATTGTAAATATTTAGTTTTTTGGTAAAGATTCGCAGAGGTTAGATCTTGACAAATGACATTGATCTTTTCACATGACCTCAACCTTGGACTCTGTAGATTCGCATCGATGATATCTATCAGCATGTCAAATGTGAGCATTGTTTCGGGACCGGCCGACAGACGGGTAACGGATAAACAATATGCCCCTGATATTTCGATGTGGGGGCATAAAAACGTGGCCGGTCAAGAAATCATGAGCATGGTTGGTAGGTATAGAACCCTTGCCAAATTGTGCGTACGGCGGTAATATATCAAATATGATAAAGGGTAGTTGTAGTTAAGACGTTTAGGTCGCGAAGTAATCATTTTTCTTTCGTTTTGGTTACATGCTACTGACCATAGATTTTGCAATTTAACGTCGTTTTATAAGTCGAAGTGAAACTTCTTGCCGTTGCTCAGAGGGCGGGGCAAATGATCGGTCATCTGTGCACGGCTTTGAATTTAATTTTCTGAACTTACTGACTATATCGAGTATTATGCAAGTCTATAATTTTACCATTCGCTGGCCCCGCCCACTTACTCATATGGCCACGCCCACTGAATCCAAACAGGAAGTACCGATTCCAGTTTAAAAGGTGTTATTTTGCAAAATTTATGACCAGCAGCATATATAACAAAAAGGAGAATAATCTGTTTGCGACCTAAACGTCGTAACTACAGCTTGAATAAGCTGTAGCTACGACGTATAAGTCGCAAAACCAAAAAAAAAAATGTTTCACGAAAATGGCGGCTAATGTCGGAGTTCAAATCTTAATTCCGGACTGAATAAATGATTTGATTGGTCGATATATTTCTTGAATGAGAGCCGTGATTGGTCAATTGTCTTGTAGACGTAGAAGGGCATGCCTAATTCAACTGTTGGGCGAAAATATATTCAGAAAAAAAAATCCAAATACTTTCTTCCATTCCATATGTTTACCAAAACTCTTAACGACGATGTAGCATAAATTAAACCCCACAAATTCTACATTATCAAAACTGGTAAAACAAATGGCCTTTATGAGTCACAAATCAAACAAAGTGTGAGTCCCTGTGAAAGCTCTGATTAAAAAAACGCTGAATCACTTTCATTTGAATATAGCGCTTTTGTTTTATTTGAAAGTCACTTGAAATATATTTCGATTTATTTATTTTCATTTACAATGTATGAGTAAAGAAAATATTCAAACCTTAGCCACCAAATTGACCAATCGCAGCTTTCAATCAAGCAATCAACCAACCAATCAAATCATTTATTCAGCCCGGACCTGAGCTTTCAACTCCGACATTGGCGGCCCATTTCGTTAACCTTTTTTTGTTAGTTTTGCGACTTAAACGATGTAACTACAGCTTTTTCAAGCTGTAGTTACGACGTTTTGATACCAACATACTATTCTTCTTTTTTGTTGCACTCTTATTGCCATAGATATTGCAAAATAACGCCGTTTTAAATCGAAGTGAGACTACCTGTCGGGGTAAATAGGCGTGGTCAACCTACTTACTGGGCGGCGCCAGTGATGTGACAATTCTGCCTTCGAGATGATGGTAAATAAGGGGCAACGGGTACCGTTCTTTACAAAACTTATACATTTCAAAGATATTTCACTTTCCTGATAAGAAAAGCAATCCAGTTTCCTATCCTTCAACAAAACTCTACGTCCATCGACTTGTAATAAATACTACGGTCTATATGTTGTCCAACTTAAATATCAAACGGCGTTATTTTACTTATTTCATGGCCATTAACAAGTAATAAAAAATAAAACGGTGGCTTTGCGACTGGAACGTCATAACTGCAGCTTGAATAGCTGTAGTAACGGCGTTTAAGTCTCCAAACCAAAAGATATGCTTCACATATTTGTCGGCCAATGTTGGAGTTCAAAAAAAATGTCTGTTATATATAAATGTAATGATTGGTCGATTTCTTATTTGATTTATAGCCGCGATCCTTTGATCAAAATATAAACTAGTCACTCGGCCATGTAGCATAAATTACATGTACCCCATTTCATCTTTCTTACAAAAAATGTCCAGTTAAGTTAGGAAGTTAGGAAACGACTTACAAAGTTTACGATATACCATAAATAAAAATAAGCTCTTCCCTTTTTTTAAATCCGATAACAATGTCAGCAAAGGAACAGTAGATTCTGAGGAGATGAAAATCAACGTTTTTACAAGATATGTTGTACACAATTTAGCCTTGCCTATTTTAAAAATGTACGTTTTAATCAAACAAAATTTCATCAAGAAAATTAAGTATAGGATCACCAAAGAATCATTCCTGTGAAATTTGGTTGAAATAGTCTCTGAGGCGAAGAGTTTCAGAATTTGAAAGGGTTTACGGACGGACGCACTGACACACGAACGTCGGACACACAGCAAGGCTTTGTACAGCCAGTAGAGTTCATAAATACGTCTAATCCTTAACAAGCTACGATCATAATAATCTTTTCAGAGCACGGCAGTAGGAAACACTGTTTGATATTTCGTTTCTTATCAACAAAAATTTATTCTTTTCAAACAGCACTTTCATCACAAGAGCTACTTGCACTAGGTTTGTGTTTCGAATTTGTTGTCTGCATTCTGTTTTAATTTCGACCAGTTTTCAATGTTAACGTCCGCTAAAAGGATAAGCTAGGCATGAGCTGAATAACTGACAGAGATAATTAAATGTTTCTCTAATCAACATGGGCGTATTGTATATTTGATGTGTTTTAATTATTAGGTCAATTGTAGTCCGCCCCACCCTAGTGTATTTCGAACAAGGATGTCGGCCATTGTTCAATTCGTAAAGGAGGCTGAACAAAACTTCGTATATTCTCATGATCGTCTCTTTTTAGCTCGTCTGAGCACAAAGTGCTGTGGGTGAGCTATTGTGATTGTCGTCGTCCGGCGTCCGTCCGGTCGTCCGTCTACCTGTCCGTCCGTCTGTTCCAATCGTACAAAAATATTGTCCTCCTAAAGTAACAATGGAAATTAAATAGACTTCACAGAAATGGTCTTTAGGTCATGCTCTTTCAAAATACTTCAAAGAATTGACTTCCATGAAGAGTTTTGGTTGCACTGGCAACGGAGTGAAAATCTTACAAAATCTGCTCCTCCCAAACCATAAATCTTTTGACCTTCTACCTAAAACCTTCAAAGAATTACCGTACTCTGAAAATTAGCCCTTTTCTATGCAATCCCTAATTTAAAATGGAATAAAGAAGGATATCTTTGAAATCTTATCCTCCTTAACAACTATGCCTAGAGCTTTCATATTTGATATATATCAAAGCCGATTGACCCTCTACCAAATTAATTCAAAGAATTACCGTACTGTTGAAATTAGCGCTTTATTGTGGATTAAAGGCTAAAATCTTCTTCTCAAAAATGATTCGGCGTAGAGCTTTGATATTTTGTTTATATCATAAAGCAATGATCCCATCATATCCTGGGGGCGATATAGAACTATCATGGGCCTCTTGTTATTGTAGTTTGGCTTAACACCGCTTTCAACTGTATTCTATTTATATTCAAGCGGCTGTAGTATCTAACCATTAGTTTCTAACAATTTTTTCTTCACTACCACAACATCCTATTCGAGCATCAAGTTACCAATCCGATCTGGGCCTTATAAATAAATGAGCCACAAGTGACTTTTTCAAAAATACCGGAAAGAAGCATGGCCTTTCTAGGAGATCATCCCGTTTACCTATGATTCGCAGTTCAACGCCCTACAAACTATTCAAAGCCAACGTCCTTGCATGATAGTCACTTTAAACCTATCCTGTTCAATCCCTGGTTTTTACGTCCCTGTGATTTTATATTTGAAAAAAAAACATTGCAGAAAAAGAAGAAATTTCTTGTGATAATTTCTTCTTTTTCCACAATATTTTCCACCCCACAGAATAGCCATTTTTGAAATTGAACCCACTTTAAGTGTTCTTCTGCAAAACCTTTGAATTTGGACAGGTCTAAAATTTTGTAAAACAGGGAAAGGGTGAACCATTTATTTCACTCGACAGGCCAACTGAGCATCGTAGGGAAGTTTTTCTTAGATATTGGACAAAGTTATTTTGCAAAACTTTGGCCAATTACAAGTAAAAATACATTGTTTGGTAAGCGAACTTAACGTGGTAACTACAGCTTATGAAAGCTGTAGTTGCGACGAATAATTCTCTAAATCAACAAAAATGCTTAATCCAAATACGACCAATGTTGGAGTTTAAAGTTCACGTCTGGCCTAAATGGATGATTTGACTGATCTACTGACTTTTTATCTATTTACACACGCGGTCCGTATATTCTCTATTGATACAGATAAGGTGGGTTTTTTTTATAGTTTTCTGAACGATGCAATAATATTTTTTTGTACTATTCATAAATGTTTCTTTTACTAATGATAATTTCGAATATCGTTGTTGAATGGATTTATCAACTTTCAGCATAAGAACATCCTTTTCATAACGATAATGAAACAATGAAATCAATGGTGTAAGGTGTCATTAAATCAAATGTGTTCTTACATACATCATGAGATACTGAATTTTATAGACATCTTTCATTGCATTGAATTTTCTGCAGTTACTAGGAATATAATCAAAGTACTGAAAGTACTGTAAGATAGCAAAGCATTGCTTTGTTGTGTAATCTTCTTTGCCAATTTTAGGGGAGAAACAATTGTGGACACTGAAGAAATTGTTTATTACAAAAAATTTCTTCATTGTCTAAAATCTTTTCCAAAATGTTTTCCAAAGCTTATTTTTCTTAAAAAGTTGGATAAAATGGGTTTCATGCTTTGAAGGTGTTCTCTGCAATTTGAATATAAAATTAATTCATGTGGCCAGTCATTTTGAATACAATATGCTCGAGTATACAAAAGAACTACTTTTTTTGGTGTAGATATTCAGTGAATTTAGTTGAAAAGCCTCCAGTGGCAATTTGCACTCTGAGAAGACCTCACAATTTTGTTGGTAAACTTAAGCTATCAAAGCTGACGCTTTTTTAGCTAAAAAGGTTTGGAAGCCCTTGTATGTTTACATTTATATTTTTTCTTATTCGTATAATCTTTTATTTCTAGGTCAGATTTTCAGTAGAAAAGATTTATGTGAATAAATTTAAATATTTCACACTTTAATGGTGTCACACGGAAACGGTTTGATATCGTTTAATATTTCATCATAGGTGAAGATGACTTTTATTGTCTTTTTAAAAATCAGAGCGTATTTGTATGCATTTGGAGACTCTTCAGAATGAATATAGTGTAGGCCTGATATATTAACGTTTTGAGTAACTTGACAACAAACCTTGCGTAAGCGACAGCCTCTTTTAACCCTTTCCCGTTTTTGGAAATTTTAGACTAGTCCAAATTCAAAGAGTTTGCAGACGACAATGAAAACTGGATGCCATGAAATGAAATCATCCTATGTGGTAGAAAATATTGTGGAAAAGGGAAAAATTGCTTGTTACAAGCAATTTCTTCTTTTACCACAATGTTTTCTCTAGTATAAAATCAAAGGATCGTAAAACCCCGTATTTGAACGGAAAGGGTTAAGGGACCGCTTTTAATAAGAAATCATCATCAAAATTCCCTTTCAAAAAAGCATAAGCTTTATGAAAGATAAGAAATTTGCTTTAAAAAAATATTATTACTATGCTATATTAGGAACGTCCCAATGAGACGCTTCTTATGGGTTCGAAAACATAGAATTGATTGAGAATCCTGCAATGCTTCATGCATGCAAATAGATCCATCAATCATAATCATGTCACAGAAATGTATTAACCCATTCCCACCAAGTGACGCTTTTGGACCTCCCCATTGAGGAAACATTGTGTAAAATGGAGAAAATGCAAGCAATCTTTATTTTACACAATGTTTTCTATCGAGAGAGTTTGAAAAATTTAGAATAAAACAAAACTTTGAATCGATGTCTGAAACTCCTTTCAATTTGGACCAGTCTAAAATTTTGCCGACTGGTAATGGGTTAAGATACCATTCTCTTCAGCGACCACTTTTTGACCGCCCCTAGGGTAGCCGCTTTATACAAGCTTTACTGTATTAATATACAGATAGATTGGCAAATATACGAACAAACAGAATGACGGACAGGGGATATATAGCTGTCCTAGAACAGGGAGACCATAATCTCTTTATGGGCATTTATATTACATTTCCTCGAAACTAAAATGGTCACTAGAGTTCCACGGCAAAGAGATAATGGTTAGATCATTCCTTGTAAGGCATTAAACACTTTTTGAGCATTTTTTTTCAATTAACGCACTTGCTGGTGCAAGTCGGAATGGCATTTTCATTTTGAAACCAGCGGGGATATCTAATTTAATACGAGTCACCAGTTACATATCTCCTTCAGTCGTTATATTTATCAGTGACCAGTAAACATACCAGTAGACAAATTCGTATAGTTCATCTACAGCAATATTTGACAGACAAATGGACATTTTGACGGACAGATATATACCGACACTAGTACAACCGGAATTGACCAATCGCGACTCTCAATCAGGGGATCAACCGACCAATCAAATCATTTATTCAGCCCGGACCCGAGATTTCAACTCAAAAATTGGCCGCCAGTTTTGTCAACTCTTTTCGTTGGTTTGGCGACTTAAACGTCTTGAAAAAGCTGTAGTTACGTCGTTTAGGTCGCCAACCAACCATCTCACCTGTTTGTTACATGCGACTGACCATAGACTTTTGAAAAGAACGCCTTTGAAAATCGAACCGGGAGATTCTGTCGGAGTTAATGTGCGGGTCCTAGGGAGTCATTGGGCGGGGTCAGCTATGGGTCAATTGGGCCCCGACCATAGCGCAGTGGTAGCGGATAAGACATCTAGTTATGGAGGTCTCGGGTTCAATCCCCGGCCGCGGCGAATATCTTTTCCGACTTTTGTCTCACACCAGTAGGTGAATAATAGTAAACCCTGGAGGGATGAGCAGCTACAGGCTCAGAAAAGGACACAGTGGTAGTACTGGTGTGAGGAATACAAGGAATCAATGGTTAGGTACTCCAGCCGCCGCGATATGAGTGAAATAGTGGCGTTTAACCCTCATTCAACCAATCACTAATAAAAATGAAAATCTATCTCACCTGGACTAGGGGGACTATATCCTCGACACGTTGTCGCGTTCCTAAAGGATATAAAGTCACTACAGTTCCGCGACGAATATTGACAACAGTGTAGCTTTGGCAGCAAGTCCGACTCGTAATAAGAGAAGAAAGGGACGATTGTCTCCCCCTGAGCTTTGTAATGGTAGCGCTGTTGCGTTCCGGCCCCCGGGTCGTCTCGTATGTCCATAAGCTCGTTGTTTGCGTCGTAACAGCAGGTCTCACCCCGTGCTGTGCCGCTGGAAGAATTGGACAAGAACGGGTTACCTTCATCGTAACCAATTTCTAAGCAAACATTGTGTAAAAGGAGAAATGGCTTTTGACAAGCCATTTCTCCTTTTCCAACGATGTTTTCTTTCATATTCATTACCTTCCCCTGGACCCATTATTAAGTAAACAAAATTGTGACAAGCCATTTTTCTTTTCCCAGAAATGTTTTCTATCATATTGGGTTATTATTTTTTTCAAATTTTAAACACTTTAAAACGTCGTGTGCGACTTCATTCAATTTAGCCCGGTCCAAAATTGTGTCGTTTTGGGAATGGGTTAATGTAGATCTTATTTGTACGACTACTAAGGTATAGATCGGCCGAATACAAAATAAACTTTATCACTGGGACTTCAAGGCGTCGCAAAAGCACCTTAAATGTGCTTTAACAAGAATGATTTGACAGCCAGACGACACATTGCATAGAACGAATCAACAACTAATCGATTATAGCATTTTCGCATGTCACATTGAAAAGAAAATATTTTGGGGAAAGTGAATGCTTCATATATACTAGTAGTTGATTTTTCTTTATCATTAAAAATGTGGTTGCTTTTTAAGGGTTCACCCTAATAAACAATTACCAGATAAGAAGATGTTTGACTGGTCCGAATTTAAAAAAGTTGCAAACGACAATTTTATTTGATAAAATTGTAAAACGCTTTGTCTTTGGGGGTAGGACGCTTTGTCTTTTGGGATAGGAAAAATTGTAGATAATGAAGAAATTGCTTGTTTTGTAGAATACATTGTGGATAATGAAGAAATTGCTTTATCTACAATGTTTTCCAAAGTTTTTATTCTTTTCGGCGTAAAAAGACGCCATTCAGTAAGAAATTAACGTAGAACCTTGGATTGGTTGGGGAACACACATACGCTTAATATGCTTTTGATGAAATAAAACTCAGGCATACACACAACGCAAGAGGAGTTTTTATGTGCATTTTTGGTTTGTTTATTTATTTGTTTGTTTGAATGGGGTTTTACGCGGCTTTTAACAATATTTCAGTTATATCGCGGCGTCTGGAGCACCTAACAATGGAATCCTGGTATTTCTCACACCATTTTTACCATTACATCCTTTCCTAGCCTCCAGCTGCTATCCCATATAGGTCTACGATTACCAACCAATTGGTGAGAGACAAATAGTTGGAAAGGATCAGTGCCGCCGTCATGCACTTTTCGTGCTGAAGATTAATTTCGAAAAGCGGAGAATTGATTGTTACAAATACCACCAACGCTTTTTTAATAATTAGTAAGATACTTCTGCCAAATTCTCGAGGTTCACAATTGATTAAAATATCATCTAAATTGCACTCTATCAAACCAAACAATAGCAGGATTTTCAAATTTTTATAAAACATACAGTAAACCCTTTCCTGTTCAATCCCTGTCCAGTCCCCCCCACTTTTTACGTCTCTGTAAGTTGTAATCGAGAAAACATCGTAGAAAAAGAAGAAATTGCTTGTAACAAGCAATTACTCCTTTTTCAATATTTTTTTCTAACCGACTGAATAATTATTTTTCAAATTAAATCCACTTTCAATTTTCTTCCGCAAAATCTTTGAATCTGGACACGTCTAAAATTTTGCAAAACAGCAAAAGGTTCATACATTCTAAGGCATATAATTCTTATGCACATAAAAAAAAACACAATACTAACCTTTTTAAATTCTTTCGAACGCACTTTTTTGCTAACACATTATTTACACAGTTTATATTTGAACTTTGTCTTTTATTATCACAGAAGGGATCGGCTTGGAATTTGCCAGAGTCATTTTCAGCAATAGTTAATATACATGGGCAGGTGGACTGGTCGCTGTCATTTAACCGATCTAAGTTCACCTCGTTAAATATCCAATTTTGGCACCATTCTTCGGACTCCGGTGAATTTTGACTTTTCCACCGAACTGGGAACACATCTGACCAGATACACACGGGAGATCTGTAAATTGAAGACAGTATAAGTCGATTTTTAGTTTCGTCTATCAAAAACAATCATTCTGATTGGCCGAAAAAAATTCATTCGATCATGATCAAAATTTTGAGCACGCAGTTATTTGTATGTTTCCGCACAAAATAGAACCATAAAACGTACCAAATATTGTAAAATAATCGCATTTTCGCTCAATGTCGTTAAATCTTAAGAAATGAAGAGGTATGAAAAACTTATCACACTTATGTATGAATTCATACAGTGTGATTAGTTTTTACGACATTTTGCTCTTGTACCGATGCTATTAAAATGAACAGTATTGCAGACCAGTCAGCTCTTTAAGTACACGTCTGATTGGTTGAAGTCTTACCCCTTGTCATGCTGAACCCGGAATATTCCGGTTTTGGCAGGAGGTATAGACAAAGATCAGCCTGCACATAAGTGCAGTCTGATCTTGGTCTACACCTCCTGCTGATACTTTTTCTTGCCAGAGTAGTTAAGAAATTGATTTTCAAAAGAAAAAGTGATTATTGAACAACAAGTACTATCAGTGCTCTCAGCCCTTTGATTTTAATGCATTTCCGTAAGAGATTTTATACAGCATGACAAGTGTTAAGAACGGGCTGAATGAAGATACTTACGCATTTAAAAATTTACGCCAACAAAGGCGCGCTAATAAGGTACTATAAATTCCGAAATCCGACACTAGTTTAAATTTTCGACTGTTTGTGCCTGTTTCGACTTCAACACTCTGTATCAACTCAAATGTAGCAACTTCATTGACGTACTGAAAGAAAAAAGGAAAATACAATTTCTTGAAAACGTGACGTTAACGTTAATCATTATAGGGTGATTAAAACATCGTTACTACAGCGTAAATGATCTGCCGTCAAAAATGACGAACAGAATATGAATAGCAGATTAAAGCCCCCACCCCCCTAACGTGAGTCGCCAAGTCAACCCCTACACCCAAAAGGAAACCTTAAAGGATATATTTTGTCTGTTTAAAAATTACCAAACAATAACCCTTTTTGACGCCCTTCTAGATATGGTTCAGGAAAAAATGTCCACATTGTTTTCTAAATGGAGAGACAGAGACATTTGAACTCCTATCAGATTGAAATAGCTATCTGCAACTTCTTTGATTTTGGACGAATCTAAATTCTTGTCGTCGTGTATTGGGTCAAGTGACCGAAAAACATATTTCGAATTGTATTTCAGACACACTGGATGGCGACTTAACAGTCGTAAATGCAGTTTATTTAAACTGCGATTACGACGTTTAGGTCGCTAACAAACCATAAACAATTCGTTACCCGTTATTGGCAACAATATCGCAATTCAGTATCTAAGTAAAACTGCCTGATTGAGTATTTGGGCGCGATCAGTGGAGTCAGTAGGTGTGGCCTGCGATCCGTGAATTACAGGAAAATCCAAGACGTCCAAACTTTTGATCAGATAGGACGTCAGTCACGGCAGCGTAATCCGTATATACCTTGATGCGAGCGGTATGCATATTCACATACAAATGAACATTTAAACTAAATAAACAAAATACAAATAAAATAGTCTTCATGATTTTTTTATTTGATCAAAAATGCGTTGACGTCAGTATTACGTTGACGTCGCTATGACGTCCTAATGAATTAACTTTGTTACATACGGTACGTAGATATACTAATACTGACACTTACGGAATAAGCTACTACATCCAAACTTTTGACCAGATCGGGAGGCGCGTTGGTGTCACTCCACGACGTCGTAACCATTTTACCAGGCTGCCATTCGTCAATGTTCTCTCGTATAAGAAATTGTGGACTACTGGATTCTGTGAGGAGATCTGAAAATCGAACAAATATGGGATATAAACACACACTACAGATTTCATTACTATTGAATATTATAGATGAGAGCATATCGAAGATTCATTGGGAAACTGTTCTATGCGTCTATACAGTGTATAGAGAGCCACAGATGAAAGCATTTTGAGGTTTAAATTGGATACTGTCTATAAAGTGTATAGATACTTGGGACAGTATCCCAATTAATTGGGACACTGTCCTTAGAGTCTATACACTACATACTTCATTAATATTTAGAGCTGTAGATGAGAGCATATCGAGGGTTAATTGGGATACTGTCCAACGAGGCTATACCATACAGATTTCATTACTATTGAGAGCTATAGATTAGAGCATTTCGAGGGTTAAATGGGATACTGTCATATGCGTCTATACAGTGCATAGACACTTAGAACAGTATCCCAATTAATTTGGACACTGTCCTTAGAGTCTATACACTACATACTTCATTACTATTGAGAGCTATAGATGAGAGCATATCGAGGGTTAATTGGGATACTGTCCAACGAGTCTATACCATACAGATTTCATTACTATTGAGAGCTATAGATTAGAGCATATCGAGGGTTAATTGGGATACTGTCCTATGCGTCTATAAAGAGTATAGAGAGCTACAGATGAGAGCATTTCGAGGGTCAATTTAGAGTCTATACAATACAGATTTCATTACTATTGACAGCTATAGTTGAGAGCATATCTAGGGTTCATTCGGATACTATCGTAAGAGTCTATACACAGTATCCTCATTGACCCTCGATATGCTCTAATCTATAGCTCTCAATAGTAATGAAATCTGTATGGTATAGACTCGTTGGACAGTATCCCAATTAACCCTCGATATGCTCTAATCTATAGCTCTCAATAGTAATGAAATCTGTATGGTATAGACTCGTTGGACAGTATCCCATTTAACCCTCGATATGCTCTAATCTATAGCTCTCAATAGTAATGAAATCTGTATGGTATAGACTCGTTGGACAGTATCACATTTAATCCTCGATATGCTCTAATCTATAGCTCTCAATAGTAATGAAATCTGTATGGTATAGACTCGTTGGACAGTGTCCAAATTAATTGGGATACTGTTCTAAGTGTCTATGCACTGTATATGGTGACAGTCTAAATTTGCTTCTTGTTTTATGCTTTCTCTCTAGAACAATCTTAACGTAGGGTTTAACCCATACCCACACAATCCCACTTTTTTGTGCTCCTCAAGATAAAAAGAAGAAACACATTTTCTCACGATGCTCATAAAACTAGGAGCCACACTGCGGTTATGCTCATTTGTGATATTTTACCAGGATTCGTAACCTTCAGCTTTAAGCTAACCGGATTTTTTTTTTCAAATAGCATAATTCACTTATGATGAAAATTTGCTGTTAAAATTATTTTGATATCTACCAGTTTATGTAGGAAATGCTTCGTACAAGCCTTTTTTTTTACCTTGACATGTGAAATTGACCTTGGCAGATATTAACTACACGAGCCCCGTATTTCGTTCACCTGAAGCGGACTTGGCCAAAGAATGATACATGTATTTCTTATCTTATAGAACCCCCTAATCGCGCTCGAAAAGAAAGGTAGCCATATGAATCGAACCAAATGGCACAGAGATAAAAGATTTGACCAACATTTTGCAAAGTTACGTGATGCTAAAATACTGAGACTAAAATACTTACCAACATATAAAACAGTTGGATACCTCCAATTACCCGTGCCGTCCGGATCATACTCAAAAGTTACCTCCCCTATTCTGAACACAGGTGGCGTGACGCAGATGGCCGAGGTTGTGTCATTAATGTGGCAGTCAAACTCGAGCCCAAGCTCCCTGATCCGAGCTTGAACTGGACGCCCAGACACGAGGCAAGGTCCAGTGACTAGTAAAGGCCTTCTGCCTAACATGGGAATGTTTTCGGGTTGTACTTCTATATATTCTGAAAGAAGACACAAATAGTACATGTTAAAAGGAATCAATCGTATTCCGAAATAAATGTCATTAAGGCCTCTTATTCTGTTTTTTCCGATGGAGTAGTCAAATTTTCCATACATTTCGTCCGTATGACTAAGCAATCATACTAACCAAGTTTCATCAAGATTTTGCCAAAATTGTGAAACCGTCGTGCTTAGGTTAGAAAAAATAAGTCCTTTCCCTCTATTAACAAAACGGATCGCTGGCCCCAATGCTGACCCCCCGCATATGAACTCCAACAGAAAGTTCATCTAAGATATTAAAGGCGTTGTTTTGAAAATAAATATGTCAAGAATTGTGTAATAAAAAGTAAAATGGTTGGTTCGCGACCTAAGCGTCGTAGCTACAACTTGAATGAGAATTTGTTACGACGTTTAAGTTGAAAAAACAACAAAAATGCTTCATATAAAATTCGACCAGTGCAGAAGTTCAAAGTTCAATTAGAGTCAGAATGATTGATTCGATTAGTCTATTGGTTTTTAATGAACCATTCTCTGGCGCCGCCCATGAACTTCGACAGGAAGTTCCGCTTCGATTTTCTAACAGCGTTATTTTGCAAAAATTTATGACCAGTAGCATGTAACAAACAAGAGGATCATGATAGTCCTAAATCGCTCACCTGAGGCATCTGCAAATTACAGTACTTTTTAGAATAAAAAAGCCACAACTTGAGCAAAATAAATAAAACAAATATAAGATTTTGGGCTTTGTACAAAACAATACAGTAATGCTTTACTATAAGAATAAATTCCTTTGGCTTTATAGTTTAATCTATTATCAAACTATCCAAGAATTTGTCACCCCCAGGTTTGAAATGAAACATAGTGAGAAAGGGAGTTACAAGCAATTTATACATTTCTCACAGTGTTATCTACCTGAAATTCTTTGTATTTAGATTTCAATCAAACTCTAATTACTGTCTGCAACTTCAATGGTTGTAATTTTTAGCAATCTTGGTAGAGAACAATCTGGATGTACTATAAATCAAAATATGAATGCATTACAAGTTATACATGAGGAGTGGAAGATATTTGAACATGTTCTTATTGAGCGTTTTTCATATCTTTGGAAGCCTTGGGAAGGGCCATGTTTGTCCAAAGGATATAAACATGGTAGATAACAATAATGTTATCCTTTGTTTTTAATGTAAATGTTCTAGAACCTATATTTAAGAAGAATTCTTTCAATGCGATTTACGCAATTTTCGACCCCAGGAGCAGAGACATTTTTTATCCTATGAGCATATTTTCCTGTTACATAGTACAAAATTATTCAATCATACTACATACCAAATATGTATGCCCATCACCTTAAATTTCAGAAGGAGAAGACTTTTGATGTTGCTCTAATTGCGCGATTTCCAAAATTCTGGACCTCTGGGGCAGTGCGATGTTTCATCCCTGGGATAAGATTTTAGCAAACATGGTAGAGAACCATCTGGATAAGCTATATAAAAATATGAATGCCTTAGACTTTGTAGATTGGGAGGAAAAGACTATTGAACTTGGTTTAATTGAGCATTTTTACAAACTTTGGACACCCAGGGAAGGGGTGTTTATTAACCTACAGGCATAATATAATCAAAACTGATAGATAACAGCCAGACTATGCTACACTCAAAATATAAATGCCCTACTCCTTAAAAAGAAGAACTTTCTTTTAAGCATACTCAAATATTGCAAGGTAGACAACTTTTGGTGATATAGTACAAAACCATCTTGTTATGCTACATACCAAATATGAATATCCTAGACCTAATAGTTTAAGAGGAGAAGTCTTTTGAAATTGCTCTAATTAAGTATTTTTCCAAACTTCGGACCTCAGGGGCGGGGTCATTTTTACCCAAGAGATTGAATATTTAAAAACTTGGTAGAGAACCATATGATTAAGTTCTATGTAAAATATAAAGGCCTTTGGCCTTGTAGTCTGTGAAAAAAAGACAACATAGATTTTCTAAAATTTCCCATTTTCATATGCAGCGGTAACACGAGTTTTTCACGGAATGAAATTCTTTTAACAAGTTTTGAAGGCCTTCACCCAAGGAATATCCCTGCAAAGTTTCAGCTTGATTAGCCTACTGGTTTAGGAGGAGAAGATTTTTAAAGATTTACTAAAGATTCCCATTATTAAATGCCGCGGCAACCAGAGTTTCTGACGGAATTAAATTCTTTTGACAACTTTTGTAGAACTTCATCAAATGAACATCCCTGCAAAGTTTCAGCTTGATTGGCCAACTGATTTAGGAAGGAGAAGATTTTTAAAGATTTTAAAGGAATTTACTTAAGATTCCCATTTTCAAATGCCGCGGCAACCAGAGTTTTTGACGGAATTGAATTCTTTTAACAACTTTTGTAGAACTTCACCAAGGAACATCCCTGCAAAGTTTCAGCCTGATTGGCCTGGTGGTTTAGGAGGAGAAGATTTTAAAAGAAATTGTTGACGGACGGACAGACGGACGGACGGACGATGGACAACGACCGATCACAATAGCTCACCTCACACTTTATGCTCAGGTGAGCTAATAAGTAAAATGATTTGTTGATGACCTAAACGCCGTAACTACAGCTTAAATAAGCTGTACTTACGACGTTTAAATCGCCGAACCAATAAAAAAGATTAACAAAATGGAGGCAAATGTCGGAGTTGAAAGCTCAGATCCGGGCTGAATAAATTAGTCGATTGGTCGATTGATTCCTTGATAGCAGCCGCAATTTGTTAATTGACAGCTGCGACTCGTAAATTGTTAATTTGTTTGTTGCTACATCACGCTTGTGTAGCCGGATATTTCCATGTTTTCCTGAGAAATCAGTTCTTGCAATTCCAGACCGATTTCTCTGTGCCGCGGTACAGTATTATCTATGTTGGTGATTCTGTTCTCTGATTGAACTACTGATCGTGTGAACGCCCAAAATATTTACTTTACAGCACTGAGAGAAAAATTCGCTATCTGTCTATACCTTTTTCCTGGAAATGTCGGAAACGTGTTAACAGTCGTGAATACTGATTTCGTTGATTATCTAACTGATTAGTAACGACATTGATTGATTTGTTGGTTGGTTGGTTGATTTTTTGATTGATTTCTTGGTTAATATATTGATCAATTAATTCATCAAGCGATTGATTGATTGAATAATTGAAGGATGAATGGATGGATGGTTGGATGGATGGGTGAAAGGGTGGATGAAAGGGTGGATGAAAGGGTGGGTGGATGGACGGGCGGACGGACAGAAGGATGGATTGATTGATTGATGGACTGATGGATTGATGGATGGACGGATGGACAGGCGGATGAGAGATGGATAGGTAGATGGTTTGATGGTTAACTTAAAATATGAATCGGCGGATAAACGGACAGAAGGAGGGATTGCTTGGCAAATACAGTCGAATAGTTGAATTGGTAGATGGATTGATTGGTGGAAGGTTGGAAGGTTGAACGAATTAATCACTGAATGATTCGTAAATGAGCATTTCACTTTAAAGGCATTTTAGGCTCGGCAGATAAATATGTTAATCAACGAATTAAATTCAAATACTGCTCAAATTTGTAGATAAATGTTATTCCTAAACAGGTGCTTCAAATCACACATAAAAAGTAGGGGGAAACATCCACATTGTTAGTTTTTTTCACAGCTACATGGGTGGTGCAATGGCGTTCTATTACACATTATCATTGTTTAGATATCGATACAAATACTGCTTGTATGGGTTTAAGTTGCAAATCATCGTTTCCTATGTATCGATTGGTTAGTGCAAAAACATCGTAAATGAATAGACACTCACGATGTTTTTGCACAAATCCATACAAATATTCGTTTTACACGAACGACCTTATCCTAATATTTTGTCAGGCCTTTCAATTCAAATATGCTAATACATTGTTTCAGCCGATTTCGTTTGATCCACTTTACTTTTTAGTTTGCAGACGCCAATTTCCTCAACCTTTTTTAATCTTTCCTGTTTTGCAAAATTTAAGATATATCAAAATCTAAAGGCGATTAATGCGAAAATTGGATTTAAACTGAAAAACAACCGTTCAGTGGGGTAGAAAATATTGTTTAAAAACAGGAAATTGCTTGTTACAAGCAATGTTCTTTTTCTACAGTAATTTCTCAACTATGAATTCATGGGGAAGTAAAACTAGGGATTTAAAAGGAAGGAGACTTAAATGCTTTATACAGAAGTGTTTTTAGTTTCATACGTCAATAAAAACCAAACCTATTTTCTTGAATTGTTTCTTGACCTACCGCGTATAACAACCAAAGAATCAATTGACCAATAAAACCATGTATTTTGACCTTTAGTGAACTTGAATCTTAAACATTTGCAATTTTATTCCCTAAACCAACAAAAATACTTCATATTAATGCCGGAGTACAACGTTCACTTCCGGTTTAAATGAATGATTTGATTGGTCGATTGATTCTTAGTTTGATACCGTGGGTTAGTTGAAACGCACTACAGAGAAAGATCGACTGATCCTCAATTATTTACACGGGCATAAAATCAAACTGCACTCACCAGAACCTCTGCAAGTAAGATCCTCTATTGTGGGACCATCTACTCTAAAAATAAACTTCCCTGGTACCCCGGTATTTCCTGTCTTCGTTATATTGATTATGGCGTCTGTTCCGGAGTTGGAAACCAGGTAGAATCTGGACGGAGTTCCGGAATAAAATCCAACCTAAAATAAGAATTGATAATGATAATGACGGTAATGATTATAGTAATCGAAATCTACTCGTTCGAGTTTAGCAGTTCGTCGGCCATTCTATCTTACTTATTCTGGCTCTTCGTTTCAGAAATGACAAAAAATCTGTACTAAAAGTAAATCAAAATAGTAGTAAATATTGCATGAACGGTCACCTTAATTGATTTGCATGAACGGTCATCTTAATTGATCGGCGACTTTTATTCAGCGACCAGAACACGAGCCTTAACAAGAGAAAATCACAGCTTAAATATTGCCATATACATTGTATTACGTTTCATGATCAAATAAACCCTTTTTTATTTGCATTTAAAAAGACACATGGACGATCATATATGAGAACCAACAACATACGACTTAACAAGAAATTAACGGATCGCGGAACGGAAATGTCGTCTGTAACTTCTTTTCACTCGGAACAGAATGAAATTGAGTGGACAGGTAATCGGTCAAGCAATCAAACAATCAGCCGACCGATGAAATCCTTGATTTGAACCTGAAGGCTAACATTGAAATCCACCATTTACGTGAAGCATTTTTGTTGGTTTGGCGACTTAAACGTCGTAATCATAGCTTGATCAACTTATAGCTACAACCATTTTACTCTTGTTACATGCTAATGGTTATAAATTTTGCAAAATAAAGCCGTCTAAAATCGAATGGGACATCCTGTTGGAGTCAGAGGGTTGGTCAATTATGATGTCCCGTGAGGGTCCGCTAAACATAAGTTTTGCTACACTACCGTTGAAGATATCACTTGGACAACCATCAAGCTGTCCCCTGTAAGACGGCATAGGTAGCAAATGCAAATGATGTCAAAATTGTATTTAAATTGTTTAACACCCCCATAAATATATCAAGATATGCCTATTTCAAAATGCATAATATGAATAATTTGCCTGTAGAGTTGAATAAATTTTCTTAAAATTAAAGATACGAATGTACATGTAAATTTTTGAATAATAGTTTATTTGTCTTTAAAGTATTTGGAGACTCTTTCACTACTTCTCGCCTCTTTAAAGGAAAGCAAGTCTTCTTAGTCGAACTCTATACCATGTTATTACTGAGACAATGCCGAGACTCTGAAATAAAATTTCAAAGTACATGTACACGCAGATCTTCTGCGGGCGAATAAATATCGGAAATACAGCTTTAATATAATGTAAGAATAAGCTTTTAAACGCGGGATTTGTAAAAACGTTGAACATCGCGAAAATAGACAGATGTTTCTGTTGTCCAGAAATAAGCCAAATAATATTTTCCAAATTGAGAAAATATTCATTTACTTTTAGTTTTATTCCATTATTTCATTTTCTTGTTTTTTATTTATCTATTTATTTTTGAAGAGGAGATACACTCATGACCACCCATTTAAAAGCTAAAATAATTTATCTGATTCATACAGGTACAAGAGGTTATGGCGTCGGCTACACAAACAAGAGTTCCCGAGTTCAATCACAAGGAGCGGATATCGAATTCATTCATTTGACCATTTATAGATGTATTGTCCAGGAAACAGAATTAAGACGAATTGACCAAAGTTTTAAGAAGTCGTTTTCCAGTTAAAGTGAAATAAGTAGTTTTAAACTGAGTTCACGAGGGCATATCGATGGTGATGTACAGAAACCGTCGATACGTATATGTAATACAATAAAACGTGGACCATTCAAGTGAAATGTGGCTAATCGGCGACTACGTGAACTAATATTGAAGAAAGGGATCAGATTCATCAGAGGTCAATCAGATATAGTATTCCGAGACTAAACACGACCTAAAGTAAAATGTCCATTGGAGATTAAGAAAATCTATCACGAGCAAACAGTTGCAATCGGACTCAGCCTGCGTAGTCCGCAAAGTCTGACCTGGATCGATACTTTTCGCACTTCCAACAGTGTATTTCATCACCCGAAGGGTCAAAATGTTGAGAACAAAGTTACAATTCCATGTTTGACGTAATAGAAGTACAATTGTACACAAACAACACAAACACACTAGTATAGGATGATTGTATGGTTCTCATTAGAGATTTCGAGAACAGAGTTGGTCTAGTGATAATGCGCTAGTCTCAAGATTCAGGGTTCCCTGGTTCGATTTTCTACTTCTCCAATCCTGCAGGTAAGACATTAAATTGAGAACTAGTCTCTAAATGACTTCAGGTGTTGAGTGATGTTGAAACCCCTTCCTTGATACAATCAACTGATCATTAGAGACCGTAATTGTTTCAGTCAGAAGGGGTCTATTTCACTAGAGTGCATACAATAGGTTGCCAATGAGAAGCATTTGAGACTGATCCTTGTTATAAATAGTAAGGACTGACGAATTTCGGAAGAATGTTATTGGAAGGAAGCGAAAAACACATACAATCTTATTCCTAATGGCATATCTTTTAAGAATATTTTTTCAGGGAAAAGAGGACAAACTCACACAAACACGGCGTATCCATTAATTCAGTGACAGGGGTTTTCAATTCTCCCAAACTTTAACCTATGCGGTGAGCTTAAGTTAATTATGTGGTCGTGAAAAATACAAAGGAATTTGGCCTAGATAATTAACGTAGTTAATCAAATAATTAACCACCGTATTAACCCCCCGACCTCAAATAAAATGTTTTAGGGTGGGTCTTTCTTCATTCGAAGGTATCATGATGCTATAAACATGATCCGCCATCTTGTAATTGTTTTGAACAGGTTTGAAAACGTTTTGTATTTTAAAGGCTGAAGCAAACACGTCGGGTTGGGTCTCTAGTCCTGTTTAGCATTCCATTTATTTAATTTTAACATTCTTTGACTCGTGTGACAGAAAACATTGCGGAGAATAAAGAAATTGCTTGTAACAAGCAATTTTTCTATTGTCCACAATGTTTTTCACGGCATTTTCCCTCGAGGGTGTAAAAAGGAGGGATTGTGTGAGAACGGATTGAAGAAGAAAGTTGTGGTGGTGATTTTTCTTTAAGCTCCCGCCAATTATTGACTTTTCTAGTCCCACAATCAATCACTCCTAATATAGTTAAAACAAAGATACATGCGTCGAATATTTATTTTTAGGAAATGTGATACAATGTTTATTTTAATGCAAGCAGGGAAACAATAAACCCCTCATAAATGGTTCATATTTAATCAATCCGCCCTTCCGATTCTACTTATGGTTTGAGTGTGTGCTTGGATCTTCCAAATGATACAAAAGGCAAATTATATCAAATTATCCTCGTCCGAAGGCTATATTTGTCTTAAAGTTGCAAAACCACAAGATGGTTTTGATGTACTTTGTAATCACGTCTTATATTTTGTAAAATCTGTATTATATTTTTTAACGACTTTGGTAACAATGAACAGTTGGAAAGATTTGAAACGCGGAAGACTTTTTTCTTCACGTTTTGAATGATGAAATAAAGTGAGTATTTTGAGAAAAACTGCCCAAACTCCTACCTACCCAACCCAAGTAGAAAGGACTTGGAAGTGCCTTTTTACATTTTCTATTACGTTCATTGATCAGCGATTGCAAAAACATTAACAGTTATTTTAGTAAAAGAAACTATATGGCAGTATAATTGGAACTGTTTCAACCTGATAGACTTGCTTTGATTTAAAGCTCTTTAAGAGTATTAAAAATATAGTCTCCTGGTGTGCGTTTGGTGATAGAAAGTATTTTTTCGAATCTGTTTTTACGTTTCTATCAGAAAATTTCAAATGCTTCTTGATTTTCATTTATCACTCCGAAAAACAAAGGCCATTGAAATTAAAACAAAAATTTGCTTTATTAAGGCCATTGAAATTGTGGCGCCAGTCTTAAGTTCAAACCGAGACAACATGGGAACATTCATAACAATTATTAAACACTTAATCAAACCTTTTCTGTACGCTTCCTAAATTTTCTAGACCCTTGGTAATTTGATGAAGAAAGTATTGTCACATTAAAAGAACAGTGTCTGCAGGTGTCTGGCGCCCGAACGTTCGGTGCTAGATAGTGAACAATTTCCTAATTTTTAACAATATTTCCACAGTTTTATCTTGGGGGTGTAAAAACGGAATTATGACATTCTGTCATTCATCTACAATAAAATGGTCTAATTCTTTTAAAGGAGGTGTTTTTGTATATCAACAAACATACCAGGTATAATCAATAACGTGTAAAAAAAATCCGCCCCCCCCCCCCAGTCTGTAAAAGCTAAAACTATTATTATGACCCCATCAGAACGGTCCTACGTTTGATACATTTCATCCTTACGACCTGCCGAACATTTCGATCAAGTTCCATTAAGATTAAGCCCAAGTAATGGCATCTGAAGTACAAACAGTGAAGGCCCATTTCACTGTCATTTCCAATGGAATACCCCCTATTTTTGATAAGGACCATACTTAAAACCTGAAAACCATTTAGACGGAAGCTGCGTCAAGCCTGGACAAAAATTATTGTCTCAAGTGTGTAAACAGTTGAATTCTTAATAAGGCCCCTTTTCCCCGTGGGCCATACACAACCTTCCGGTATCCTTATGACCTGACTAACATTCAGAGAATAAAAAAAAACACACAAATGGATTTGGCCGGAGCTGTGAACCTTAGAGTAATGTCGGCGATGGACGGAAAGACATTCAGGGATCACGAGTATCTTATGCTGATTTGAGGTTAAAAATTACGAGTGCTCTACTCTATGTTGTAGTGTTGTAATTTAATGTTTAATTTTCACACAAACCCTGCGCCCCTAGCCTCTATCAAATTCCAAGATTGTGAACCCGCGACCTCGTTCAATTAATCAATTTAAATCATCATTAATTCATCAATTTAACCCTTGCCCTGCTGAATATTTATCGTCTTTTCATTAAATTTCAAACGTCCACATAAGTTGCATTTCGTGTTTAAAAAAAATCTCGACACAACAAGAACAGTCAGGTCGTGTAAACTAAGATCAGACTGCACATCTGTGCAGGCTGATCTTAGTCTATACACCTGTCAAAGCTACAGTCAAAGCAGGATTATTCCGGGATCAGCATGACAAGGGTTAACCATAAATCGGTTTTCATTCATAGATTTTTGCCGGGATGAAGACAATGATTACAAATAAAGACTATTTGCACCCACTCCACTTCAGACGACAATTTTCCTCGATAACCACTTCAACATTGCGTTATGTGCATGCTATCTTGCCTTACCAGGCCGGATGTTAAACATCGATGTCCAATTATAGGTGCGTCATATCGTGTTTATTTTTCAAAATGAATGCGTTGTCAGCGAATAGATAACATAATTTTATTAAACGAAATATTCCATGTCATGTGAATATATATGGGATAAAAAAGATACTGGTGGGGAAAAACACTAATACCCCGAAAGATTCGTATTTCGGGAATACAATCTAAGTGGGATAGCAGCTTGAGGCTAGGAAAGAATGTGGTGGTAGTACTGGTGTGAGAAATACCAGGAATCCATTGTTAAGTGCTCCAGCCGCCGCGATATTACTAAAATACTATTAAAAGTGGCGTTAAATCCCATTCAACCAATCAATCAATACAACCCAGGAAAAAAAGCTTTATCATTACTATTCGTAGATTTAATATGAAAGAAAGGTATTGTCATATCAAATATGTTAATTCTTGAAGTAACTTATAAATTCATGCAAGGCTATATTTTCTACAGACATTTTATTGGCGGCTAGGCGGAACAGACTGGTAGCAAAATTTGTATAGTAGCTTTAAATGACTGATCGTAGCTGTCAAGCGGAACGTTGATGGACCAATATAATCATTCGTGTAGATAGGATGTGGACTAAGAGCTCCGACATTTATGTTAAGGATTTCTTGTGGTTTGGCGACTTAAACGTCGTAACTACAGCTTATTCAAGCTGTAGTTACGACGTTTAGTTCGCCAACCACCGATTCCGCGATTTTTACGCTCCTGTCATTATATAGTCCAAAATTATATTGTTTATTACCTGGGTGGAAAGGTCATGTCGGGAGGTCAGCGACTCATCATCTGATATTCTAACATTAATGTGCTTGTTTAAGTTTCAGAGAAAATAGTTGGGTTTTATGTTGTTGATGTAAATTACAATGTATATTGATTAAATGGCTTCAAAAATCGTCGCCGTCGATCAAATTTTCTGACTTTTATACTGACAAATAACCCGAAAATGAAGCCCACATAATCAATAAATCAAATTCTAATTTGGTAAACAATTACTTATGTTTAATTTCAACGTGTAAATACTAATCTTCCTATAACTTCATTTCGTGTACCTACAAATTATCCAATAAAATAAACTTTTTTTTAAAATTCTCCGTGGACTCCAAAACCGAAATGTTGCCCTTAACCATCCCTGTTTCATCTTCGTCGTCAAATTTATTATCCTCCGCGATCCCTGAATATTCACACTTAGGCAGACGGCTAGTCACAGCTGTCGTACTCTTCTTAACCCATTCCATCACAATCCCTCCTTTATATACTCCTTAAATAGAAGGCTTTGGAAAACATTTAGGACATAGAAGAAAGTGCTTGTTTCAAGCAGTTTCTTCAAGGTCCCCAATGTTTTCTACCCCAAAAGACAAAGAATTTTATTCTTTGAATTTGGATCAGTCTTAATTGTTGTCAAGTTGGAATGGGTTAAAGGAAATTATACGTCTTCCACCACTGGATTGATAATCGTTAATCAAGGTTGGATGAGCTGCTGGGGACTTGGAAAGGATGCAGTGGTAGTACTGGTGTGAGAAATACCAGGCATTCAATTTTCACTGTCGTCTGCATTTTCTTTTCAAATTTGACCAGTCAAAAACTTTAAAAAGAAATTGAAAAGGGTTTAAGGTCTAAAACCAAAACGACAGCAGCCAGTCTAGCAGACAACATACATATGATGATGACACGGTACCTAGATAATGACTCATCTTTGTACCAAATACCTGGTAATATAATGTCATATCGCGGCGGCTGGAGCACCTAACCATAGATTCCTGGTATTTCTCACACCAGTACTACCGCTTCATCCTATCCGAGCCTCCAGCTGATCGTCCCACTTAAGTTTACGAGTATACACCTATTAGTGGAAGACAGATGTCAGTAAGGAAATTCGCCGCGGCCGGGGATCGAACCCGAGGCCCTGTGATTAGGAGTCATACGCTCTACAACTGCGCCGTTACCGCGGCTAATGTTCATAGGGACAATGGTTATATCGCTGATCCGGTATTTGTGGACATAGTAACCAAATAACACAGAGAGCTATCAGGTTGAGAGAAAGCCGCTAAAATTGAAATTACTCAAGAAATCCCCATATTGTGGATACTCAATGGAAACGTCTCAACTAGACGATTCCTTTGAGTACCCACAATATTTGGCTTTATGATTGTTTGGTTTCGATATCTAAATTAGAAATGGTCCCGGGTTCGATCCCCGACGGCGGCATTCATCCTTTCCGACTGTTTGTCTCTCACCAATGGGTCGATAAACGTGCACCTATGTGGGATAGCAGCTGGAGGCTAGGAAAGGATGTAATGGTAGTACTGGTGTGAGAAATACCAGGATTCCATTGTTAGGTGCTTCAGCCGCCCCAATATAACTGAAAGATTGTTGAAAGCGGCGTAAAACCCCATTCAAACAAACAAAACAAACAAACTAAATTAGAAATAAATCCCTCTATTTATAGTTATGCGTGAAAGGAAAAGGAATACATGTATATCATCGATGAATTATTAATTTCATATACAATAATTCGATGATATGCAAAGTTTGCACTTTAAATTCTTTTGATCTCGTCGAAATTAATTACCCGTTTCAACGTCGCCTTTAGTCTTGTTACAATGTTGTCTGTGGACGACTAAAACCTCGTAACTACATCTCGAATAAAGCTGTAGATAAGATATTCTATGTCGACGAATGTATATCTTAAATATTCTTATAATACTTAATTAATACCTGCCATTGAATTAATATATTTTTTTTCAATTGATTGCAACACAAAATGATTTCATAGGTCGACAAGTGGTCGACACGTGGAATATTCAAGGTAATGCACTCGTTGTCTTTGATTTAATTAATGAGTGGGTGAATGGATGGAGGTTAACGCTACTTTTAACAGTATTTCAGTCATATCGCGGCGATAATTCCATACCAGTACTACCACTACATCCTTTCTGAGCCCCCAGCTGCTCATCCCTCTTAGGTTTACGATTAACCACCCATTGGTGGGAGACATATTCACCGCGACAAGGGATTGAACCCTGGAGTTATTTTTTTTTTTTTTTTTTTGTTGTTGTTGTTGTTGTTGTTTTGTTTTGTTAATAACGTCCTACTCTTACGTTTAAATGTGAACTAAACTGAAAGGCAACAAAACTTCTAGATTTATATAAATATTTCATACGATTTTGTACTCGCAAAAAATACATGAACTGGCCTTTATCGAACGAAGTCTCTACGTTCAGATTAGGCATACAAGGTAATAGGCTTAAATACTTGTGTGGTAATGTCTTCATTCCGAACAAGAGTGGAATTTTCAATCTTTAACTTAAATGTGCAGTGTTTGTTCGGCTTTTTTCTTTTATTTTTGTTTGTTTGTTTGTTGGGGGATTTTTTTTTTCATAATTTCCGATACCACTTGAGCGACACTCTCAAAGAGGAAAAGTTGTAATGAGGAATAGCGCAGTGACGGAATCGAAATCCTGCTTAGTTCTTTAACTTGCTTAGTGCACACGCATCTGCCACGGGGAAACTATAATCAATTACAATTCTTTCGGTCAGTTTGGAGATCGAAACTATAACCTCGAGGTTTCAAGTAGAGAGTTATACCATTCAAACTATTGATTGATTTTTTCGGGTCCGTCTATTTCTTCAATGTGCTTTACGGATAGCACCGTCACATGGGGTCATTGTTTAATGTCTCATCCGAAAGACAGTTGTTTGTTAGTATCGAACCCGCCATCTCGAGGTTTGAAGTCGGGTGCTCTACCAACTGAGATAATTAGGCTGACATTGATTGAAATAAAAATCTGTGCCCGTTATAATGGGCGGTGACGGTTAGGTCTAATGCCATTTGCTGTTTTATCGCTGTCGTCTCGCATGATTTACATAATACGGTGAAACTTCGGGCGTCGACATTTTAGTGTTCCAACGAAGCGTATGATTTCAATGTGGATAAATTACTTCAAAACTGTCTACCCAATTTGCCTGCTACGTTCAACCGAGATGTATGTAACTCGGTATACAATGAGAGAGAACTGACTTATGAGCAAACGATGTTACATGCAAAATATAATCTTCTAAATATTATTGGTGTTAAAGTAAATTAAAGTTTACTTTAATAATTCTTTTCACCGATTTGTGAAGAATGTTTCAAAATTGCCCCTGAAACATTCACAATAAACAGCTAATATTTACACTTTATCCGATTCCCTCACTATGACGCTTAAACGCCCCCAAGAAAACACAATTAAGAAAATATAAAGTAAAATAATGGAATCGCTTTCACAAGCAATTTCTATCTTTTTCACAATGTTTTCTACCCTGATATTTGAAAAAAAATGTTAAATTTTGTTAACTTTCAATTATCGGCTGCAACTCATTTTAGTTTAGACCAGTCTATAATTTTGCCGACTGGGAATTTGTTCAAATGAAAGGAATAAGAATGGTTCTGAATCAGGTCAGATAGTTACTCTATCGTTCCTTCAACCTCTTGAATAATAATAAAACCTCCTTGAAAACTTTTAATTCTGCTAAACAAATTCTTATACTTACAACAGCCGGTTCGCCTCCTAAGCCCGAACTGGAGTTTCCTTGACTGTTTGACCCAGTTGTCCAAACGGTCTGATTATAATTGAATATCACGTAGGATTGAGATCCGTTGGTCAACAATACCGCCTGGAAAGTATTTCTCTGCAAAAATAAAAACAAAAAGTTTATGTTTGTTTATTTGAATGGGGTTTTACGCCGCTTTCAACAATCTTTCCGTTATATCGCGGCGGCTTGAGCACCTAACAATGGAATCCTGGTATTTCTCACACCAGTACTACCATAACATCTTTTCCTATCCTCCAGTTGCTATCCCACACAGGTCTACGATTATCTACCAATTGGTGAGAGACAAATAGTCGGAAAGGATGAGTTCGGGGATCGAACCCGGGACCTCTAGATTGACAGTCCCACGCGCTACCAACTGTGCTATGATGGCTGCTTAAAAGTTAACGTGAATCACAAAAGCCCAGCATGACAGAATGTTTTATATGGACTCGTACATTGATAATTGAAGGATCGCTGACCACGCCTATTGACCTCTGACATGGCAGTTCTACTGAGTTAATAAACGGCATAATTTTTTTTTTAAAAAAAATGTCGCCAGGGACATTAAACAAGTCCTTGGTTGGTGATTTAGACGAATTAACTAAGCTTGAATAAGCTCACTTCCGGTCTAACTGGACGATCTAATTGGACAATCGATTTCTGAATGACAGCGGCGATCCCTCAGTTTATCCAGACCGTTCATAAAAGCCTCGATTTAAATGGCATTGATGCAAGATACCTTCAGTCATAAAAGACCCAGCATTACTCAATAAGTTTTTAATCCATTTAAACTATAGCGATTTTTTTATTGAATGTGGCTTAACGCCACTTTTAACAGTATATCAGTCATATCGCGGAGGCTGGAGTACCTAACAAGTGAGTCCAGGTATTTCTCACACCAGTACTACCACTACATCCTTTCCTAGCCTCCAGCTGCTATCCCAGATCCTAGACTTTTTCTTCCATTATCCCCAGTGTTTTCACCTCTAAAGACACACATGTACACACATAAAATAAAATAAATTTTTATCTTTTTTTTTTTTCCTAAGATTTGGATCTTTGGATTTGAATCACATTACAATTTTGTCGTCTTGGAGTTCTTAATTCATCGGCATTTTCAAACTATTTATAAGGCTGTAATTTTTTCCAAACATACTGACCTTATTTTTACCACTTCCGGTTGCACCGTAAAATCCAACGTTATACCACGTGACAATCACAATTTGTTCAGGTACAAAATCCGGCGTCTGAAAATACTCATTCACGTCACTAGACGCTCTTTGAAGAATGTCTTCGGAATTCGTCACTCTGAATAACACAGATTCGTTGAAGTTTCCGGTCCTGATGTTTTCAATGTCTATATCCGACCAATACGGCGCCACTAAGGGGATGTTATTATTGCTGTTGAATTTCGAAGAATTGAAATTCAGAGGTTTGTAGGTTTCAAGTTTCTCCAGAAACGATATTATGCCGTTATTATTTACCTGAAAATAGAAAATAACACAAAATTTACTTCCATGTCACAAAAATAATGCAATTACTCTTTTTTACTCTTATTTTATTTTATTTATTTCGTCGACCTTCAACACAATGAATTACGAACGATGCATCGATTTTAATTGAAATTAACTATTTTTCTTTGATGGACCAACACGGACAGTGTATGGAAGATGGAAACAGACTACACTAAACCTCGGTAATAACGATATTCAAGGGACTGAAGAAAATAAAGCGTTATATCCGAATATTGTTTCAACCGATTACTGTCCGTAAACAGAACAGACATGACATGACACCAAGATCGGTAGAAGCGATATATAGTATAAATTTTCATAAAGTTTTTTGAATAGTTGTTTCATACACCAACTATCCCAGGAACACACGGTTATAGTATGCGATTCGATGTTCCTGGGATATTTGGTGTATGAACAGGAGATCTGGGAACCATTGGCAATTTCGAATCATGACTGACCTAGGTCGGCCAATGTTGGAGCTCACTTCCGGTCTATCGTGTCCGTCAATCAAAGTATCAATCGACCAATAAAATAATTTCAATCAGACAGGAAGTGAACTCTGACATTAGCCGGTATTAAGTGATAAACATTTTCTTGGATGGCGACTTAAACTTTGATTCTACAGCTTTTATCAGCTGTAGTTACGACGTTTAGGTCGCCCTACAACCATTCTATTCTTATGTTACATAATTCTGGCCATTCATCTTGAAATATAACGCCGTTCACTACCTATCGGAGTTCAGTGGGCGTGGTCAGAGAACATATAATCAATAGATACCATCTATATTTCATACCGAATGAACCTGATACTTAACTTTTTCTATCAATCCGTTAACAAGGTTTATATTTCGTATATTAATCAAGCGTTCTATCAGTCTGTTAGTCTGTCTGTAGACTACGACATCGGCCGCCATTGTGTGAAACATTTTAGTTTGGTTTGGCGACCTAAACGTCGTAACTACAGCTTATTCAAGCTGTAGTTACGACGTTTATGTCGCCAACCAACAATTTTGCTTTTTATGACATGCTACTGGCTATGAATATACGAAGCAGAACTTCCGGTTCGAGTCGAGGGGCGGGGCAAATGGAGTAACTGTGCGGTGCTAGCGATTGGTTAATTGGGCCATCATTCCATCCATAAGTTAATCCAGTCATCCATCCACTTCTCTGCTCCTGTCATCATAGTCATTCAATCGGCCATTAACCCCCCCCCCGCTCTCTCTCTTTCTCGCTCTCTCTTTCTCTTTCTTTCTTTCTCTCTCTCTCTCTCTCTCTCTCACTCCATTAACGTTTGTATAATAAATCCTAAGTTGCTAACAATTATATTGAGAATCTTTGTTTATCAAGAAGGAAGACTTCGAAGACCTGCCAATAATTTGTATGAATAGAAAAATAACCTAGACGCCCTTTCAAAAGGTTCTTGAAAATGACCTATCACTGGGTGCCGATTTTTAAAAAGAAAAAGATTTTACTCTTAAAGTTAATGAAAAAATGTGTAACGACTTTAGTCATATAAAAGTGAAATGTGTTTTTCGCCTGCAGAATGTTTGAATAGACAACTGTTTCTATTTAACAGCATTTTAAGACGGAGACATTTCTTGTCAACAGATTTCAACCAAGATTTTTTCCCCACATCAATTAATTGGGGTTTTAGAGTCGATAGACGATGTCATAAGGGACCTTAAAAAAGGTTAGGGTATCCTTCATTTTAACAACAACTCTTTCTAACTACATGTATTTCTACAGTTAGTTCCATGAGGGTTCTTGGTGAAAGTTTAGGAGTCCCTGACTTAAACTATTGACTTGTTTAGATATCACCACGTGTTTTATATAAACATTTAAGTTAAGCGAAGTTAACCCATTCCAACACAATAGCGCTTTCTGACGCCGAAACAACCGGGAAAATATTGTGTAAAAAGAAGAAATTGCTTGATGCAAGCAATTTCTTCCTTTTACACAATGTTTCCTACCAAGTAAGTTGAAAAAATCTGAAAAAAAAAAAACTTTAAGTCGACGTCTGCAGCTACTCTCAATTTGGACAAGTCTGAAATTTTCCTTCTGGTAATGGTTAAAATGAAAGGTAATTTGTTTGTTTGTTTGAATGGGGTTTAACGCCGCTTTTAAAAAGAACAGTCATATCGCGGCGGTTGAAGCACCTAACAATGTTTTCCAGGTATACCTCGCACCAGCACCATCATTAAATCCTTCCCTGGCCTCCAGCTGCATGCAATCCTACTTAGGGTTACGAATGCACGCACTTTTAACTGTCGTCTGCAACTTCTTTAACTTTGGGCAAGTCTATTTCATTGAAAAACGGAAAAAGGCCAAACTCAAAGCATGAGCATATGCGATGAATTTCCATCAATTTAACATTTTACTTAAGCGTGCAGGGCAGAGATTGAGCAGCCTGAACGTGTTCACAACATGCATTTGGTGTACTAACTTATCGACCAAACTAAATGTGTGAAAGAAGTTATCTCCACAACGTAAAGTAAAGACTTGCTTATCCACGGGCTGCTCTGAGTCTTTACATGGCGAAAATTTGAAAATGATGGAAATGTCGCGCAGAGAATATAAAAATAAATGAAAAACATCACCCCTATCTCTATCTCTATCATCCCTTGGGTCTTGTCTCTTGTTGAACAGTAATTCAGTTTTGTAGAAGGAGATTTTTTTTCTCAGAAATTCCACGCGTTCCCTTCTTAAACACGGACAACAATTTAATAACCTTTAATTTAACCTCATTCTTTGTTTTTGCTTATCCATTTATCTATCTATACAGATGTACAAGTTAATGTGAGTTGTCAAAGGTCAATTTTGTCTATACAGGTATAGACAAATTTGACCTTTGATCACTCACAATATCTTGTACATCTATATTTATCCGTTTATTTATCAATTAACTTGTTCCCTTTTTTCAATCATTTTCTCTTTTTCTTGAAATATTGTTTTCTAACTCCCAAATACTACATTTCGAAATGACTCTCAATTTTATTAATTGCCTTGGACTCCCACAAATAAAAGACTAGTCACGTGGTGTATATTTTTATCGTCTGGTTATGGGTTTAGGTTGGGCTCTAATTTTTATCTCAACGCAGACGAATCTCTCAACGGGGTTCCAGCAATAAATTCAGCAGACGAACATGCTTATTTGATGTCGTCTGCTCTGAAACATGATCAATAACTCCTTGGATACTGTGAATTTGCTCTGACGTAATCATGCGCTTTGTCTTCTGGAAGAAACAAAGGGGCGTAACTCGATCGCCCATAATAATAAAATTTCTAAGAAGATATGATGAAACAACACTGCTTTGCTGGAATATAGTTTACATGATGATTTTCACGCAAATATATTCTTCGCCTGGCGTGTCTTAACCCTTGTCATGCTGTATAAATTACCTTACTGAACCGCTGTCAAATCATAGGGCTGAAAGCACTGATAGAACTTCTTGTTCAAAAATCAATATTTCTTTAAGAAATCCACTTCATAAACAACTCTAATAGGAAAAGTACGGAATATTGATATCAATGATAGTGAAATGTTGCATGTCGCAGATGAACCCTTTCCTGTTCAATCCCTGGTTTTTACGCCCCTGTGATTTTATAATTTAGAAAACATTGTAGAAAAAGAAGAAATAACTTGTAAAAAGCAATTTCTTCTTTACCGCAATATTTTGTCCTGCTGAAAATTTATCCTCTTTTCACTATATTTTAAAATTTCGACATGATATACGTTGCGTTCAAATATTCTCTCAACTCACCAGTAGTACAGGCTAAGATCAGACTTCACATCCATGCAGTTTGATCTTGCTCTATAGACCTGCTTAACATATTATCAAAGAGATAGTTTGATCAATCTAACGAAAATAATGCGAGTGAACTTGGATTTACGCTCATCATTATAAAGAAACTTTTAAGTTTTTAAAAAAAAGTCGTTAAAAAAAACACTGCTAAATTTGAGCAACATGGATGTTTTATTTACTTTGTGGTCGGGCCTAAAATAGATTGCTACAAGTTTATCAAAAGTCAAACATAACAAGATGGATAATCCATATAGGGTTATAATCCTAGTATACAATTAAACGGCACGAGGAAAGGGGCTTCTGTGAACTCGAATTAATTTAACAGGCTTAGAAACTTGAATGGTGGCTCCCGGACGATTGATGGACCCCTAGCCCAGCCCAACTCAGACAGGAAGCTCGATATTAATCCTTTCCTGCTTTGCCAAATTTCAGACCTGTCCAAATTCAAAGGTTTTGCAGATGAAAATTAAAAGTCAATTAAATTCGTAAAATAACAGCTCAGTGGGATAGAAGATATTGTAGAAAAAGAAGAAATTGCTTGTTA
This sequence comes from Fragum fragum, assembly GCA_946902895.1. Lineage (NCBI taxonomy): Eukaryota > Metazoa > Mollusca > Bivalvia > Cardiida > Cardiidae > Fragum > Fragum fragum. The sequence continues at coordinate 16,771,182 of OX336380.1, forward strand.
CAAGCAATTTCTTCTTTTTCTACAATGTTTTCTCAAAAATAAATTCACAGGGGCGTAAAACCCAGGGTTTGAACGGGAAAGGGGTAAACTGGGTAAATCTGCAAACTGTATCATCAGTAAAATGTTACAAAAGAGTAAAATGATTGGTTGGCGACCCAAACGTCGTAACTACAGCTTGAATCAGCTGTACTTGCCACATTAGGTAATCAAGCAGCCATTTTACTTTTAGGTTACATGTTACAGGGTATAAACTTTGCAAAATAATGTTGTTTAACCCATTCCCACACAATGATGCTTTTCGACGCCCCTTAAGGAAAATGCTTTGAAAAAGGCATTGGAATATTCAGAAATTGCTTGTTACAAGCATTTTCTTCATTATCCACAATTTTTCGTAACCCTTAATATAAAGATTTCTAAAGTTTCATAGCTTTAAAACTGTCGTCTGCAACTTCATTGAAATTGGACCAGTCCAAAACATTGTCGTCTGGTAATGGATTGATATCGAAGTGGGTCTGCCTGTCTGAGCTCGGAGGACTGGGCCAGCGGTCTGTCAATTGCTAGCCGGCGTCAAAATTAAAAACTGGTCCAAATTAAAAAAAGATTTTGAAAGCAATAGTTTTAACCCTTGTCATGCTGTATAAATCACCTTACTGAATAATTGTCAAATCAAAGGGCTGAAATCACTGATAGAATTAGTTGTTAAAAAATCGACATTTATTTTAGAAATCCACTTCATACACAACTATGGCGGGTAAAATACGAGCAGGAGGTATAGACTAAGATCAGCCTGCACATAAGTGCAGTCTGATCCTAGTCTACACCTCCTGCCAAATCTGGATTATTCCGGGTTCAGCATGACAAGGGTTAAATTGATAAAATGTTGAAAATTTCTCTGGTTCAGAGTCGATATATCGTTTGAAGTGAGGAAATTACTTGTAACAAGCCCCCCCCCATTTTTTGCGTGTATAAGACAGACCATGTGGGAAGGGTGTAACACCTATCGTGTTTTACAAAATTCTAGACTTTTCCAAATTCAAAGGATTTACTGACGAAAATTAAAAGTAGATTTAATTTGAACTATAGTCAGTCAGTAAGGTAGAAAATATTGTGGAAAAAGAAGAAAATGCTAAATACAATCATTCTTTCTTTTTCTACAATGTTTCCTCGGTTATAAAATCATGGGGATGTAAAAACCAGGGGTGGAACAGGAAAGGGTTAAAGAGATAACGATAAAACTAAACGCATCAGTCAGAGAACCATTTCATCCTTAATTCATTTAGCATTCGTTTTGACATTTATTGCGTTTCTTCGCGCATAACCGTGTTGTCACATGGTACAGAAAGCAAAAATATTTTTTTTAATAAGTATTAGTGGCATTCAAGGCAAACCATACAACATAGGAATTACTTAAGTCGCTTTGGCCCATTACGATACGATCAAATTATTGGGTGGTCCATTTTGAAAGAAGTTGCATACAACAACTAAAATTGACCCCCCCCCCACAAAAAAAATGATGATAATTATTGGCAAATAAAGTAGTAAACACATTGAGAATAAGATGAATTACCCTTTTCAATAAAAGTATCCATTAATCATATTTCCTAATAGCGTCAAAAAGGGATCATATGGTAATGCGTTAAATATAATTTGAACAAGGGCGAAATCGAATGAGAACGGATTTTTCAGTCTGAAATGGCTGTAAAATATCAATGATGACCTTTGCAATTGACAATCAAAGAAAAAATTCACCAATCAAGTTTGTTATTCAGACCTGTAGTGACCTTGGAACTCCGATAATGGCAAACATTTATACGAAATAATTTTATTGTTTTTTGCGACTTAAACGTTGTAACTACAGCTTGAATAAGCTGCAGTAACGGTGTTTACGTCACCAAACAACCGTTTTACTTTTCCCGTTATGATTGACCGATCGCAAGCCCCACCCACAAACTCAATTGGTCTCGCCAACTGACTCCAACAGGAAGTCCTGCTTCGTTTTTTAAGGCGCTATTTTGAAAAATTCATGGCCAGTAGCATGTAACTAAAAAGTAAAATGGTTGGTTGGTGACCTAAACGTCGTAACTACAGCTTTAATAAAGGTTAACAAAAAAGGCGGCCAATGTCGGAGTTGAAAAGTCAGGCCAGGGCTGAATAATTAATTTGAATGCTCGGTTGATTTCTTGAGTGACAGTCGCTATTTGTCAACTATGTTACTTGCCATAACTTTTCAGAATAACGCCGTTTAATATCTGAGGTTTACTTTAGGAGCTCAGGGGCGGGTACGTGTCTATCGATATGTTTTTTACGTCCCACACGAATGATGTTTTCCCATTAGCAGACGGCAAAGATTTGGATGGGTCCAAAGTGAAAGGAGTTACAGACGACAATTTAAAGTTTTGAAAAAGTTCGATTTTTTTTTTTTTTTTTTTTTTTTTTTTCATCTTTTTGGGTGGAAAATATTGTGCAAAATGAAAAAAATGCTTGTTGGGAGCAATTTCTTCTTTTTATACAATGTTTTTCCAATTGTTCTTCATGAGCGGCATTAGAAAGCGTCATTGTGTGGGAATGGGTTTAATGCAGAAAGCGTGTGACATGTACACTGTCCGGGTATTCTTATCCTGGTCTATAGAAAGAAAATCCTTTATTACATGACGTGTTATATTCGTTCATAATTCAACGCCTCTTTTGTAAACATCGTTATCTTAAGTAATAAAACTCATTTGTAGAATTTCTTACAAACCATGTTTATTTCACGTCACACCGCTTTCATTACAAACAATAAAGCTCCATTTTGCCGTTTTGATCATACAAAGTTTTATATGTTTTATTGTTCTATTCTAAATTTATTCAGATCGAGTGATTTGCACTTGAACTGATAAATTTGTTTAATCTGAATTTTTATGCCTGCTTGAAACCCATACTGATAAAGTAGCTGAAATGAATCGCGTTATTGAAGCCATATAAACATTTCTTTTTATTCTTATTGAATTGCATGAATCTAATCCCACACAGTTCCGCATTGTTACGCGCCTTAAGACTTTTTTTGCAAAAGGTGTGTTGAAAATAAAGAAAATTGCTTGCAACAAAACATTTCTTTTTTGTCCACAATGTTTTCTACCCGAAAAGATTTCTAAAATTCAAGCAACGTAGAAATGTTGTCTTCAAATTTCTAATTTGGACCAGTCTACTGTTTGTCGTCTAGAAATTAAGGATATAAGACAGTGTTCTAAAAACAGGACAACAAGCAGTAGATTTGGACGTTGTCGTTTAATAGAACAAGAGCACCACCCACGGGTGCCAACCCTCGACTGCGAGGTGCTGTATAATGCGAAAATTCTAAGTCGAAAAAGGGGCATAACTCTTACAAAAGTGCTTTAAGAGTTATCCCTTGACGGTCTAGATAGCTCTTGTGATGGGGTCAATACACATGCCAGGTTTCATGAGGATATCTTCAATAATAACAGAGATATGACCAAGGTTAAAGGTTGTCACGCCAACGCCGACGCACACGTCGCCAGGGTGATGACAATACCTCTCTCCGAAAACAGCCGAGATAAAAAATGGCTCGAGAAAGACCGACTGTACTATTTATAAATGAGCGCAAGCGTGACATTTCCAACCATTACACATGTGGGCCAAGTGGAGACTCAGATCAGCCTGTGCATCCGCACAGTCAGATCAGAGTCTTCATTCTGCACTCTGTAGATAGATACTAACCCAAAGCTTCTTTAACGATCAGCGAATATTCTAATTGCCCCGAATAGCTGTCTAGGTTGCTCAGTGTGTGCGAGTCACAAATGGCTTGAAATTTCACGCATAGGCTCAAAATTATATACGAGTTGTATTACATGTTCCGTAATATATCTCTTAACATCTCTTATTCTTTAATACGATTATGTTCTTTTTCAAAGTAAATGGACTATCTCTGATTAGTAATATCTTTTTTTTTCATAAATATTCAGTTATTCGTTTTCAAAAGATCAAGAGTGGATTTTTATTTGCCATGCGGGTCGCAAATAGGGATGGTCTATCAAGTTGAAAATTTCATCACACATGGATATTCTAAATTGTGCAGGAAAAGGATCGATGCTTATGTAAAAATGGTCATAAAACTTTGAACGGTGCTTTCATTTCTAAAACATTTTTCTAGCGTATAAATATGTAGGTTTACGGCCCTATCAAATCACTCGAAAGCATTATTACCTTCTCTGCAACGGGTAACTTGGCGATGTGTGAAATAATGTTGTGCATCTGTTCTTAAATCACCGATACACATTCGACATGCAGTGACGAAGATGAGGCAAATATACTAGTAAAGGGCATTGAAGTCTTGTAACTTGAGTTTACAGCATCAGAAAACAATGGAAAAGAAGGATAATTCGATTGTTTGTTTGTTTGTTTGCTTGTTTTAAGATTCCGATTTACCATTATAAATTTAATGCAATGTTAGATTAGTCATACGAAAAAAAAAAAAAAAACATACAAACAATGTCTTAACTTGAACGCGGAAGTTGCATAATGACATGTTCAAACCTTGATTGTAATCACCTGTCTAAAATTACTGGGCGTTTTAAATATGTCATTTTGTTTTGCATTTTTATTTCAAGGAGGGAACCCTTCAACCCTTTCCGTCGATTCCGATCAAAATGTTGTAACTCAAGCATCTTCGCGGTGTAGTTAGGTCATTTCGGCAACAATTCTTTAACGCGGTGTTCATTTTTGGCGTCAGAGTGACAGATGCTACGACTTTCTTGCACGCAAACATTCCATAACGTTGGTGGATGACCAAATATCGTAAATACAATTTAATTCAAACTGTATTTACGATAACTTGGTCGCAGACTCACAATGATTTTAATTATATTCCTACGAAAAAAGCTACATTAAGTTTGATCATGTTTGTTTAACCCTTTCCTGCTCAATCCCTGCTATTTGCGTCCCTGTAATTTTATACATGAGGAAATATTGTGGAAAAAGAAGAAATTGCTTGTCACAAGCAATTTGTTATTTTCCTACAATATTTTCTAGCCTGTAGGCTTTTTTTTCAAATTGCACTAAATTTTAGTTGTCTCAACTTCTTTCAAATAGGGAAGGATTAACATTTTGAAAATCAGAAGAGGGTTACGCCGTCAGGGAAGATGGTGGATGGATACAATTAAGCAAAATTGTTGAGATTAAAAAGGGTTTACTAGACGTTTGATGTGCTGGAAGTGGGGCTGAGCTCAGGATAGAGTTATTTCGATTTTGAAGAGTAAAAAATTCCATCATCTGTCAATCCAACCCTATGCTGTGGGTACTCATTGCAATCGCCCTGTGAAGACGATTCATATGGGTACCAACAACATAGGGTTTGGAAGAGAAATACCAGATTTAGTTTATCATCTCCCCATGTTATCAAGAGCTTTGAATAACTCAAAGATGTTATTTTAAGTTCAAATGTATGGACAGTTAATGTCATTCTATATGGGTGTTTTTGTTATAGTGTATTTTATTTCTGAAAAGGTATAGGTCTAATTGTAAGATAGCCCCGAAACCGTGAGTTAATCCTCAGTCAAATTCAAAGTATAGCATCGTCGTTTGGCGGCAATAAAATTCGAACCTCCAGTTTGAATAACGACAATATAAATAACATCGAACCTCTTTGACCTTCATGTCTCCATGTTTTTAATGAACACAAGCTGTAGTTAAGATCGTATTACTGCTGGCCAATGAAATTCTTTATACCGGCATTAAGTCCCTATACCTTTCAAAAACGAAGCTCCTTTTTACTTTTGACTGAGAATTGTAGCGTTGAAAAAACATTGTTTCGACTAAATGTTTGGTATCAGAAAAAAATCAAATCGTCGCAAAACTGACTCGTACCCACCACCCTGCGCTTTGTAGCTCAAGAAGCATAATTGGCCTTTGACCTACATTACCCCAAAACAATAGAGCAACTCCTTGGTTTATTGATAAGCTGTGTATAAAGTTTCAAGGGCCTCGGTCAAAAAGGTATATGAGTTTGAGCATAGAAACGGTTTTCAAACAAAATTCATTTGTGACCTTGACCTTTGAATATCAACAACTGCATGATGTTCCGAGGGTGCAATTCCATTGGCTCTAGAGAACGGAAACTAGAATTTCTACAGACGGACGGACAATCGGATGAACGGACGGACACTGTGAAACCAATACACCCTTTCTTACTTTTAGGATGGCGGATACAGTAAATAGAAAAATAAAAACACCGGATTTGATCAAACGTTCAACTATTATTCTTCTGTTATATCTCAATCAAAGAGAAAACATTTAACAATGTTCTTACAAGCAAGAAATAGGTCGACTATTTCTTGGCACTCAAACAGAGGCTTGTGAGAAAAAGAAAACAAGTAGACGCCCAGAATAAAATACAAACACGTACGAGACATAAACATTTGACCCCCTAATGTTTTACGTCTAAACAATTCAATAGTACCTAACCATGCTAACACAAGTATATTGCAGAACTCTTTGATTATTTCACTATCTTATTTCTCATCCAATCCCTATGATGTAGGTATTAGCTCCATTCATCTGAGGAGCCGTTCAAATGGGTACCAACATTATAGGGTTTAGTGCATTAACCCTTTTGCTGTTTTCCAAAATTTTAGACCCGTCCAAGTACAAAGATTTTGCAGACGTAAATGTAAAGTCTATTTAATTTGAAAAACAATCATTCAGTAGGGTAGAAAATATTGTAGAAAAAAGAAGAAATTGCTTGTACAAGCAATTTCTTCTTTTTCTACAATATTTTCTCTATCATAAAATCACAGGGACGTAAAAACCAAGGATTGAACAGGAAAGGGTAAATAATGAAATTTTGAAATATCGATGTCACCTGCCAACATTTTTTTCTCGTACAAACAATATTCTGTGTGTACTCGTAAGAAATGCCTTAGAGAAATAATCGACCAATCATGCCTGCATGTCAATCAATCAGTCGACCAATAAAAAACATGTTGGCCGCCATTTTTTGTTAACCTATTTTGTTAGTTTGGCAACTTAAACGTCGTAACTACAGCTTATTCAAGCTGTAGTTACGACTTTTGGGTTGTTAAAAAACAATTCTACATTACTGGCCATTGATTGTGATAAATAACGCCGTTTAAAATCGAAATAAAAGTTCCTATCCGAGCTCAGTGGGCGTGGCTGACAGACAAGACGGATCGCGGCTGTTAAAATCGAGCAATCGAATCATTCAATTAGACTGGAAGTATTTTTTGAGCTCCACCATTGGCCGAAATTTATGTGGTGCATTTTTGTTGGTTTGGCGACGTAAGTGTCGTAACTACAATTTATTCAAGCTTTATTTATTACATTTACGTCGCCATTATTTTTAGGGGGGGGGGGTACATATAAATAAAGATAATCTTTGATGTATGAATGGAACTTCAGTCTGTTGGAGCCTTTTTGGCGTGGCCAGTTATCCCACAATTGACCAATCGTGGGTATCAATCAAGAAATCAACCGACCAATCAAATTATGCATGTGCTCGAAATTTAGCTTAGAACTCAAACATTGGACGCCATTTTTGTTAAGCTTTCTTGATGGTTTTGCGAGTTAAAGGGCGTAACTACAGCTTATACAAGCTGTAGTTACTACTTTTAAGTCGCAACCCAACATTTGTATTTTTTGTTACATGCTACTGGCCTTAAATATTGCGAAATAACGCTGTTTAAAATCGAAGTTTGACTTACTGTAGGAGCCGATGGCGGGGCCAGCGAATGGTCAATTCTAATCTCATGGTTTTAAAATAAAATGCAGATTTTTTCCAATCTAATGCCTCGATATTTAAGTCTGGGGTTTTTTTTTTTTTTGTTGTTGTTGTTGTTGTTTGTAAAGTTGGAGGGACAACCGCTTTTAATCAGACACCACATGTTTATTTGCAGTTTGGTATCCATGTGTCGATATCATATTTTAAAATATTCGAGGCTTCAGTATTTCGAGTTTCGCAGGTTTGTATATTGAATTCGAAAAGTAAAAAATTAAATCAAAATCAGGAAATCCAAACAACCTGATAGAGGTAAAAGAAACTCAAAGTTCAAGTTTGTATTTTTCATTCACATTAAACCTTTTCGCGCTTGCGCACTCGAGGCGGGTTGTCGGGTTATCAAAGCTTTCAAATCAGTGGTTGGTTAACCGGTGTATGTTTTAAAGGTAAACGCCCATAGATAAAAAATTAGGTATTTTCGATTAAACCCTTTGCAACTCAATAAAAATATAGGAAAATGAAGCAGATAAACGAATCTCAAATTTACAAGGTTGCAAAAGGCTCAAGACTTTCGGCTTTGAGAGCGGGGGAGAAAGATTTAACCCTTTCCTGTTTTTCAAAAACTTTTAGACTGGTCCAAAACGAAAGAGATTACAGACGATAATGAAAAGAGGGTGCAATTTGAAATGAAACCATTCCATTTGGTAGAAAATAGAGTGGGAAAAGGAGAAATTGCTTGTAACTCTTTTTCCACAATGTTTTCACAAGTATAAAATCACTGTGGCGAAAAATCGTTGGTTTGTACAGGGAAAGGGGTAACGCTAAAATTCTATCTCAATAGTGACTATGGCATGTCAATGTCTTAGTACAAAATAGATCGTGATTGTTGTAGATGTACAATTATAGAAACTAATGACTGCTTTGTCCCACGTAATCTTCATGTGACTGCAATGTGCATACATCTTTTATAAGGACTCGGTTTCATTTCAGAAATTGATCGGCTGTGAAAGTTATCAATGATAATCTGTAATGAGTTCACGCTTCTTAATATTCATTTGATTCGCCATTTTTTGTAGATATTGTAAAATCGTGAAACTTCGTTCTAAAATCAAAAAGATGCAACATATTGCTAGCATATGGCTAAAGACAGTTAAAATCGAGATTCACCATTTACTTAAATGAGACTTAGAGCCTTGACTTCCTCTCGGCCACTCAAGCTAAATATCAAGCCCCACATTTACTTGAATGAGTGCTTACATTTTGCCTTGCTTTCGGCCACTCAATCAAAAACACCCAACATTTACTAAAATTAGGGTTAAAGCAATAACTTGCTTTCTATCACTCAAGCTAAAAATCAAGATCCAAAATTAACTTAAAAGAGTATTTAAGACTGACTTGCTTTTGGCCAGCCAAGCTAAGAATCAAGATCGAACATTTTCTAAATTGAGGGTTAAATCCTGACTTGCCTTCGGCCACTCAAGCTAAAAATCAAGACATTTTCTCAAATGAGTGTTATAGCCTTGACTTGCTTTCGGTCACTCAAGCTAAAAATCAAGATACCACATTTACTTAAATGAGTGTTAAAGCCTTTACTTGCTTTTCGGCCACTCAAGCTAAATAACAAGACCAAACATTTATTTGAATGAGTGTTAAAGTTTGCCTTGCTTTCTTCCACTAAAGCTAAAAGATCAAAATTAAACATAGCCTTGACCTGCTTTCGGTCACTCAAGCTAAAAATCAAAATACCACATTTACTTAAATAATCGTTAAAGCCTTACTTGCTTTTCGGCCACTCAAGCTAAATATCAAGACCAAACATTTACTTAAATGAGTGTTAAAGTTTTGCCTTGCTTTCGGTCAATCAAGCTAAAAAGCAAGATCCAACAGCTACTTAAATGGGTGTTAAAGCTTTGACTTGTTTTTTTTTTTTTTTTTTTTTTTTTTTTCAATTCAAGCTAAAATTCAAGATCCAGCATTTAATTAAATGAGTGTTAACCCATTTCCATACAACGATGCTTTTTCACGCCCTCAAGAAAAACAAATGAAACAATAATGTGTAAAACACAGAAATTACTTGTAACAAGTTGTTTCTTCGTTTTGCACAATGTTTTCTTGTCAGAAAGTTGTAAAATCTAAACTTTCATAACTTTGATTTATCGTATGCAACTCCTTTCAACTTGAATCAGTCTATAAATTATCAACTGGTAATCGGTAAGGGCCTTGACTTTAAAATGAAATTTTTGCAATTTAAACCCATTTCTTTCATAACATAAATAGAAAAATACAATTTAAATATCAAAGATATCAAAATATAATGCACTTCATCCACGAAACAAAAAGTCTGTCTTCAATGTAGGGTTGGTTCCTTTGGGAATCTATGAATTAAAAGTACATCTCCCCAGAAAATCAAAAGGGCAGGAATGAACATTGCATCTTTCAGACGCCTTCACACTGTGTGATGCCTATTTAACGAAAGAATACAGTTAACCTCATTCCCCTTGTTGTAGACAATTTTGGGTGGGTGGAGAAAAAGATAATTCAATGTACGCTTACCAGATTCCGTTTGAATTCAAAAAGACCCAAAGCAGCAGGCGGCGCATTTATACATTGTATAATGTAGGTTTACGTGGAGGAAAAAATATCTTAATCCATAACATGAAAAAAATAATGTAGGTTTACGTGGAGGAAAAAATATCTTAATCCAAAACATGAAAAAAATATATTAATCCAAAACTTTTAACGTACTGAAAAGTACTGTAAGCTATATCATATATATAGCAAAGCATTGTTTTGTTCAATAATCTTCATTGTCAAACGTTATCATGATAATGAAACGAGGTAAAAGTAACCAAGGAGTTAACCCATTCCCACATAATCCCTCCTTTTTACGCCTCACAAGAAAATGGTTGTGGAAAACAAAGTGGAAAATGAAGAAATTGCTTGTCACAAGCAATTTCTTCATTTTCCACGTTGTTTTCTACCTGAAGAGTTAAATTTATTAGAATTTTCAACAATTTGAAATTGTCGTCTGAAACTTCTTTGAAGATCGATGTGCTCAAGTGAGCTTAATACCTAGGAGATGCACTTGCATGCAGAGTTTGCAATATTCCTGAAATACATATGAACTATTTTTTATGGCGTAGGCATTTAACAGATTTAGTGGTTAAGCCTCCAGTGGCAGTTTGCACTCGTTGAACTTTGAGACGACCTCAACACTTTGTCTATTAACTTAAGCTATCAAAGCTGACGCTTTGCTAGCTAATAAAAAAGACTCAGTCTTGTTTGTGTTGTTACCTCAACCCATTCCCCGTATAACCCATTCCCCACCCAATGACGCTTTTTGACGTCTCCATGAATAAAAAGCTCTTGAAAACATTGTCGAAAATGAAGAAATTGCTTGTCACAAGCAATTTCTTCATAATCCACAATGCTTTCTACCCTAAGAGTTAAACAAATCTCGAATTCAATCCAATACAATTTGTCGTCTGCAACATCTTTGAATTTGGACTTGTCTACGATTTTTTCGTCTGGTCATTGGTCAATTACTCTTGTTATCACTGCTATTACTATTTCATCATGGTGGTCGCTTTATGATTATCACCATTATGTTTGGGTTGATTGACTGATTGAAGGGGGTTTAACGCCACTTTTAACAGTATTTCAGTCATATCCCGGCGGCTAGAGTACCTAACCACGGATTCATGGTATTTGTCACATCAGTACAACCACGGCATCCTTTCCAAAGTCTAGCTTCTTATTCCACTTAGTTTTATTATTATCCATCCATTGGTAGGAGACTAATGTCGAAAAGGATATTTGCCGTGGAATGGGATCGAACCCGGTACCCCATAATCAGGGTCCCACGAACTACCAACTACTAACTACCAACTATGGCTACGTTTTATTATGGTCGGGAAAAAGGTTTAGGATCTGTTGAAATATTTCTCCAATGATAATCAATGCATCCAATTGGACATATAAATATGTATTATTGTTATATATATTACAAATTTCTCTGTCCTAAAATAGTCTCCGCTCTACACCAAGCATTAAGCCACTGTCATCACGATGCCAGTATGCCAGTAGGCCACAGTATGTCTCTTTGACTCTCATTTATCCAGGATTCCACACTAACTGAATTCTGCCACAGGCCTGCAGGACCAGTTGGTTCCTTTTCTTACAGGTTCTTTTATGTGATGGAAGGTCCACAAAATCTTAGGTCATTTTATGCAATATAAAAGTACTCTTGTTATGAACTTAAAAGTGTGAAGTGCATAGGACTGGAAGCAAATATTGGTTAGAAACCGTGAGGGAAAAGACGAAATCGCTTGTTACAATATACCATATCCCCGCCAATAAAAACCATGTTTTACATCCATTCAATTTCTTTTTAAGGAATCTGATAAAGGGTCACCAAAGAATCATTCCTGTCAAATTTGGGCGAATCATTCTACCGGTTTCTTAGAAGATCTTCAACGTTTACACCATAACTATATGGAAGTCAAACACTTCAATTTAAGCCACGTTTTTCGTCCGATTTAATAAAGGGTTGCCCAAGGATCGTCCCTTTGTAATCAAATTCTGCATGGTCCTATTTTAGGAGAAGATCTTTAAAGTACAAAAATTCGGACGCACGCCCGAACGGACGGACGCATGACGAACACAATATCATGACAATAGCTCAATGGCTTTCAGTAAGTGGGAGCTAGAAATACAGGTAAAGAAAGGAAAGGGAATTCGGTCTGGCGTTGGGGACAGTTTTACGGGGCCTGTATTTTTTGTGGTTTATGTACAAAAAGACGGCATCCGACATTTTCATTAGCTTAAGAAAATATAGGGTACTTGTTTGTGCCAAGATGGAGAGTTGAATGAACGTTATATTCGCCTCCGCCCTCCACAAAACTGCGGACAAATGTGAATGACGACATTTTCCCAACAATGTTAATTGCCTATCAAAACCTCGTAACTACATTTTCTCCATTTTTTCGTGGAGATATATTTTCATACAATCGGAATTTACTACTCTTGATAAACAAAACAGAACGAAACAAATATGATTAAATTTGAGTTCACACCAATCGTCGCAATGGCCATGTACTATGCTAATAAAAGGAACAGTATGCACCGTTGATTAAGTTATTACCGGACGATATAATTAGCATCTGGTCTGGATCAAACGGAGCTGCAAACGATTACTTAATTTTATGGCATTTGCATATTAAGTTATTTTTGTCCGCGAGGACAGCAAACATCGTGGAAAATGAGGAAATTGTTGGATGGTTGTACAATACAGGGATCGTTTGGGATTGGGTTGAATCTATTTACTTGTAGCAAAAAAAACAAAGGCATTCTTCATCATATGGGATGAGACATCTGGTTAATTGAATTTAGTAATATAAATCCAGATAACGAACTTCTGAATTCAAGAATTTATTCGTTAAGGGTTTATAACATATTGTAGTCACACCCTGTAGTTTACAGATAAAATTCGTTATAAAAAATAGTTCCATGATGCTATGATGCGCAGAATATTGCTACACTACTTGTCTGTTGCTTTGTTTCCCGGCATAATTTTTCTTTATTTGAATAATCTGGCGCTGTCAAAAGAATATTTACCCTTTTCCAAACATCACCATTTTAGACTGATCCAATTTGAAAGGATATGTAGACGAAAGTTTAAAGTTGATGAAATATATCGATAGCTTAGTGCAAAAGCATCATAAGTGTCTATACAAAGTAAAGACACATATGTTGTTTTTACACTAAGCTAACGATATATCTAAAACAAAAAGATTAACTATCTGGGTAGAAAACATTGTGGAAAACGAAGATATTGCTTGTTGCAATCCTTTCATTTTACACAATGTTCTCCGAATTGCTTTTATCGAGGGGAAAAAACTTTATTGTGTGGGAATGGGTTAAATGCTTAAGTATATTTATTCAAAGACATTTCTTATTTCTCGAAAGAGTATTTGCAGCAACCAAATAAAATTCTGGCTAGTTTAACCTATTACCACATGATCCTGTATCATTATATGGGTTAAGATTCGCATAAACATGGATATATGTTGGCATGTTAACTTCACTTAACCAATTACCAGACACCAACATTTCAGAGTCCAAATTGAAACAAGATGCAGACCACATTTCAAAGTGTGCTCAAATCGGAAAATAAGAGCCAGTTAAGGTTCAGCAGTTTCTCCTTTTCCAACAAAGTTTTCTATAACCATGATTCTTTCAGGGAGACGTAAAGCGGGATTGGATATAAATGGATTGAACTGCTTTTATTGTTATTTCGACTGTTGATGATAGAAATGGTGATGTTGTTTTAACATTTATTGCACTTATTACAATCAGTATTATAAACAATCTGATTTCGTGTAATTCGTAGTCCCAGAGGTAAAATGGTTTAGTTGTGTTAGGACACAGCTCTCTATTCTTATCACAACTTTTAATAACTATACTATAATTGTTGGTAAGTCAGGGGGTCTGCGTGATTTGACATATAGCGTCGGCTTCCCGAAAATTAGTTCGAAAGTTTGATTTCTCGGAACAGCTATCTATCCCAGGATCTTTGCTCATCTACACCCTCTCTTGCCTGGCGAGCCAAGCGGGAACTGCAGATGGAACAGGATCATGGGTCTATCTCCGCGTGAGAAATCGTGAATTCGAATCAAGAGGGGCTGGTTGTGTGCAAGATACATTTAGGTATATCAAATGCCACTGTAAATATTTAACCACTTTGTTAAATCTATACCTGCTCGTAAATTTTCACCAAGTTTCTTAATGGATGCCGCGATGTCTTGAAGACGTCATAAGATGCTTGTTTCTATAAATAGCCCAGCTTTACGATTGATACGTACCCATCAACGACTTTAAGATTCTTGAAAGAGGCGTTCTGTGTATTCATAGTACACTTTTTATTAATAACAAGGGCGGCATGGAAAAGAAAACCGGTGTAGCTTTTGAGAATTCAGTTCGTTTTGTTGTTCTGATTTATTTGGACTCATTTCGGGCTCTTTGCAATTCTTCGAGATTTCTGTACCTGGAAATTTTCTATTTAAATATATGGTGAAAAAATATCATGATTTATCTGTGAATTCTCAAAGCATTGTCACCGCACCGCCGCCCTCGTGTACAGTGTTGAGTTCGGGCAGTTTACGTTTTCCCTTCATTGGGTAACTTGTAATATGTCTGTATGTATGAGTTTTTAGTGGTTTTTTTTTTGTTGTTTTTGTTATTGTTGTTATGAATTTGTGAAAATATTACAACACAACACAATAATTCGTATTTCATTATTTATTTTTTCTAAAGGAAAGAAACAGAAAACACCTCCGGTTCATTTGTTTGAAAGTTAAAATTGAATTGGTCAGAAAAAAAGTTATAATTGAAATGAGAGCGATATTTTTCTTTTAACCCTTTTAACCCAGTCCAACACAGTGGCGCTTTTGGACGCCCCTCAAAAGAAGCAATAAAAATGGACAACATTGTATAAATGAAGAAATTGCTTGTGACAGGCAATTTCTTCATTTTAAACAACGTCTTCTATCCAAAAAGTCGGGAAAAAAACAAAAATAGCATTAACTTTAAAATGTCGTCTGCAACTCCTTTCAGTCTTAAAATTTTGTCGTGTGGTAATGGGTTAATTTCGGACATTAAATTCACTCTGTTATGTAAAAGAACAAACAACAATATCATATCAAATTTATATGAAAAATACAAGACCAGTCCTGGGTACGAAAAAAAAAATTAGGAAAAAAAAAAACACCTATGAAATGGTGAAAATGCCATAATAAACTTGGTTTATCTTGATATATCTTGGTTGTGTCTGATTTACTGTTTCACGGGGCACTCACTTTATAATCGACACTGTGAAGCATCAGCGCTCAACAGCCATTTATTACCGCCGATTTGAACCAGAAAACATAAATTTGTCATCCCTTTTCTGCGTCAAATGAAAATAGCAATAAACTTGAATTTGAAACATGAAATCAAAAAGGACCCCCCCTCCAAAAATATCGTATAGGCAAGACTAAAAAAGAAAATTCCGACGCCTTGTTCCTTGGTTCTTGTGAACAAACAAAATAATAAATATACTAATTTCATTTAACAGAAATTTGACTTAACTCCCATTATTACAATTATTGACCGATCGGGGCTGCCAATAGATAAATTGGAAGACAAGTCCAATCATACATTTATTTAGATGACTTTGAACTCCAACATCGACCGACATTACTGTAAAACACTTTGTAGGCATGGCGACTTAAACGTCGTAACTACATCTTATTCAAGGTGTAGTTACGACGTTATGGTAGACAACGAACCATAATTTTACTTTTTTGTTTCATGGTACTGGACACAGACACACACACATATATACATATACATATATCGATGGCTTAGAGCAAAAACATAGTATGGCTCTATACATTGTATAGAGCCATACTATGTTTTTGCTCTCAGCCCTCGATATATTACAAAATTACGCCGTTTGTTATCGAAGTGGAACCACCTGTTGAAGTCAGTGGGCGTGGCCGGCGGAGTCAATGGGAGGGACCAGCGATCCGTCAGTTTGACCGTACATATTCGGAAAATTCTGTTGACAGTTTTTAAATTGTTTATATATGAATTATTACATTGATGTGCGGACTAATTGATCAACAGCTTCGCTTCACGAGGTCTAGAAAAGAGCGAGAAACACCTTTTTGTTCAAAATATGTCAACAAAACCCTATGTCGTGGGTACGCATTTGAATCGTCTCGTCGAGACGATTCCAAAGAGTACCCACGACATAGGCTGGGTTTAAATATAGTTGAAACGCTTAATCTAAAATACAATTTTAATCCCTATTTGTGGTTAGTTCTGCATATTATTGTATGTTGACTTGCAATAAAATGCCCTGGACAGTCCCGTTCAAAATCCGAACATCCAGCAATGTCCGTTTATGCCAGTTCCGAGGTGGTCTCGTTTTCTAAACATAGATATAAACGTGTGAGTTGCACTCACTAACTACTTTCTTAGGCCATAAATATCTACCAGTTAACGTACCATTATTAATAATTTTCATTTTTCACGAACACCGCCCAAGCTTAGGGCGTTTATTTTACGGCTCAGTTCATAATTTGTATCTGTTTTTAACAAACAAATCATAAAACGCTTGAATATTTCTGATGCTTTTCTTGAGATGAAGTTGCGCGTAAGAAAATTAAAACGAACATATTTCAAATTTGACCTAGGAAAGGAGGTGTTCATGAAGACATTTCCTAATAAGATAAAACTTTTCATTTTTTACAAGTCCAAAGTAAATAGCAGTCGATATGCACGTATAATTTTCTGAAAAAATAAATAAAATGAAATCAAAACCTTATTAATCGATGCAGGAAAAAGAACATCGTATTTTTTTCTGATCAAAATCGAGTGAAGTTCCGAGCACTTTTGTTCTACAAAACGCGTGGTTGTCGTGTGGTACAACACAAGCTTTCAATCAAATGTCCCAAGTTCGATTCTCTAAAGGGATTGATTAATATATTTGTTTACATATCGATATATTGTTATCCCTTGTCATGCTTTTTTTGTCTTGACAGGAGGTATAGACAAAGATCAGCTTGCACATATGTGCAGTCTGATCTTAGTCTACACCACCTGTCTATCCGTTTGAAGACACAATCGGTTCAAGGAATTAATTCTCAACAGAAATATTAAACCGCAATTAAGTCACCCAGTTCTTTCAGTTCTTTTATTTCGATGCAATTCTGAGAAAGCTATTTATTCAGCATGACAAGGGTTACGTTTTTATCAACCAAGGGATATTTATTCTCGGTGTGACCAATATATCGTAAATACAGTCTTATTAGAAGATCCAATAAAGAAGGTATACACAGGTGATTATAAACACGTTCGTCTTTACCCACATTGTTTTTAACCAGGCGTATAAGACCGAAAAGAGAATCAATTTAGATACCCGCTGATGAGATTATTACCAAGTCCCATTCATTCTGGTGTCAAAAAGTCCGCACATATAACTTCTAGATAAGATTAACCCTTGTCATGTCAGCCCGATTAGCTCAGTTGGTAGAGCACTTCAAGATCACGGGTTCGAGCCCTCGGCTGACCATATCTACTAACAAACTATTTGTCTTTCGGATGAGACGTTAAACCGAGGCCCCGTGTGACGATGCTATCAATCGAGCACGTTAAAATCGAGCGGGGCTCTCAGTAGTTTCGTCCTGTATCCTTGCACTATCCCCCGTAACAACTAACCGTCTTCTGGGGGCGTCGCTCATATGGGCATGTGCTACGGTAGCGACGATAAATAAACGGAAATACACAACCCTTGTCATGCTGAACCCGGAATATTCCATTTTAGTCAGGAGGTGTAGACAAGATCAGCCTGCACATAAGTGCAGCCTGATCTTAGTCTACACCCCCTGAGTTTCCCTTTCAAACCAGAGTTGTTCATGAAATTATTTTTCAAAAGATGTATTGGCCATTGAACGAGTACTACCAGTGCTTTCAGCCCTTTGATTTTAATGAAATTCTGAAAAGATTTTAAACAGCAGGGCAAGGATTTACTTTCAAGTGGTGAAAGTGTATTATCAGAGTGACAAGTTAGAAGACTTAAATCATAAACGTATGCTAATAGGGTTCAAAAAGCTCTATAAATAATTGTTTTGTTGTGTGAAACGCACGTGATTCAAAATGCGCGCATGTCAGTTATTAAGCGAACTATCATGACTGGGAGACCAGACGAGGACCCTAGAGTATATATTTCGGATCAGAAAAGACACGTCTGCTCTTTCAAAGAGACGTTCTGAAATTCATCAGTAAAACGTCGGTTTGATAAAGCTGTAGTTACGACATTTTGCTCCCGTACCGACATAAAGGCTTCTTTTAGTCATTTCCCACGCCGTCTCGCTTTTTAACGACCCCAAGAAATATATGTTGAAAATAATGAAATTGCTTGTTACATTGTTACATACAATTTCGATATTCTTTAAAATGTTTTCATTTTTTTCCTTAAGATGCGTTAAAAGATAGATTGTATGGGGAAAGATTGATAGGACAGTGCGTGGTTGATAATACAGTAATGGTAGAAGGGACAGTACGGGTTAATTTTACAGTACGTGTTGATAGGGCAGTATTGATTGATGGGACTGTATAGGTTGATAGGATACTATAGGTTTATGGGACAGTATGGGCTGATGGAATGGAATAGGTTGATGGAATAGTATTGGTTTATCGGACAGCATGGGTTGATGTGACAGTATGGGTTAATGACACAGTATTGGTTGCTAGGACAGTAACGTTTGATGGCATTGTATATGTTTATGGGACTGTATGGGATAAAAGTGACAATATGGCATTGACTTGATGTGATAGTATGGGTTGATAGGGCCGTATGAGTTGATGGGACAATATGGGTTGATAGGTCAACATGGGTTGAAGGGAAAATAAGCGTTGGTGTGAAAGCATAGGTTGATAGGACCGTATGAGTTGATGGGACAATATGGGTTGATAGGAAAATAAGCGTTGGTGTGATAGTATGGGTTGATAGGACAGTAAGGGTGGTCGGACAGTATGGATGGATAGGATGGTATGGGTTGGAGGGACAGTATTGGCTTATAGGATAGTATGGGTTGATGGGACAGTATGGGTAGATGGGTCAGTATAAGACTGTGGCGTTAAACATCTGAACAGAGAATGGCACGAATATGCGATATAATCTATACAACGCAAAATAAGAAAAAACATTATTTCCATATTGTTTTAATTTTTGGTCATCCTGTTGAAACTCAGGTTAAACTCTGACTGACATGAAACATGAATTTACTCGAGTGTCTAAGTTATCCATAAAATTTTCCCACGAGGCATTTTGGAAGCATATCTAAATCAATCTATGTCAAAACCACACTTGACCTCGTACGCCACTGCACAGGAAGTGACGTCATGCCCATTGGAGAGTTACTCCAAATGTCGTTTGGGGATTAGAAATGATATATGAAATGCTTTGCGTTTACTGGCTTCGAGCGATTACCTTTGCACATCATGCAATATCCGAAATGTCAAATTTACACCTTGATAATTTATAACAACTTTCTTTTTCAGGTAAAAAACAAAAGCGTGTCGTTTGTCGTATATCATGGTGGTTTGAGATTTAGTCAGCGAAATTCATCAAGATTTAACACAATCCATATTGTATTTAACGACTAGGGTATGTTTTATTTGAAAATAAAATGTGATCAAATAGACCATACCGCTAAGAGGGGGATTTTTGCACGACAGTGTCGAAGCTGATTTACGCCATTTTACAGATTTCACCATCCCGTCCCTCAGGATGGCAGTTCTTCAATGTGTCGGTTTATTACCAACAGCCAATATCATGGTCAATTTCATCTGTCGCGATTATGCTCTTGGAGATTTGTTGTCATGGTAATTGTGCTTGCTCAACAAACATATCCTCGGTGCCCGAGTAAAATGTCGTAACTACAGCTTTATTAAAGCTGTAGTTACGATATATCACTCGCGCATCGACGAAATGGTTTTACCGATACGTGACCAGACACGCCACTCCTTCGAGGAGCGAACTGCTCGAACTGGCCAGGGTTTATCAGTTTATCTTTATTTATTGATTTATTTTATTTTTGTTTAAGCTTGTCATGATCACTCAACATATTCTTATTTTCGAAACACTGTATGTTATCAACCTCTAATAGTTCGATTATCTTTATCAAACTTTTTTTCAAGAATCATCTAGGGGTTCATATTGTACTTTCAACGTAAGCAAAGATTTTATCAAATTAGCTCAACGAAGTTAATATTTAGTTTGATTAGTAATAACTTGCTTGCATAACGAATCAAGAAACGGGGTGTAATCTGCAGGCGAACCTGAATGTTGGGGCGAGGTAGGGTTATTAATTTTCGTCTTTTCTTAACAAGCACCGGTACCCTTCTATGTGTAACAATGCAGTTTTCTGATGGACTTTTAGTGAAATGTACAAATTCGCCGATCGCTACTTATATGGCCCACTGAGCTTAGACAGAAAACTCTACGTCGACTTTAGACGTCGTTATTTTGCAAAAATTTATGGCAAGTACCTTATAATGAAAAGGAAGTATGGCTGGCGGGCGACCTTAACGTCTTAAGTACAGCTAGAATAAGCTCCAGTTACTACGTTAAAGTCGCAAAATCAAGTTCTTTACATAAATGCCGTCCAATGTTGAAGTTCACTTCCGGTCTAAATGAATAATTGGGTTGGTCAATAGTATGTTTTATTGACAGTTGCGATCGGTCAATCATTGGGTTCGATCTCTTGTCGCGGCAGATATCCTTTCCGACATTCGTCTCCTACCAATTGGTGGATAATTGTAAACCTGTGTGGGTTAGTAGCTGGAGGCTCGGAAAGGATGTAGTTGTAGTACAGGTATGAGGAATGAAATTCCACGAATCTATGGTTAGGTGCCCAATTAGCCGAGATATTACTGAAACATTAAACACCATTCAAATAAAACAAACCATTCCACTAGTTGAGTTAAGGCATTAAAGGATTAAAAAGTTATGAATGAATGACACTTGGTGGTAAGGACTAGATAAAATCCGGGTGTGTTCGCTATTTTCATGCTTAAGATATTTTCGCCACGTAAGTCAGTTTTTATCACCGTACCATTAAAATCTGTTGAGCACCCTTAGCTAGAATCAAAACACAACATACAAAACATGTGTGTGTATATCGTCTACATACAACAAATAGGGAATGTTGCGTTACGATAGCGATACAACATCCTGTAAATGCTTCGAGCTGCGGACGAAAACTTATATATTTCAAGAACCGAAGGTCGTACTAGAACATTAGAGAACGTCTAAATATAGCAAAGTGCAGACACCATTTAACAGCGTCTGCTATTTGCATTATACACAATTGAAAATCGCTCGACCCGCCCACTTACTCCGTTGGCCACGCCCACTGACTCGAACAGTTAGTCCCGCTTCGATTACACTGTTTTGATCTCCATTATTACATTGATGTATTGGTTATCTATCAACTAAATCTCGCAGACAAGGCTATTGGTGAAAATAACGGTATAGTAATTGTTATTTTTTGTTGTTGTTATATTATTTACTTGGCAAATTCTTGTTCCGTCCCTGGTTTTTACGTCTGTGTGAATTTATAATTGAGAAAAAATGTAGTAAAAAGAAGATATTGTTCGTCACATGCAATTTCTTCTTTTTCTACAAAATTTTCTAATCTGCTGAATGGTCATTTTTCGAATCAAACCCACTTTAAACTTTCGTCGGCCAACCCACTTTAAACTTTCGTCTGCAATCATTCGAATTTTTGCAAGTCTAATATTTTGAAAAACAGGATAGGGTAAAAGGCCGTTCCTATAGACTCCGGCTCACTGACACAGTCATAACTTGTTGACACTAGTTGATCTTCACTATACTTCTTCGGCAATAATGTAATCTGACCCAATTGAAAGAGCAAACGGGTACTCTTCCTTTACGTCAGTGGAAGTAAGGGCGTTGTCAGATAACTGATTCATGGGCGGGTGCTTCGTTCCACCAGATACGCTTGGTTTGTGGTTCAACCAAGGGGAAAGTTTTTAATTTTATAACCGTCTATTTTCCATTCAATTACACTTATTTGGTGCACTAATATTTGCGTAACACATATATTAAAAAATAGGACAAATAGCACAAATGTTACAGACGAATTAATAATACAACAATAAGCTGTAGTTACGACGTTTAAGTCGCCAATTGATCAACAATGTTTCAAAAATAGGCGGCCGTTGTTGGAGTTCAGATCTCAATTACGGGCTGAATGAATGATTCGATTGGTCGATATATTCCTCGATTGACAGCCGCGATTGGTCAATTGTCGTTCACCAATCGGCGCCTAGGTAGCCGCTTAACCCATTTCCACAAAAGAAAATTTTAGACTAGTCCAAATTTAAAGAAGTTGTAAACGATAAGTTCAAGTTTGGTTTGATTATAGAAATCTGTTGTAAACGATAAGTTCAAGTTTGGTTTGATTATAGAAATCTGTCTTATAGGGAAGAAAATACTGTGGATAATGAAGAAATTGTTACAAGCAATTCCTTCATTTTCCATAATGTTTGCCCAAAGCCTTTTTACTTGAGGGCAGTCAAAAAACGGGACTGTTTAGAAATGGTTTAAATGGAACGAGAAGCTTCTGGCTTTGAAATACTTGCGTGAGAAAAGACAAAAAACAATGGTTTATTGTATTTTTTGTATTTCCGTTTATTTATCGTCGCTATCTTAGCACATGTCCATATGACCTACGCCCCCAGAAGACGGTTAGTTGTTACAGGGGGTAGTGCAAGGATACAGGACGAAACTACTGAGAGCCCCGCCTGGTTTTTTAACGTGCTCGATGGATAGCATCGTCACACGGGGCCTCGGTTTAACGTCTCATCCGAAAGATAATAAGTTACTGAGTTGATATGGTCAGCCCAGGGCTCGAACCCATGATCTTGAGGTTTGAAGTCAAGTGCTCTACCAACTGAGCTATTCGGGCTGA
Source organism: Fragum fragum (assembly GCA_946902895.1). Taxonomy (NCBI): domain Eukaryota; kingdom Metazoa; phylum Mollusca; class Bivalvia; order Cardiida; family Cardiidae; genus Fragum; species Fragum fragum. Next base: position 16,794,456 of record OX336380.1, read on the forward strand.
CAGGGGGTTGATTGTACTACCGCCCAGATATAATACTATTAAAAATGGCGCTAAACCTTGTGCCGTGTCCTTGGACGAGAGGTAGAGCGTCGGCGTCTCAATCAAGATCCCGAGTTCGATATCCGGGAGTGGCTTTCGATCTTGGTTCAGTCAATTGCCCACATGATCGGTACGATTCCTGGTATATTCTTCAGGAGGCAGAATCGAGAGAGATTTATCTAAGTTGTAAGAACTTTTGTCCCCATGGGTGTAAAGAGGTATAAATCAAACCCCATGCAATCATTCAAAAGTTAATTAAAAGAGAATTTCTCTGCGACCAAATCAAAGTTATTGACATATTACAAAACAAAATGACTTTTATACACTTTTTGTACTTCATTTTTTTTATCAGCATCTCATCTTCAATTCATGATTTCGTAATGCGTTTTATCAGAGTAAAATCTGAATGGTTTCGGTGTAAGGCACATGCCTAGAACGAAAAACTGTGAAATGCAAAAATTTACATATAGGACTATTTGAGATGAAACGAGATGACATGCAATATCATTTTAGATTGAAATACCTTAGTAATGTATCTTGAATCTAGAAAATACCGAAATACAGCGATTTCATAGGAACAAGAGGCATTGAGTTTAACCCATTCCCACACAATCCTTCCTTTTAACGCCCCTAAAGAAAAAGGTTTTGAGAAACATTGTGGAAAATAAAAAATTGTTAACCACAATGTTTTCTGTCCAACAAGACTAAAGAAATAGAATAAAATCAACTCAAAACTGTTGTTTGCAGCCTCTTTTCAAACGAGCTCGGAGCAGAGACTCAGATCAGCCTGTGCATCCGCACAGTCTGATAGAGTCTTCGATTTGAGCTTTTTTGGGTAGTCATCGAATTAAAATTTCTTAAAAAATCTAGAACAAAAATAGTCTTTATACACTATGAGCCTGCACCAATGCTGCTCAATGGCTACCAGAGCTACCGATAGAGGGGATATTTTGGATTTTATGTTTGAATATTTCAATAGTACTAGCACAAATCCTACATTGTGGGTACTTACTGGAATCCTACTATCAGGACGATTTCAGTGAGTTATCACAATATAGGGTTTCAATGAGAAATATGGATAGTGAACTCGTGTAACCCCTTCTTATCTGTACCCCTGGACTCTACCCTTAAAGCAGATCGTCGATGCGAGAGCAAAATGTCGTAACTACAGCTTTGATAAGCTGTAGTTACGACATTTAGCTCACGCACCGACAACACGTGTTTTGTTGTTGTTGTTGTTGTTGTTGTTGTTTTTTAAATAACACGCAATGACTCAATACATTACGTTATACATAACCCCTTTCTTCCTGCATCTACTCCCCTTGCTTTGTTAGCAGACGAATCGTGCATACATAAATGAAATTCACGCCCAAACAGTCACGCATGCTTCTATTTTTTACTCTGCACTTTTTATTGTTTACATTTCAATGTCAAGGGCCTGGATTACACAAGCATGAAACTGAAAATTACCTCGGAGGTAGAGCGCGAACATAAAATCAGCACCAAATATCGAGAGCCTAGAGCTAAAACATAGTATATGGCTCTATACAATGTATAGAGCCATACTATGTTTTTGCTCTAAGCCCTCGATTTTTCGAACATGTAAAGAGAAAGAGAGTAATCCAGCATTGCGCTTGTTCTAATCTTATCGATCACCATACATTCAATAGCGTTTTCTAACACCCTATAGAAATACAATGATAGAAGACTTTGTAGGAAAAGGAGAAATTACTTGTAACAATCAATTTCATCTTTCCTCGCAATGTTTTCTACCCTATTTGGCAGTTATTTACCAATTCTAGCGCAAGTTCAAAATTCGTTTTCGACTTCTTTCATTATGGACCAGTTAAAAAATGGTCTAGTGGTAATGAGTTAAATCGTTGTTGTTGTTGTTGTTGTTGTTGTTGTTTTGTTTTAGTATAGGAATGTTGAAGGTTCTAGGTTTTGGGAATTAATGGGTTGCACCTGTCAATCAAAGAAGCGATCGACCAGTCAAGCCATACATTTAGACTGGCCTTGAACTTAAAACTCCAACATTTGTTGACATTTATGTTCAACATCCTTTATAGGTCTGGCGACTTAATCGTTGTTACAACAGCTCGTTCAAGCTAATTGATCGTCGACCGACCATTTTTACACTTTTGTTACTTTTTGATCACAAATTTTGCGAAAAATGCCGTTCGATATCTTAGTGTCTAGCAATCCGTCAATTTGACCAATCACGGATGTCAATTAAGGAATCAACCGACCAATCAAATAATTTATTCAGCCCGGACCTGAGATTTCAACTCCAAAATTGGCCGCCATTTTTGTTAACCTTTATTGTATGTTTGGCGACATAAACGTCGTAACTACAGCTTATTCAAGCTGTAGTTACGACGCTTAGGTCGCCAATCAACTATTTTACTTATTCATTACATGCTATTGGCAAAAAAATTAATTGCAAAATAACACCGTTAAAAATCGAAATGGAACTTCTTGCTGGAGTTTATGCTTATGGAGTCAGTGGGCGGGGTTAGCGATAGGTCAATTCGGAACCCATCTCTAAATACCTATTCCTACTCAATTGACAAATGTCACTGAGTCACTTTATAGAAGTCGGAATGTACCGAAAATGACAGTAAACACTGCATTAGCTGCAAAGATACCATTAAAATTATGTTCATCAAATACAATCAAGCAATACCCGAAGCCGCTAAATCTAAAATCCTCGCTCTATCTATTTACATAGGTAGACAAACGTAGGCCAACTATATTTTGCTAAAACATTCGCGGTGTTTCCATTGGTTAATAAGCACAAACCAGGAAGATATTTTTTTCAGTTTCTTCAGATCAAATTATACAATAAAGACTGTTTAAATGTTTTAGCAGAATTCATACCGCCGAAAAGACAGCTACACTCAAGTTTATCTTAAAATTAGTCAATCAAGTAAGAAAAGATATGATCTCATTTAAGATTATCTAATTGATCGAATTCCTTCCACCTTGTGTCACCTTTGATTTAAATTCTACATAGAGTTGATGTTTATCATAACTGTCATGATCGTTGCTTGTCTTGTTGTATCTTAAATTTAAATATTTCACCAATACTCCCGTAAACCTTATGTTCTAGGTACAATAATAATAATAATAATAATAATAATAAATTCTTTATTTAGAGAAGGTAGCACATTAAGCTAACATCATACATTAATCAAACAGATAAATGAATGAAAAACTTATTTTCAATGAGGCCTTCTGTAAAATAAAAACAAGCAAACAAAAACAGGATCTGAAAAAAAATAAAATATATAAACATGCGGTGAGAAAGAAAACGCATTTTGATGATAAAATCACGAAAATGAAGTTGATGTTCTTATTTATATTATATATATAAATATATATAAGATGGTGTATTGCAAAATTATTGATTCTCTATCAGTTCATGGTGTACTTGTAACTTTAAATTTGGTGATTGTCGATTGCCAAGACGATTCAATTGAGTACCTACATCAAGGGGTTTCGCTGAGAAATATGAATTTTAGAATGCTGTTAACCCCTCATATCCTGACCTATATGGTCCAGATTTATTACATATTTATGCTTATGTGGCATGTTAGTTCTACTTTGGCTTTAGGAGTTGTAGGCCCTGTGCGTAAACTGGCAATACAATAAATAATGAACCCTTAACGTTCAGAGTGACCAACTCGGTGGTGTGAAAATTATCGACATTAGTCAACTTGTGCAGGTTGACCAAGGTCAAAATTTAACACCCTGAACATATTTTTGCTAAGGTAAACAGGTCAATCTATTGACCAACAATGCCCTATTTTGGTAACCGGCCACTTGTTTAACCAGCTCCCATACAATCGCGCTTTTAACGCCTCCAGAAAACAAACTTTGGTCAAAAATTGTTGAAAATGAGGACATTACATGCTTGTTTCTTTATTATCCTCGATGTTGTCTACCGGAAAAGGTAAAGATCTTTAAATTACACCGACTAAAAACTTTCGTCTGCAACATCTTTGAATTTGGACCGGTGTGAAAATTGTCTAGAAATCGGTGAAATTTCTAAATCTCGAAATGGTCGATTGGTCTCGTGTGCAAAAAAGAGTGCGCAAACTTCAAACAGGCCATTGCACCAGAAGATCAAATGGATCTATGTCATGGACCCCTAAGTATGTGTTAGTTTTGACGGCGAGTGTTAAAGTCTAGTTCAAGTGCAGGAAGATAAAAGGTATTATGTATATTCACAATACTTCAGTCGAAGAGACCTTAACCCTTGTCATGCTATATAATTCACCTTACTGAACTATTGTCAAATCAAAGGGCTGAAATGACTGGTAGAACTTGTTAAAAAATCAACATTTCTGTTAGAAATCGACTTCATACACAACTATGGCAGGAAAAGTACAAGCAGGAGGTATAGACTAAGATCAGCCTGCACATAAGTGCAGTCTGATCTTAGTCTACACCTCCTGCCAAAACCGGAATATTCCGGGTTCAGGATGACAAGGGTTAACCCATTACCAGACGACAACATTTTTGACTGATCCCGATTGAAAAAAAAAGTTTCAGACGGCAATTAAAGTTTATGATTTCTTTTAACTTTCTTGGAAAACATTGTGGGAAATGAAGAAATTGCTTGTTACAAGCAATTTCTTCAATATCCACAATGTTTTCTACCCCAAAAATGAAAATAAAAATCAGAACTTCATAACTTTTAAATAGTCGTCTGCAACACCTTTCAATTTTGGACTGGTCCAAAATGTTGACATCTGGTAATGGATTAAAGAAACACAAAGATACGAACAACACTTAGCATAAGAATCAAGGAATTAATTACATTGCACTGGTTATGTATTTGCACTAGTTAACTACAAGTTGAAAGGTCGACTTACATGACTTTGTTTCGTATGTTTCCCAGCTGTTTCCCTTTCATTAATCACATGATTAGCGGATCGCTAGCCACGCCCACTGACTTCCACAATAAACGGCGTTCTTTTGCAAAATTTATGGACACTAACGTGTGACAATAAAATAAAACAGTAGGTTGGCGACCTTTAGCTTGAGGTGTACTTACAACGTTTTAAATTCAAAACCAGGCAAAAACGCTTCAAATAGATGTCGGCTAATGTTGTTCAAAGTTCACTTCTAGTCTAAATAAACGATTTGATTGGTTTAATGATTCTTTGAATGGCAATCACTATCAGCCAATTAACCAATCCTTGATCGGTAGTAGATTGGTAGTTTTTAATGTTGTCCAGAATGTTTAGGCTTGATAGAAAACCAGGCTTATGACTTGTGTATATCAGTGTACTATGGACTGTAGGATCGAAACCTGCTATTCATGAAGACATGGGTTAACCCATTGCAACACAATCCCTCCATTTTACGCCCCTCGAGAAAACAGATTTGGAAAACATTGTGGAAAATGAAGAAATTGCTTGAATCAAGCGATTTCTTCATTATCCACGATGTCTTCTATCCAAAAAGAAGAAAGAACTTAAAATTCCATCATCTTGAAATTGCCGTCTGCAGCTTCTTTCAATTTGGACCAGTCTAAATATTTTGTTGTGTGGGAATGGGTTAAGGAATATTGCGGCCCTAGCGAAGCCTAATTGACCAATCACTGGCCACTTAATCCTTTGGACAGGCCCTCTGACTCCGACATGGACGTCTCGTCTCGATTTTAAACGGCGTTATTTTGCAAAAATTTTAGCCATCAGCATGTAACAAAATAATGTAGCTACAGCTTGGATAAGCTGTAATTACGACGTTTCAGTCGCCAAACCAACAAAAAGGCTTAACAAAAATGACGTCCAATGTTAGAATTTATAGCTCAATTTCGTGCTGAATGAATACTTTGTTTGGTCTGTTCATTCCTTGATTGACAGCCGCGATTTACAAATCTAAATAAGGCTGACAAAACAAATATATTACTAATTGTTCATAAAAAACTAGCTGGTGGTTTGGGAAATAAATGCTTAAAATAGGATCATCTATAATGATAAATGCCAAGTGTATTTGTTTATGATCACTGTAACAAAAACTATGTTACGGCATTTGTCATGTTACAGCGATGAAATGCGTCTTTAGGATACTTGCTATAACGATGAAATGTGGCTGTACTATACCCATCACAGCGTTCAAGTCCGCGTACCAGAGGGTAATTCGGTTCAGTTTCGCTTTGCATGAAAAATCAACGGAAATGGGAATTTCGTTTAGAAATAACTTTCCCCATTACGTAGTTCTCAGGAAGTTGCGATGTAATATGAAAATCATAAATCTGAATTTCGGGATTAGCTGATTAGAAATCGTGGCAATCTTGGAATCCCTTAGAGCTAATATGTGACAAAATATATAGCATCAAGCAGAAGTCGGTCGGGATTTCTAACCAAATTGAATATATAGTTGGGTAGAATGGCCATCCTGTGGAGTTTCTTCAAAAGCGAAAAGTTCGTTCCTTCGCAGTTTTTGTGAATCACGGCTCTTTGGCATGAATCGGGAATCATGCATGTCTGAGAAGGTCTTTTTTAGCGTGACCCGTCTTGTTTTAGCCTGTGCGTGATATTTACAACAATTTTACAGAAATGTGCGTGATGCACAAACACTAAGCGGCCTGGGCAGCCAAATGTGCATTTACACTTAAAATATTTGGTGATAGTCTAAAGATTCTTTCGGTCACTATCTATCAATAGAGTGCATAGTGAAGACTCAGATCAGACTGTGTGGATGCACAGGCTGATCTGAGTTTTACTTGGCATATATATAAAACTGTTGGTGTCTATCGAGTGCATAGTTAAGACTTTGAACAGATTTCGCGGATGCACTGGCTGATCCGGGTCTTTACTTCGAACACACGTGTAATTGTTTGAATTGACACGCATTGGCCCGGTCGTTTATAATACAAGATACGATAGACTGGGATGATAGATGACAACTTAAGAAAATGCCACTGTGTGTACTACACTAGAGAGATTCTGAGATCCAATAACCGAGAGAGAAAAAAAATGTAGAACAAAAGGTCAATTATGTGGTATAAGGGTTTGGGGCGGATATTTAGTTGCATTTAATAAAGCAAGTATAGGCGTTTCCTTCTACCATCTCTTTACTTCATAGCTTGTGGATCCATACATAAAGGTACCCTTACAAATTTATCAAATGGTTGTTTGAATGGGGTTTATCGCCGCTTTAAACATTTTTTTCAGTCATATCACGACGGCTGGAGCACCTAACCATGGATTCCTGGTATATCTCGCACCAGAACTACCATTACATCCTTTCCTAGCCCCCAGCTACTATCCCACTTAGGTTTAGGATTATCCATGAATTGGTCAGAGACAAATGTCCGAAAGGATATGTGCTGCCGCCGGGGATCGAAGATATATTTTTGAAAATAAACCAATCAAAAGGTGCCCATTCTAAATTCAGGAATCTGTGAGGACGGACAAGTTTATACACCGGTCAACCTTCAGAATACGTACAGCCAAACAAGGATCAAAACTGTTTGAAATTCTCCTTAAGGTCATTTTTGTCTGACAAGCCACTATTGAAAGAGGATTAATCCTTTCCGGTACAAACTCTGACTTTTTAAGTCCCTGTGATAATATACTTGAGAAAATATTCTGGAAAAAGAAGAAATTGCTTGTAACAAGCAATTTCTTCTTTTTCCACAATTTTTTTCATCATATAGGATGGTCACTTTTTGAATTGTACTCACTTTATTGTGTCGTTTACTACTTCTTTGGAAAACAGCTAGTACATGGGTTGACATGTTTGTTATTTAAGGCATCTTTCAGTTTCAAAGAATCTTGTAATGCTTAATGCAGCATGTTTTCCTAAACGTTAAAATGGACTTTTCTTTTTATATTCAACGGTTTGAAATGTTGTAGTTAAAGGCTTTTCATCTCCTAAAATAATTGATTGACTGATTGAATGGGGTTTAACGCCGCTTTTATCATTTTTTTAGCCATATCACGGCGGCAAAAGCACCTTACAATAGATTCCTGGTATGTCTCACACCAGTACTACCACTACATTCTTTCCTAGCCTCAAGCTGCTATCCCACTTAGGTTTACGATTATCCACTCATTGTTGAGAGACAAATGTCTGAAAGGATATGAGCCTCCGTCGGGGATCGAACCCATGACATCCCACGGTTGAAAATTGGAAGTCTGATTCGCAATCGACTGCGCTATGACGGCGGTATTTCTAAGGATAAACAAAATAAGATTAGATATCCTAGATGTACTCCAGGGTAGGGGTTAAAAACTTGTTGAAATATGTCAAAAGGCTGTTGGAAAGCTTTTATTACTAATTTTTCGAATTATGATAAAATAGTTTAAAATACATTCCAACACCGGCTTGAAGTCCTCACATGTCTCAAAGAAACGTGATTTAAAAATCAAGTGGTTGTGAGATCGTAGATCGCCTTCAAATTTAAGTTGTTGAACATCATGAAATAATTAATTTTTAGTTTCGTCTATCAGGGTTCTATCATTAAATCATTTCATCATTTTATATATTTACTTACACACCATTAGTTAATTTATTCATTTAATTGTTCCTTTCTTTATCTTTTTATTCATTTTTCATTTATTATCTATGTTGTACTAATTCGTTAAAATGTACAAAATGATAACTAAGAATTTAAAGCAACTATTTTATTACTTTGCAGACTTTATGACCAGTAGCATGTATCAATAAAGTAAAATGGTTGGCTGGTGACATAAACGTCGTAACTACAGCTTAAATAAGCTGTAGTTACGACATTTAAATCGCCAAACCAACAAAAAAGATTTACAAAAATGGCGGTCAATGTTGGAGCTGAAAGCTCAGGTCCGAGCTGAATAAGTTATTTGATTGGTCCGGTGATTCCTTGATTGACACACCCGATTGGTCAATTAAGGTAGGAACTAGACCCACCAAGTAATGTATAAGATCAAGAAACTATTTTGCCATCGAGAATTCAAAGATTTTTTTTTTTTTTCGCCTGGAAATATCAATAAAATGGCGGAATAATTACCTATACACCCAGAGTTTATTAGTTTTCGATCTGATTCCAAATTATTACAAAAAATCTGATTTCGTTGACCCCCTGACGTTACGACAGGCAACCTGCCACAGTGGATCGCTGTGTTCTTGGGCTCTAATATTTTTGAATAAAGATAAATCACGGGTAAACATACTGTTTTATGATTTCTGATATGGCGAACGTGCTAGACCCACCCAAAAACTTATAAACAATGTCTACAGAAGATCTTTTGTGATAAAAATAGGGGTTTTTAGACAGGAATTTGTTGAAAATCACGCGCTTCCTATCTAAGAACTTAAAGAAATAATAAAATATGCATTGCTGGCAATTTCATGCGAAAATAATTCGAGATTATTTTAACCAATTCCCACACAGTAATGCTTTAAAAACCCTCTTAACATAAAACTTTGGAAAATATTGGGGGAAAAGTATCAAGCAATTTCTTCATTATCCACAATTTTTCGAATATAAACGGACTTATTTTGAATGTTTTGGTAGCATGCAATAAAAAGTGATAAGGTTGGTTGGCGACCTAAACATTGTAATTACAGCTTCAATAAGTCGCCAAACCAACAAAAATGCTTCATCTAAATGCAGGCCAATTTGGAGTTCAAAAGTCACCTCTGGTCTAAATGATTAATTTGATTTGTCGTTGAATTCTTTGATTGACAATCTCGATCCGACCACAAGCATTGCGTGATCTTCAGATAGGTGGAATGTCAGCATACTCGGATAACCCGGGGGTCTCCTTGTTTGCTACGCTACATCGATGTAGCGTAGCAAGTAAGGAGATCCCGGGGTATCCGAGGATGGAATTTGACCTCCTCGTTGAATCGCAGGGACAAGTTTGAAAGTCTAGTACTAATTGAATAAAAATGTGTTACTATGATGAATGGTGGGCGTCAGTCATCTGGCAGTTAAGAGATGAATGACCCCCCGCTAGTGAACACGGACGGAGGTAGATATGTGTATTCGGATTTACATTTATTCGGACACTATGTAACATTGGTTGATATCTCCGTTTGCGACGGAAATAACTTGATCGTGTCCTACCCAAGGATAAAATCGAAAGTCGATGACGGACAGCTGTATCAGTTTGGACAGATAACAAGGTACGGATGGCCAGACAAGATTATCACCTCGGGACTTGTATATTTATGCAAATGAGATACTAGTAAACGCTTAACCCAGTACCAAACGACAAGATTTCAGACTGGTTGAAATCCAAAGAAGTTGCAGATGACAGTATAACATTAATGAAATTTTAGATTTTTTTTCTCATCTCTCTGGGTAGAAGGAAATGTGTAAAATGAAGAAATTGCTTGTTGCAAGCAATATCTTCATATCACACAAAGTTTTCCATATTGTTTTTCTTGAATGGCGTCGAAAAAGTGTCCATGTGGGGGTATGGGTTAATCCCAATACTTTATAATCTGCCTCAATTGTGTGTTTTTAGCTTGCAAAGCGTCAGCTTTGATAGCTTAAGTTAACAGACAAAATTTTGAGGTCTTCTCAGAGTTCAAACGAGTCCAAACTGCCACTGGAGGCTTAACAACTAAATCCACGGAATGTCTACGCAAAAAAAGTAGTTCTTCGAGCATGTTCGAGCAAATTGACTGGCCACATGAATAAAGATTATTCAAATTGCAGAACACACCATAAAAAGCATGCTATACAACCCATTTCCATTCAATCCCGCTTTTTAAGATTTCTCCCAAAATAGGCTTTGGAAAACATTGTGGACAATGAAGAAATTGCTTGTAACAAGCAATTTCTTCAGTGTCCACAGTGTTTTCTACCCAACAAAAGGCAAAGAAGACAACATAACAAAAACATTGCTTTGCTAGCTTACAGTACTTTCAGTACTTTGATTAAAATATAATTAGCGTATATCTGACCACGCCTACTGACCTCCGATATTGCAGTAATGATAGACACTATATAGCAAAAGTATGTGGCAAATAGTTGGTTGACGACCTAGACCTCGGAACTACAGCTTGGATACGCTGTAAAATTACGAAGTTTAGTCGCCAGACCAACACAATGTTGGAGTGCAACATTCACTTCCGGTCTCAATAACTGATTTTTTCAGTCTATTTGTTCTTTGATTGGCTGCGGCGGTGCAAATTAACCCTTGTCATACTGAACCTGGGATATTCCGGTTTTAGCAGGAGGTATAGACCAAGATCAGACTGCACATAAATGCAGTCTGATCTTAGACTACACCTCCTGCCTGTCATTGAGTTGTTTATGAAATTAATTCTAAAAAAAGTATTGACAACTTGACAACAAATACTACTAGTGCTTACAACCCTTTTATTTTAATACAATTCTGAAAAGGGTTTTATTTAGCATGACAAGGGTTAATGTCGACAAATGAAAAGAAAAGAAAATTATGAAGGGAGATTGAGTAAAAATGGAAAAAATAAATGGACAAACCACAGATAGCCCGAATGAAAAATTAATATTGTTAATTTCCCTCCCACTTAGTGAAATTGACCAAGAGTGTGAAATCTAACTTCAACTGTCACAAAACGATCACGACATAATGCTAGACTAGCAAACAACTTAGGAAATTGAGGTCAGGATGAATCAGTGAAAATAATAATGTTTTTGTACGAAATGGGGAAAAAAATAGAAACCATGACGTATAAAGTTCGAATAACAGTGCGTTTTGAGTAATTATTCCGTTACTTAACCAGAGACAAAATGCTTTACAAGACAACAAAGACTAGGAGACCAAGGCTAGACCAATCTCTCTGGTTTTCTCGAAAAAGAGAGAGAGAGAGAGAAAAAAAAAAAACAATAAAGCCTGCCGAACGAAACGCCAAACGTACTATAGTTCCCATAACGACCCAGTCTGCGCGCCCTTTATGACTGACAAAGTTGTTTTCATCGAAGTTTTTTTTCATCTTCTCTGGAATGCGTTATGACGTATTTCTACGTGATGTTCCATAACCTTGTATTTCCATTGATACAATTTGCCCCCGCATTTCTACATTCCACTTCCAACTTAAAGGTGTAGTGAAATGCAGAACTCTGGATAATTTGGAGGCAATTCCATGTGTCATATATTCTTCCATTCCTATGTTGTGAATACTTACTATAATCTTGGGTTGTAATAGAAACCAACAACATACAGTAAAGAGTACATTTAAATCACATGAAAGATGCCATTAACCCATTCCAACACAATCCCTCCTTTTAAACGCATCTACACAAAAAAGGCTATTGAAAACATTGGTAAAGATGAAGAAATTGCTTGTATCAAGCAAGTTTTTCATTGTCCACATTGTTTTCTATCGAAAAATAAAAAAAACCCTTCAATTTGGGATTGTCGTCTGCAGCTTCATTCAATATGACCAGTCTAAAACTTTGTTGTGTGGTAATGGGTTAAGGGATCGACGCTATCTCTGCTTAAACTCATTCCCATAGAACGAAATTTTAGCCTGGTCCAAATTGAAAGAAGGCACAGACGACAATTTCAAGTTGAAGGAATAGTTTAATCGGATCACACAGGAACCCCTACTTATTACATTGGTGTTTCATACAGTAGACAGGGTCCCTCCTTAATTCACATTAACCTATTCTAACACTATCCTGATTTTTAAGCCCTTCAAGAAAAATAGCCTGGGAAAACATAGTGGAAATTGAGGTATTTTTTTGCTAAAAGCAATTACTTCATTATCCACAATATTTCTTCAAAAAATAGAAGAGAAGTCATAAATTCATTGGATTAAATTGTCGACTACAACTTCAATGCATTTGAGCCAGTCTATTTTTTTCTTATATTATTTTCGTCAGGGGACAATTTGAATTCAAAGAAACTTTACGTAAGCTTCTTCAGTGAATCAGTAGCATTTGATGATACACTAGTGAGAAAATACTGAATGATCAAGATTGAAATTCCCCGTCTGGAATTGCTAAGATCCCCTCCACTTTTCTTGGATTCTAGGGACCCAGGGACACTGTTAATGTCAATCACTTGACCATATGATAACTTTGAACATAGAAACAAAATAAAATTAAACTAATTACTGCATGGTAAATTATGTTTCATATCTCTGGACGCAAATTTATTTACTTTGTACTTTTACTAAATTTTATTATACTGCAATAACTTTTATCACACCAAATATGTATAGAATGCAGTATGGCCAGGCAACATATTTTTTGGAGCAACCACTTAGTTCCATTTTCATGCGGGACCAATTCCCCTTTTTTATGTTGGGTGGCTTGTTGTTAAATCTGCTTTCATAGTTTTAACGCCACTGTGAATTTATAATTGTTGAAACATTGAAGAAACGGAAGAAATTGCTTGTAACAAGTAATTTCTTCTTTTTCCACAATATTTTCGACCCTACAGAATGGTTATCTTTAAATGAACCAAAATTAATTTTTATATGCAAAACCTTTGAATTTGGGCAGAACTAATTTATTTCAAAGCAGGAAAGGGTTAAAGGTAAGAATCATAAGCATGTCAAAAAGTTTGCTCAAATCCCAACCCCACCCCCCTAAAAAAATCATCAAATAAAGTTTCCAATTGAAAACGCTTCATGAAAACCTAACAAAGACTGATTTTTGACAATCTGACAAGAAAAAAAAAAACGTATCCGAAGTGTAGGTTGTACCCATTTTTTTTACCGATAAGCCATATTTCTGTTATGTCGGAAACGCCCTTTCCCATTCTCAAGCTACGTTGTGAATTTAATGTTTTTACATTCTTCCCAACATCACAGACTTACATTCTGGCTGTTGAAATTCTGTTTCTCAGAAGAATCTTATGGTTTTGAGAATTCACCTTCCTTAACCCATTACCACTTAATCCCGCATTCCTCGCATTGAAGGAATTAAGATTTGGAAAATAGTGTGAGAAAAGGAGACGTTGCTTGTAACAAGCAATTTCGCCGTTTTTCTCAATGTCTTCTACACAATATGACAGTTATTTCTTTCAGTTCAATCAAACTTTGAAATTTTGTCTGTAAGTTTAAGTTCTTCCAATTTGGACCAGTCTAAAATTTTGTCGTTTGGGAACGGGTTAAAGACAGTGCATTTCAAGCCAATTGTAAATTTTGGAAATCGTATGTATTCCTAGTCCAGAAACTAGATTTAAACAAATCATTCTATTGGTCGATCGATTTGTTATCAATTAACCCTTGTCATGCTGAACCCGGAATATTCCGGTTTTGGCAGGAGGTGTAGCCTAAGATCAGACTGCACTTATGTGCAGGCTGATCTTAGTCTACACCTCCTGCTTGTACTTTTCCTGCCAGACTTGTTTATGAAGTTGATTTCTAAAAGAAATATTGATTTTTGAACAAAAAGTTCAATCGGTGCTTTCGGCCCTTTGATTTAACAGCATTTCATTGAGGTTATTTATACAGCATGACAAGAGTTAATAACAGCGGTCCCCCGATATGCTAGTCCTTGGAAGATTCGGGTACTCCTGGAACGTTTATTCGCTAAAGATGTATCGTTGTTTGGTGTGCAAATTGACCAATCGCTGGCCACGCCCACCGACTACCTAGGCCCCGACCATTAACTTCGACAGGAAGCTCCGCTTCGATTTTTTTTAAGCAGCGTTATTTTGCAAAATTCATGAACAGTAACAAAAAAGTAAAATGGTTGGTTGGTGACCAAAACGTTGTAGCTACAGCTTGAATAAGCTGTAGTTACGACGTTTAAGTCGCCAAACTAACAATAAAGGTGATCAAAAATGGCGACCAATGTTGGAGTTGACAAGCTCAGGTCCGGGCTGAATACATTATTTGAATGGTAGGATTATTCCTTGATTGACAACCGCGATTGATCAATTGTCGTTACTACAGCTTGAATGAAGACACCATGCCAAAAAAAACTTCCCAGCAAGGTCGGTCCATGTCGGAGTTCAAAACTCACTTTAGGTCAAAATGAATTATTTGATTGGTCGATAATTTGATTGAAAGCAGCGGTTTGTTAATCACTCTGACCAAATTTAAAAGGTATTTGGGCTAAATTAGGGCATCTAGAGTGTAAACACTTCTTCATCGACATCAGATGGCGCACGACGTATGACGTATGATTGAAATTCAAGGATCACAAAAGCTCGTCATGAGCACAATATGCTCAGATGAGCTAAGAATCCCATAAAAGTCGGCACAAAAAATACTATATAGAAGATATTAATATATGCATAAAAATGCTACTTACATATATTTGGAAATACTCGGTGTTGTCAAAGAACGGGAATGCCACATCTAAGGTTATCACAGGGGAACCCCCGTCGTCTTTGAATTCAGTTTTGTTATCCGTTCTCAAATCATAGGGGTAAAACTGATCCAGAGGAAGGCCGGTAACTCCTGTCGGATTGTTAGATATTGTTACTATAAAAAGGATTGCTATAAAAAGAACTGCACTGACACTGCGTCGATGTAGAGCGCCGACATTTGCGACCATTATAATCCCACCATTGGTTGATTTGCTCATTTGTTTCACATGGTGAGAGCCAATCGTCGTCTGCGATCATAGCGTAGTCGGTCGGTGGGTCCAGACAAGGTGTTTGCCACGATGAATAGGGAACAAAAAGTTCGAGTCCTCGGCGCAAAATCGATCAAGTGATTTCTGGTTAACCAAATGCTTAGTCTATGGAAAACCAATTCAAGTTTATAAGAACACAGTTTTCTCACATTTTCCTCTTTTCTTGCCTCCCTTTTCTTTCCGTAGATAAACTATTTTATCTTGACTAATTCTGTTTCTGATATTCTCAAAACAAGTTCAATCCACTAGAATACCATGTAAATCCAGAATGGCCCCGCGTTAAGCCAGTATTGTCGATAACTTATCCAATTTAAATCAAACTTAAACATAAAACTTGATAAATGCTTCGTTATTAAAACCGAACATATTTAACTATGCCTTAACTAAAACTTTTCTCTTCGGCGCTTCGAATGAATTCGATACAAAACTTCCTTCTCATTTAAATATTTAAAATCTTTAATAGGTTAAAATAGTGTTATTACTTTTTACAAGATAAAAACACCAGGTGCAATGTTCAATTAAATCCAATCAATAAAAATTGTAACAGCAATAAAGATCCGTTATTAAGCACTTTTGATATATTTCCATTATTCTACGAAGTAATTTGACTTTAACAGCACATGTGTATAAAATTTTCATAAATGCAAATGTCACTAAATGCAATATCGTAGAGCGGCTATCCAGGTATATTCACGGAAGTAGTCTTTTAGATGAATATGAGGGACCATATTACCTTGACCTTAACCGCATTCAAAGGTCAATATCGTTGTCATGGCAATGTAGTTTATCTTCATGGTTGACTGTTGGTCCTTTTAAGTCCAATCCATCTGAAAAGAGCAGAAAGAATCATTTTTAGCACTATTTACAAAATACTTGACATAGAAAAAAGGAAATGGTGAAAATGTAAATCATTATTTTTTATCCAAAATCAGTACTGTTGTGGTATGTCAGAGCTACATATAGACCGCGTAATTCGAATTCTAGATTTAAATATTTTACCAATACTGTCATAAACCCTATGTTGTGGGAACTCATTTGAATCGTCTCGACGAGACGATTCAAATGAGTACCCACAATATAGGGTTCCGTTGTGAATAAGGATTTTAGAGAGCTGTTACCCTCTTCTTATCTAGACCTCTGGGACCTTTTGAATAGTCTTGTATCGGCTGAAAACGGCCAAAGTCCATCCTCCGACCACAAAGAAGCTACCTTTCCGACACTATATGCATTGTTATATGCATCGTATAGAATACAAAACTCGTCGACTGACTGCAGGAACGAGATGGCAGTCTTTAACCAAAGAAAATCCCCGAACGAGCCGATTCAGGTGAAACCGTAGCACATCAAACAATTGCCATAGGGCCTAAGACAAAATTGTTGAAAGGTCCAATTTCAAAGAAACTGTCCAGGTCGATTATTTCGTTGGAGAAATTTTGAAATCCTTTCTCTTTCGGGGTAGTGAACATGCAATGTCCTCATTCTCCACAATGTTTTCCCATGCTTTTCTCTTGAGGGGCATAAATAAGCGAGGAAGAGTGTGAAGCAATTTGGCTCTTGAAACGTTTAGTGTGTTCTTTTTAAAATTGAATTTCTAATTCTATTCTGTACCTTGGTTTGTTTGAAGATCGCGGTCTTAGCGTAGTTGATAGCGGGCATAAAGTCTAGGGTTCGATCCCCGGTCTAAGTAAATATCCTTATTTTAGCGCAATTTTGTAATTTGAATAGTCGTCTGCAATGGTTTTGGATTTGAACCATTTTAAATGTTTATCGTCTGGTAATTGGGTAATACGTGGATTTTTGCTACGTGCATTTTTTCACTGATGTAGGCCTTTCAGCTAGGAAGATTTTTCAAAGATTTATTGCTATGCATAAACCCAGGATATCACACTATTGGGTCTTTTTTTCATCTTTGACTCATAATTCCTAAGTTTTTGATTTCAGATCATACGACAAAGTTGCATGTAAAATTACAAAGCTCTAGACTTTCGGGTTATGGAGAGGGTTATTAAAGATCCCCCTGTCTATACCTCCATATCAATACCCGGACAAAAAAAAACTAAGGATTTTTCGTCTATGAGACATAATTAGTGTATTTCTGTAAAATGATCAGATGGCAATGTTACATTTTAAGTTTCAAAGCTCTACTTCTATTGATTTAGGAGGAAAAGGTGTTCTATTTTTTATTATTATTTTGTAATCTTTTTTCTTTCATATGAGAAATTTGGGATCCAAGTATCCAGATATCATACTCTGTGCCATGGTTTGGGTGAAAACAATTTTTTGACATGCTTGCTATGATAACTAGAGTTCCTCGTGTATTTTCATTCTTTGACGTTTCTTTTAAAACATGAACTAATGATTAACTTTGTGAAGTTTGGATGAAATTCTATATTCATTTTTTAAGGAACTGTTATTGCTGTTGTTGTTGTAATTATGAATAAACAAATAAAGGAATGGAGCTATCACAATAGCTCATCCCGTGCAGTTCTTGCTAAATTGAGCTAAAACTTCCGTCGCCCGAACGACAATAAGCGTATCCGAAAACTGTTCCATTTTTAAATTCCGAGTAAATATTTCAACAAGATGTTTCTAGGTGTTTATTTTACGTATCTTAAAATATTTATGCCTGTGAAATTACCCTTTACATGAAGTGGTGTTATTTCATCCACCTTTGATATTGAAATAATCCCAATGTCTTTATTAATGTATAAATTCCCCCTGGCTTAAGCAAGTTAGATTAAAGCTATTTTTAAAAGATTTGACTAACAAACTTTATTGCTCAAAATCCGTTCCAGGCCTGCTATGGTCAAATAAGTGTCGACATCTATTTCGTGTATTTCAAACATAAATATAAAAACTAAACAGAACTTGATAGGGTTTCAAAACAGAAGACATCGTCTATTTTTTCTGTTGGAACCTGAAATAGTTTGGACCAATTTTATGTTTATCATTAATTTCAATTGGTTTATTATTTGAAGTATTCAATAATACAATAAGTTATCAAAATCGATATTGAGGGACCTGGCTGCAGTCAAAAAATCAACTGACCAAAAAATCCATTCATTTAGGCTGGAAGTGAGTGTTGAACTCCGAGCCAAGCATGTAATGTTATCACATCTTAACCCTTTCCCGTTTTATGAAATTTTAGACTGGTCCAAATCGAATAACTTTGCAGACAACAATGAAAATTCGATACAATTCGAAATAAAACCACCCAATGTGGTGGAAAATATTGTGGGAAAAGAACAAATTGCTTGTAACAAGCAACTTCTTCTTTTTCCTCATTGTTTTCTCAAGTATATAATCACCCAAACGTTAAATTCCGGGTTTGGACAGGAAAGTATTAAACAAAAAACCTTGAACCCATTAAACTGTCCAGCTATTTAAGCGGCTAAAACTTGTCAGCAACTAAATAAAAGCAGATAGTGAAAAGACCGATAAACGCGTCTTTTTGTATAAGATTTTTTTTCTTTTTTTATTAAATAAGTTTAATTTTGTCCTGCAATATAACTTGTTTTACATCCTAGTATTTTCATATTTTAGCAAATATCGTGGGAAAAGAAGAAATTGCTTGTAACAAACAATTTCTTCTTTTCCCACAATATTTGCTAACCTATAGGTTGGTTACTTTTCAAATTACACACACTTCTAATTGTCGTCTGCAACTTTTTTCGAATTGGACAAGTCTATAATTTTGTAAAACAGGAAAGAGTTGAGATAGGAAAAGTATAAGTTCGTTATAAAGGTTAAGTGTCGGGTTCCATATTTTCTGGCAGACATCACACGTGTATCGCATCCTGTCTTAGTCTGGCTCCCAGTCTCACTGATATGCAATTGTTAGATATGCGCAGTGTTTCTATTCTATAGCTTATATCTCTTTATTTTTGATGATCAGGTTATCAGTTTGTGAGACGTAAAGGGAGGTAATTTTAGGGGTTGGAGTGTAAAGTATGAGTGGTATACCTTAGTTACTATGTACTTTCAAACACAAAATTACTGACAGTCTGGGAGACAGAACTACATTTATTATAGAGTTCCAAAACCTTATTTGCTATTACTTATCGGTTGACTTTGTTTCGCTAGTTAATCTACGGAACGCTGCCCCAAACGGAATCGGCTCTGCTGGCCACATCCACTCACTCGGGGTGGAAGACACACTTCCATATTAAACGGCGTTATTTTGCAAAATTTGTGTATCTAAAGAGTAAATTCTTTGGTTGACGACATAAACGTCTAAACAAGGGCTGTAGTTACGACGTCTAAGTCGCCCGACCAACGAAAATACCCCAAATAAATGGCGGCCAATGTTGGAGTTCAAAGGCTAACTTCCGGTATCAATGAATAATTTGATTGGTCGATTGTTTGATTGACAACCGCGATCGATCAATTTCCGCCTAGAACCTTCATAACCGACAGTGATTTTAATTCTACCGGTTTTTGTAATATAGAGCTCAAACAGAGCAAAAACATGAACCGCTGACTGCGTTCTTTAATCCATAACCACACGAAAATAAGTTTTAGACCGGTCAAAGTCTAAATAAATCTTAAGACGACATTTTTCGTTAATGAAATATCAAATATATGTTTTTAATAGAAAAAATATGGGAAATGAAGAAATCGCTTAATTTCAAGCAGCTTCTTCAATACCCGAATATTTTCCTACACTTTTTTCCTCGAGTGTCTTAAAAAAGTAGGATTTTTTGAAAAGAGTTAACAGTTAATCTATTCCCACTCAGTGACGCCTTTAGACGCCCAAAAGTAAAAAGCTTTGAGAAACATTGTGGGAAATGAAGAAATTGCTTGTGACAAGCAATTTCTTCGTTTTCCACGATGTTTTCTAGGCAGAAAGTTGAAAAAATACAAAATTTCATAAACATTGAATTGTCGTCTGCAACTTCTTTCAGTTTGGGCCAGTCTAAAATTTGGCCGTCTGGAAATTGGTTTAAATTCATCTATATAGACGAATATTAGTCTGCATATTTATGCTGATCGCCTACAACACCTGAATGTGATGGATTAAGCATAATAGAAAAGTTAGATATGACAACATAAATGTCTCAATGGATTCTAACATCCATTCACAAGTTCTATTTCGTGATTTACAACTCATGCCATTATGTAAATATGAATTTTGACAAACATTATATTCAAAATAGTTGATGATTCAGATAATCGTGATCTTCTCGGGTAGCGGGACAAGATAATGAATTCGTTCTTATTGCTTTCACGTCTTTTTCGTAACATTTGCCCATTATCAGTCAATCGCACTCTTTTACGAGCCGCAAAATATGGATTAACCCATTCCCACAAAAGCCCTCCTTTTTACGCCCCTCAAGAAAAAAGCTTTAGAAAACATTGTGGAAATTGAAGAAATTGCTTGTAATCAAGCAATTTCTTCATTTTTCACATTGTTTTCTATCCCAAAAGACAAAAAAAATAAAATTCCATCAACTAGAAATTGTCGTCTGCAGCTTCTTTCAATTTGGACCAGTCTAAAATTTTGCTGTGTTCGAATGGGTAAAAAGAACAATGCGGGAAAAGAACAGGGCTACAGATAGAGAGCGCAATTCGTATTTCAGATTTAAATATTTCACCGATATTGCCATAAACCCTATGTTGCAGGTACTCATTTGAATCGTCTCGAGAAAATTCGTTGAGAAATATGAGCGCATAACCTTTCCAACCATTACACACGAGCGCTAAGTAAAGATTCAGACCAGCCTGTCCATCCGCACAGTCTGATCAGAGTCTTCACTCTGCGCTCTGTAGATAGATACTGACCCAAAGCTTCTTTAAACAATCAGCGAATATTCTAATTGCATCGAATGGCTGTTCAGGGTGCTCAATATGTGCGAGTCACGCACATGCGAAATGGTTGGAAATGTCACGCACAGGCTCATATGGATTTCAAAATATTGTTACCCCCTCTAATCTAGACCTCTGAAAGAAGAAGTTTATATCTAAACCTTTTTCGACTCATAATTTCCAAACGTGCAGTAATTTCTTTTAATTCGGACAGACAAACACTTTGTCGTCTGGTTAAGAGTAAAATTACGAGTTGTTATTTGTCAAGCATAGATAAATAATTGCCCTCCGATGATGAAGAGTCAGACGCTATAATCAATTACTTTTAGTGTTCTCCTGAATCCTGTGTTGTTGGTACTCAATGAAGATGACTCCGGTGAGTAATTGATGTCATGGAGCCTCGGCCATAGCGCAGTGATAGCGCTTCGGTCTCTCAATCATGAGGTTCGAGGTTCGATGCCCGGTCGTCTTCCCGATATCCTTTCCGAAATTTGTCTCCCGCCATTGGTTGGAAACTCGTAAACGTTATTGGAATGAGCAGCTAGAGGCTCGGAAAGGATATAGTGGTAGTACTAGTGTGAGATATACCAGGAATTTATGGTTAAGAGCCCAAGCCCTGACGACATGACTGAAATACTGTTAAAATGGCGTTAAACCCCACCTAAACATACAAAATTGATGCCATAGGGTGTTAAGTTTACAAAAAGGTTCATTTGAAATAAAAATCTGTTTCCATAGAGATGGGTACATAATCCGAGGTTACTCTTTCATGGATTTTATGACGCATTTTGCATAAGCATATCGCCGTTGAGCGATCAAAATGTCGTAACTACAGCTTTATATAAGCTTTATATAATGGATGCTCGTATCACAATCTAATCAAAATTTCATTACAGAAAGTTTGACAGCAACAAGTCTCACCAAACGTAAAAGTTTATTGAAAACTTACCGAAAATTGTTACACAGAACATTCATATACAATACGAAAAGTCCCAAGTAACGATAAATGCTACTTTTTTGCATAAAAGTGTATTTAATAGAAATTTTATTTAACCCTTTACTGCTTTTCAAAATTTTAGACCTGTCCAAGCTCAAAGGAAAAATGACTAAATTTTGAAGTGAGTTGATTTTGAAAATTAAATTAGGTAGAAAACATTGTGGAAAAAAGAAGAAATTGCTTGTTACAAGCAATTTCTTCTTTTGCTACAATGCATTCTCAATTATAAAAACGACATTATGCACGCCAAACAACGATAGGCTTGGTGTCTATTCAAATTCCCAACGCCAGAATATCATATCAAAACAAGATACAGCTGAATTCTGACCAATGGCGATGGTTGAAAAGGACCCAGGACCAAAGAGCCACGTCTAGGATTCCTGTTGTGTCTAATAAGTCGAGAAGACATCTAGCGGTACAGACATTCATTCAATCTATGACGTAGACAATATATGAGTAGTGTAAAACGTAGTACACAAATTCCTAAGAGTAGAAAAAAACAACTCAGCATTTCTTGTCTTTGAAATAACTTTAGCTTAAATATGATCAAATGAATCTAATTGACTCCCTTTTTTCAAAACATTTTTGTTGTTGTTGTAGTTGTTGCTGTTGTTTCCTTATCTATTATAATAATCATATGGTAGGACATTCTTTGTTTACCCTACCTTTTTGCAAGCGAGATACGCATTGATCGATTGATTGAATGGGATTTCATGCCACTTTTATCAGTAGTTCAGTCATATCGTGGCGGCTGGAGCACCTAACAATGGATTCCTTGTATTTCTCACACCAGTTCTACCACTACATCCTTTCCTAGCCTCCAGCTGCTATCCCCTTTTACGATTATCTACCCATTGGTGGGAGACAAATGTCGGAAATGCTACGTGCCGCTGCCGGGGATAGAACCCATGACACCCAATGATTGAAGATTGGATGTCTGATGCGCTTCCAACTGCAATATTACGATTGCACAAAGAGTAGAACAAACAATTTATCATTTCGTTTTGGAAATAACTTTAGCTTGAACATAATCAAATAAGACAAATTGACCCCCTTTTTATTTTTTTTTTTAACTTAAGTTTCCGTGCATATCTATTATGATAATCACATGGCAGGACATTCTTTGTTTCGCCTACCTTTTTGAAAGCGAGGAGCAAAGGTTGTTTCTAATATAAGTAAATAATCGCTGCTATGGACCCATTTAACCCATTTACACCATGGTAAAATACTAGTCTACTAGACCGGTCCAAAGTGAAAGAAGCTGCAGACGACTTTTTTAGTTCATGAAATTTGAAAATCTTGGTATTTTTTAGTAGAAAACATTGTGGGTAATGAAGAATTTGCTTGTAAAACAGACATACACGGAAGTTTCAAAGGTCATGTTATATTTCTTTCTCAATGGCAGTTGTTAGTTTTCACCCATTCCCACATTACACTTTTTTTAAAGCCACCAAAGATAATCATTTGGAAAGCATTAAGGAGAATGAAGAAATTGCTTGTCACAAGTAATTTCTTCATTATTCACAATGTTTCCCTCCTCAAAAGACAAATTTTGAAATTTCACAAACTGAGAATTATCTTCTGCATCTTCTTTTAAATTGAGCCAGTCTAGAATTTTTTCGTCTGGCATAGAGGTCTAAACCCATAGCACTGACACGATGCATCATGTCAGAGCATTTCACTAGTTTTACACGCGTCGTCTGTCAAAATAGTTATTTCATGACACAAAATGTCAAATATTACGTAATAATATGTTATAAATGACGATCATTTTCTTTATAAAGCCATGAATTTCATCAAAATAGATTAACAGCTTTTTACTGATCACGTGATGAGTCTACTAATCCCTTTTTTGTACTTCAATCTTTTTCTTCATAAATAAGAAAATCGTAATTGGTTGCGTGGCTTTTAGTATGTTAGTTTATTTCAAACTAAACGAAACGTCCTGAATGTTTTTATAGCTAAATTTAAATCCTGGTGAAACTACCAAGCGAGGTTGCATGTCCCACGTTCGAAACATTTAGGGACCATAATATTGCCGCCTGCCCATATGCATGATATCACCGAACTACTTCAAAAATCCTCTACTTGGCTTATCAAGTTGATGGAAATGAGTCAAAATTCGAAAAGGCTTCTAAATAAACAGACCGTAAAGGGTGAGCATAGCTTAAACTACTGCTATAAAAATCACACAAGAGAATAAAGCTATTTCATAAAAATGAGTTTATTATCTGTACTTTCTAACGTTCCAAAATTCCAGTGTTTTGAAGACGTCAAAATAGTCTGATTATTTTAAAGCAATTCAAGAAAAAAGCTTTGGAAAACATTGATGAAATGAATAAATTGTTTGATAGAAGCAGTTATTTCATTACCAACATTGTTCTTTGCTAAAAAATTTCATTTACTAAAACTTGAAGCCTGCAATTTCTTTCAATTTGGATCTGTGCAAAACTGTGGTCTCTTATATTTGGTTAATGTACACAAACAGTTGTAACTTTGTGGGTTATGAAGATATTGACATTTGTCCACATTATGTTAATCAATAATATAGTTGTGTTTTTCTTTTTTTTCTTTTTTATTTTTTTTTCTTAAAATTTAAAAATAATAAAAGTCTTTATTCCTTTTTAAATAAAAGCGGGCATGACAGATTATCTATACATTTGTTGTTTAACCCAGTCCTAGACGACAAAATTTTATACTGGAGTTGCAGACAACAACTCAAAGCTTGTGCAATTTAAGGTATTTTCAAATTTCTTGGAAGAAAACCTTGTGGAAAATGAAGAAATTGCTTGTTGCAAGCAGTTTTCAGTGTTTTCCCAGTTGTTTTTCTTGAGGGGTGTCCAAAAGCGCCACTGTATGGGAATGGGCTGTAGTTGTTATCAAATTGTGATCTTGAGCAAGAAAAGAGGTCGTCTCGGAGTCAGATCTACCGATAAATTAATTATCTTTGATTTAGATTTTCTTAAAGTATACAAAATACCGCTTTTGACTCATCCTGTGTTACGTGTAGGCCTACTCGATTGAATTGTTCTGTTGAGACGGCCGCCGTCATGCCGCAGTTCGTAGCGCATCAGACTCCCAATCTTCAATCATGGGATATCATGGGTTCGGTCCCCTGCGGCGGCACATATCCTCTCCGACATTTATCTCTCACCAATGAGTGGATAATCATAAAATTAAGTTGGATAGCAGCTGGAGGCTATAGGAAAGGACTTAGTGGTAGTACTGGTGTGAGAAATACAAGCAATCCATTTTAGGTGCTCCAGCTGAAATACTGATGAAGTGGCGTTAAACCCCCTTCAATCAATTAATCAACAAATCCGTTGAGACGATTCAAATGACTACCCCACAACCCACATCACACCGTTTCCTTGAGAACTAACGATAAATGATATGGAATACCACCTGTAGTCTTGTGGACACTTCTGCTTGAATCCTTTGAAATGTACATATATGTTTATTTCCCAAGACTAGCTAGTTACAAATTCGCTTGTTGACTTTCTCAGTATTAGTTTTACAGTGAAATGTGTGTCAGACATGGGTGGAGCAAACTTATCAATTAGTCAACTGTGATAAGCAATAAATAAATTGGATCTGTAACCCTTGATAGTAGTACGGAACTTTCCTCTGATAAGGCTTTTGACCAATCGGGGCTATCAATCAAGGAATTTATCGACCAATCAAAAAATCCATTCTGCCCGAAACTGAGATTTGAGCCCCTACATTGCATGGCCGCCATTTGTGTGATCCATTTTTGTTGGTTTGGCGACTTAAACGTCGTAACTACACAGTTTGTTCAAGTTGTAGCTACGACGTTTAGATCGCCAACCACTCA
Source organism: Fragum fragum (assembly GCA_946902895.1). Classification (NCBI taxonomy): domain Eukaryota; kingdom Metazoa; phylum Mollusca; class Bivalvia; order Cardiida; family Cardiidae; genus Fragum; species Fragum fragum. Next base: position 16,820,664 of record OX336380.1, read on the forward strand.
TTCTAACTTTTTGTTACATTCTACTAGCGACGAGACTTCCTGTGGGAGTCAGTGGGCGTGGCAATATGAGTAATAAGGCGGGGCCAGCGATTGGAGAATAACTGATCAGTGATCATAACAAAATGATCGTTACAAGAGTGCCCTTTTGAACTCCAAAATGTCATAAATGCTGCATTCTGACTACAAAATACACACAGTTGAAGGTCGCAGAGGGTAAAAACACCAGCGAACGATGAAAACTAGTACCTCATAAGGCATGAAATATTTTTTGAAAAAGATTAATCACGTTTTACTAGCTTTCGAAATCTAGTCCAGAGCAAAATTGATTTCAAAAATTTACCATGCAGGAGACATCAACAACAATTGTATTTGAAAGAAACCTCTTCACCATCGTAGAAATATAGCTTTGAAAAGAAATCTTTTTATCTCAAATTATTTCTCACGAAAGGGCAAACTGGAAAAGGAATATATCGAGTACGGATTAACTTGAAAAGATTACAGTTGCAATGGGGTAAGAGCGTGTGACTCATGCATTTTAGTGCAAATGAATTTGAAATAAAGCAACGTATGCGGGCCTTAAAACCTTACAAGCCACAAAAATTCGTTACGTAAATCAAGTTTTGTGAATGAAATATTTCAATAGCTTAATACTCTGAGCGCGTTGCCAAAATTCAAATTTTACGAGGGTGATGTTTTCTAGATGCATCCATTATTACCTCATCTTAAAACACGTTTGGCAAAAGTTAGTTTTGTTCAAAATTACTGTCAAAATTGGCGTTCGGTTCAGTTGCAAAACGATCCATAAACTTGGGAAATATGAAGCGCACGTTTTAAGTAACACCATGTATACATTTCAATGGTTATTATTTGGAACAGTCTAAGAGTTTTAAAGCGTGATTGAGTTAATTGTGATAACATGCATTACTTTCTTTTCAAATTCCGTATCTATTGGTATCCATTAAATCGTCGATCGGCGAGCAAAATGTGGTAACTACGGATTTGTTAAAACTGTAGTTGCGACCATTTGCCCGCCGTCGAAATGATTATGACGAGCCTCAGTCGGTACCGCGTTGTGCTCTAAATCATGGTGTCGTAAGTTCGAATCCAGGCTTGGCAAACTTTCTTTATCACAAATTTAACCCTTTCCCTTTTTTGAAATTTTAGACTAAAGTCTAAATACAAAAAGGTTGCAGATGACAATGAAAATTGGATGCAATTTGAAATGAAATTATCCTATGTGGTAGAAAATATTGTGGGAAAAGGGTAATTGCTTGTCACAAGCAATTCTTTCTTGTTCTACAATGTTTTTTTAAGTGTAAATGCAGGGCAACTTTGAATAGCTGGTTTGTACAGAAAAGGGTTAACAAACTAAGGTAACGTGTATGGTGCCTCAGAGGAGTACAATCAGCTGGTCGGACCGGACACCCAACGTACTGGTTTTACTAGTGTAAGAAATGGCTGGAAGCAATAGTCAGGTGCACCAGACTTGGAAGTATAACAGTACCATATTATTGAAATAAGCCTTTACTCCCAGACAGTCCATTGCAAAATTGCCCTACCAGACTGATCTGATTCGAAACTTTTGGGACTCTTTGTAAAACTTTTCATCTCCTATTCAACACCTGGTCCCTAACCCTACAAGACCACCACTTGAATCAAAGATGTTTTCATAACATGGCTTTGTTAGAATGCTTTTTTTCTTTTCGCGCGCATTTATAAAGTCAAGTTGTGTGCCGTGGGCACTCATTCGAATAGGTTCACAAATATGTAAGGCAAAAGGGGGATCCTTACCCTCTAGCTGGGGCTCGGCTCCGATGTAATTTTTCGACTGATCTCCGTTGGCGGAGACCAATCGAAAAATAACATCATGATCGAAGTCAGGCCCTGATAAGGGCTAAAGCATCCAAAGAAGTGCCGCGGAAAACCATCGACCCTGATCAGACGTCGCATCTTGCATAGGCTGACCAAGGTCAAAACTGATCGTTCTTTGACGATTTTATCTTAATTCCAAAAATACTAATGTACTTTGTTTTTGGCTTATTTAGGACCGCTGACGACTGATTGACCTCTGCTGGTTCAATATTTAACTATTCAGTTCTATACTTTACACAACAACAATGCTGTCTCTGTTCGACTTATAGTACAAACACCATCATGGTAAAAAAAGTAACAGATTCGATTTTTCGACATTAGCTTTTATCTATCACTGATCAAGATGCCTTGTAATTTGGCCACCACACAGAGGTCTAGATAAGTGGGGGCAACACCATTCTAAAATACTTATTTCTCGACGAAACCCTATGTTGTGGGTACTCATTCGAATCGTCTCCATGAGACGATTCAAATGAGTACCTACAACATAGGGTTTTTGGCAGTATTGGTGAAATATTAAAATCTAAAATACGAATTACGCCCTCTATCTGTTGCTCTGACCACACCCTCTCCCCGTTCCCTCACCTCTCTCAACTCTACCATCTTATATCCACCAATCGCCATGAAATATCCCTGCACATGACATAATCAAAAAAGGCGAGTAGTGCTTCAATGTTGTAAAAAATATTGTATAAAGAGTGGCTAAAAATCTAGCTATGACTAATTATCAAGTCTTAAGACATGAGGCGTCATTCTTGGCGTCCCTATGGATAATGACACAATCGAAAGCTGATTATTCAAGCGAAAAATCACACCCCTTCCAAGTTCAGAAAAGTAAAATGAAATTGTAACGTTACAATATCCCCCATCCTTTTATTTTACAAACCTTTTTCAAGTTTCTTTGTTATCCAAAGTTGAGCAGACGATATTTTCCTTAGTTCAAACTAATAGGGTAAATCCAACGATTTATCTGGTAATTATGATACCTTTTCCCACATTAGATCCTTCCGTTTTACTCTTTACAATTTAATTCACTATCACAAAAACACGCGAGCCGCGAAAAATGTTCCCCACCTAGGCTTTACTATATAGACTAATGTAAAACGTCCAACATCATGTTGAAAGTAGGTCATCTGTCAAAAATGCTACTCGAGGGGGTTCGTCTGGTTGTCGAACGTTCGCGGATATCGTAATGGTAAACAGCTGTGTATAGGTAGTCCTATCTTTTATGAATAACCACTGGTTTTTCACTATCGTGTGACTTTATATTAATAAATAAAACTCTCTGGGAAAAGAAATTAATTTGTTAGAAATTCTTCCGCTACCATATCTATCCGTCCAGTGGCTTTGGAATGTTTGTTTTAGACTAACATCGAATGTTGTTAACGAATTAGTTTATATTGAGCAAGCTTATCAAACCGAACTACACGGTAATTACTCCCAAAAATATACACTGTAGTCTTTTCCAGAGCTAAGATTGGTGCATGTAAACACGTTTTCACATCCCTTTTAAAGTTTAAGATCGTTATTGGTTTTCATCGGCACATGATCCAATCTTTGTCCGGTATTGTTTGTTTGTTGTTGTTGTTTACAGTCGATAGCACAACTAGTTCAGTTGAGCTACCATTTGTCGTCAGCGCTAGTGCAATAATTGACTATATCGGCGCGAATCATTACAGCGATAGACTAATCAAGTCACTTTTTAGACCGAAAGTTTACTCTGAACTCCGACAAGTTGAAGTGTAAAAAAAGACAGTTATTCAAATTCATACTTAGTTAAACAGTGCGTTTAACCTCTTGGCAGAAAACGAAGTTTTATACCACAATTCAAAATGAACTTAGATTCAAAAAATAAAGATAAAACAGGAAAGAAAACATTGAGAGAAAAGGAGAAGTTACATTAATGAATTGTAAAAGCAACGTGTCCATATCTCACAATGTTTTCTTCAGCACTTAAAACGAGGGATTTTGTTGTAACAGGCTACAATAAGAGAAAACAATAATCATACTCACAATATATTTCACTAAACGTCTCACATCGCTGTATCATAATGCAAACGATAGGTAACGAGGCGAACCTCATGTGTATTCTTTTCACAAATAGGCGTACGTGGGTGTGGTCGCTAAATTAAGACACTTTTGTCCAACTGATCGGCCTCAAAATGGTATACATTTATTACTTGTGAACTCTTGTACCCAAATAAATTTAGTTTGTTTAAATCGGTTGCGTACTTTTTTCGAAATTTTAAAATTTGTCCTCACATACCGGCGTTCTATTTATAGATGTATTCTCGATTACGCTCTTTACTTCCGGGGTTCCTTGAGGGAAAATCGATAACACGGGCGATGGGGAAATTTTACGCCGCGTGGGGTTGATTTTTATCTGGATTTTTACTGGTAAATCAGCTGATTAATAACATTTAAAAACACAAATTGTACAATACAATGAGTCATGCATGTTTTAAGCCAATATAATCCGAACACGATTTGTGAAGAGATGAAGAATTAGTCTTCTGAAAACGTTGTGGAAAAAGGACACACAGGTTCATCACGGTAGACATCTTCTCTACAGAGTAAGCCTATGCATGACCATCAAGCGTCTGATCGCAGTTGTCAAACAAGATTCGATTGACCAAACAAATCATAAATTTAGACCGGACGTTGGTCGAAGTTTATGTGAAGCGTCTTTATTGGTTGAGCAATCTAAACGTCGTAACTACAGTTATAGTAGCTGTAGGTTACGATTTTCAGGTCATATGCCACCCATTTTACTCTTTACTTACTCGTAACTGGCCATAATTATTGCTAAATGACGCCGTAAAATATCTAAATCGAATTTCCAGTCGAAGTTCAATGGGCGGAACCAGCGTTCCGTCAATTTCAAATGTGCGTATTTAACGAGGATACTGAAGCAGCCTGACACGGGGCCTCGGTTTAACGTCTCATCCGAAAGACATTTAGTTTGTTAGTTGATATGGTCAGCCCAGGGCTCGAACCCGTGATCTTGAGGTTTGAAGTCAAGTGCTCTACCAACTGAGCTAATCGGGCTGACAAGGGTCGATGGGGCATTGCCAACGGGAACAAGTGGGCGGGACCAGCGATCGGTCAATTCTGACGTCACTGCAAAAAAATGTTAACCCATTCCCGCACAACAAAATTTTAGACTGGTCCAAATTGAAGGAACATGCAGACGACAATTTCAAGTTGGTGGAATTTTAAATTTTTTCGTCATTTTGGTTCGAAAACATTGTGGATAATGAAGAAATTGCTTGATACAAGCAACTTCTTCATTTTCCACAATGTTTTCCATAGCTTTTCCTTGAGGGGCGTAAAAAGAAGGGCTTGTGTGGGAATGAGGTAAAAGAGGAAATATCTTGCTGAAACTGTAATTTTGGGCATTCTGAAGGAAACATTGTGAGAAGAAGAATATGAATTGACATAGCATTTGTCTTTTTCCTGCAATACTTTATATCCTTTCTGGCGCATTTTTCTCAAATGTGGTCACGTTTGTTGACTCCGTAGGTTGTAATTTGGATCAGAAAGAAAATGGGGAAAATTCTAATGGATAAAGAAATAAGAGGGGGGGAGAGAAGATAGAATTTGAATTTTAAAGACAATTGGCCTAGCTTTAGCTATAACTAAGGATTTTAAAAATGGTAATGTATGATATATAAGTGTACGAGAAAGGATTGAAGAAACATTTCCTGGAAAAAACATTTCCTGTTGGCAACTAATATTTCACCCCTTTCACAATGTTCACAATGGTAATTAGAAAAGAAGGACTGATTTTAAGACAGTTTTGAATGAGACAGATTTTTTCAGGAAGACACTGACTAATTGACGGGTCGCAGACCCGCCCTCTAACTCCGCTAGCCATTACCACTGACTCTTGTAAGATTTATGGCCAGTTATGTGTAAAAACAAGAGCACCGCCTACGGGTGTATACGCTCGGCTGGATAGTAGACAAAATGCATCTAGAGCTATCTCCCTTGATAGTATAGGTTGCTCTTTTGATAGTGAACAAGTGTGCAAAGTTTCAAGTGGATGCCTTTAGTAGAACCAGAGATATCTCAAAATGTCATAGTTTTCGCACGACGACGACGACAACGACGACGACGACACCAAGGCTATCACAATACCTCGGGTTTTCTCCGAAAACAGCCGAGCTAAAAAGAGAAAATGTTTCGTTGAATAATCTGTAAATACGATTTTTAAGCCGCAAAACCAACAAAAATGCTTCTGATAAATTTCTCCCAACTTGAGATTTCAAAGTTTCCTTCACGTGTAAATGAATGACTTGATTGGTCGGTTGATTTTTTTATTCACAGCCGCATTCCATGAGTTACGTTGTTTAATGCCTCCAGGAATGTATATGCAAAATACACAATAGGGATATGAAAAATTTCCTGAAACTAGCAAAACATTCTGTTCAATATCTCGTTGTTGTATCTTAACCCTTGTTATGCTGAATAAAATCCTTTTCAGATTTTTTTTAAAAATCAAAGGGTTGAAAGCACTGGTAGTACTTGTTGTTCAGTTGTCAATACTTCTTGTAAAAATCAATCCCATGAAAAACTGACAAAAGGACAGACAGGAGGTATAGACTAAGATCAGACTGCTCTTATGTGCAGTCTGATCTTGGCATATACCTCCTGCTTAAACCCGGAATATTCCGGGCTCAGCACGACAAGGGTTTATATGACGTAACTCAACGATCGCTGGTCACGCCCACAGACTCCGACAGGATGTTCGACTCAGATATCAAACAGCAATATTTTGGGGAAAATTTATGGCATGTTATGGCATGTTACATGGAACAATAAAAGTAAAATTTTGGATTGGTAACATAAACGTCGTAACTAAAGCTTGAATAGGCTGTAGTTACGACGTTTATGTGGACAAACTAGAAAAAATGCTTCACAAAATTCAAGGTTCACCTCCGATCTAAATATATGATTTGATTGGTCAATCAATCTTCTGATTGACGGACGCGATCTGCCATTAATCAAATTCCTCTGCTTCAATTTCTCTTCAAAGTCCGTACATACATATGTGATGATAATGGACAGTAACTGCTACCTCTTGATTGCATACTTATTAGACTTATTTCCCTTGAAACTTTTCGCCGGCATGTTTTAGCAAAAAACAATTCATGAGTAAAAGTGAGAAATTAACAACTTTTATCTAAAAAGGTATAAAATAGAAAAAGCTCAAATAAAAAAAGAAAGTAGTATAAGATTTGACAGGCATGTTTCACAGGTTGATTGAATGAGATAATATTGTAAATAACGAACAGCCTGATATCATTTGGCCAATCGCAGCTCCCAATCAAACAATCAGTCCACAAATGAAACCTAGATAATCGTTAACCTAAGTTGGATAGCAGCTAGAGGCTAGGAAAGAAAGTAGTAGTAGTACTGGTGTGAGAAATACCAGGAATCTATTGTAAGGTGCTCCAGCCGCCGCGATATAACTGAAAGATTGTAAAAACCGTCGTACAACCCAAATCAATCAATCAATCAATCAACCACAAATAAAACCATTGATTTAGACCAGAAGTGCATTTGAACTGCGACATTGGTCGCCATTTGTGTTAGGCGATTTTGTTGGTTTTGCGACTTAAACGTCGTCACTACAGCTTATCAAAGTTGTAGTTACGTTTAGGTGGCTAACCAACCATTCTGCTTTTTTGTAACATACTTCTTGGCTTTTTTTTTGGGGGGGGGGGGTGTTGGTGGTGGTGTTTTTTTTTGTTTTTTTTTTTGCTTTGTTTTGTTTTGTTTTCAAAAAAAGAAAAAATGCTGTTTAAAATCGAAATGGAACTTCCATGGGCGGAGCGAACGGAGTAAGTGGGCAAGAACAACGATTGGTCAATCAGAATTGCCTCTGTCGTTTTTGCTTTCATTTTTTTCTGGTAAATCAATGTGGGATAGCAGCTGGAGGCTAGGAAAGCATGTAATGGTAGTACTGGTGTGAGAAATACCAGGATTCTATTGTTAGGTGCTCTAGCCGCCGCGATATAACTGAAAGATTGTTGAAAACGGCGTAAAACCCCATTCAAAGAAACAAACAAATTAACCCATTACCAGAAGTCAAAATTTTAGACTGGCCTAAATCCAAAGAAAATGCAGACGACACCTTAAAGTTTGTCAAATTTTGGACTTTTCCAACTTTCTGGGAAAGAAAACATTGTGGATACTGAAGAAATTGCTTGTAACAAGCAATTTCTTCATTTTCCACAATGTTTTCCACAGCTATTTTTTCTTTAGAGCGTCTAAAAGGGTCACTGAGTGGAAATGGGTTAATCCAGGTTCATATTATCTATTGCTGAACCAAAGACCTTACAACTGGGTCGTAAAAAAGAGTGTCGTATGTCATTAGTCAAAACATCTTTTTTATATAGACAAGAGACATAATTGATACATTTGTCCAACCATGGAAAGATTTAATTCCCTTTAACCCTTTACCGTTTTTCAAAATTCTAGACCAGTCCAATTTAAAAGAAGTTGCAGACAACAATCAAAATTCGGTGGAATTTGAAGAAATAACGAACCTACAGGTTAGAAAATATTGTGGAAAAAGAAGAAATTGCTTGTGACAAGCAATTTCTTCTTTTCCCTCGATGTTTTCTCAAGTATAGATTCACAGGGACGTGAAAACAAGGGACTGTACACTAAAGGGTTAAAAGTAAAGTCGAGTAGTAAGGTTATATATGTGTGTATTTCCGTTTATTTATCGTCGCTAACGTAGCACATGCCCATATGAGCGACGCCCCAAAAAGACGGTTATAGTTGTTACGGGGGATAGTGCAAGGATACTGGACGAAACTGCTTAGAGCTTCGCCTGGTTCTTTAACGTGCTCGCTGGATAGCACCGTCACACGGGGCTTCGGTTCAACGTCTCATCCGAAACACAATTAGTTTGTTAGTGTATGTGGCCAGCCAAGGGCACGAACCCGTGATCTTGAGGCTTGAAGTCAAGTGATCTACCAACTGAGCTAATCGGGCTGTCGAGCAGTCCGGCTATATATCAATGAACAATCAAGTGTATAAGGATATCGATTTTTATGTTAAAAACTTAGAATGGAATCAATTTATCAATGAATATAAGTATGTAATCGTATTCAATATCAATGAATGGAAAACATTTTACACACACACCGTAGCGCGTGAGTTTTTGGATAGTTTAATTCGGATTTGAATTTGAAATGTGTAATATTTGTAGGTATTTGAACCCAGATCGTGTTTTACGACAGACTGATACAATGTTTCCTATTATTCACTACAACCTTTCAAGTAAAAGCTACATCGTTTGAAAAAAAAAAATCCTAAAAGATATCGAAACGGTAGACAAGCGACAGTGTAAAATGAAATTCGAGATCAAAGAATTTTATATATCAATAGAAATGGGGGAAAAGGCTGGCAACGTCACGGTTTCTTCTTTTGTAACAGTATTTTCTAGATGATTGGAAATGCTGGCTGTGAAAGAAGTGAGTTTATAATATGACTTACGGTCCGATAGTAAAAAAAGATAATTTTAATAATTTTAATGTTAAATCTTAAGCTGTGACCTTGACAATTGATCTATCTGATTTTTTTTTCAAACTGCACATCTAACGTTACTCATGACTGAGAACAATTGTGAAAAGTTATATTGAAATCCATCTTATATTGGAGCGTTATGGTCTAGACATGCTTAATTTTAATATTCGACCTTGAGCTGTAACCTTGACCTTTGAACTGTATGAATATTTTTTTTCAAATGGAACATTTATTCAGTGTTCAATTACATGCCAATTTTGCAAGAAAAAGATTGAATTAAAACTTAAAAAAACATGTTTTAGCTTATCATATTGATTTTATTTTCTGAACATTTCACTAATATCATAAAGATTACAACCGGTACCAGACCATCTTAACCATACTTGTCCTCTTTCGGCGGATACAAGGCAAAAACCAATCAATTAGCGCTTTGTTGGTCATTTTAAGTGTTCGAATTCTTTGAGAATTAAATTTGAATAGCTAAACATTATAATGTCATGTATATGATATGGGCTTAGTCATCGCCGGGTCGGTCTTTATGAGGTGAAAAAAAATGTGAAAGAAAGGCATTGTAAAAACATTTTTCTTACCTGTACAATATACCCGATTGGGACCATCAACATTCGAACTTCTGAGGGGGTAAGCATTTTAACCCTTCTCTGCTCAATCACTGTTTTTTACGTACCTGTAATTTTATACTTGGGAAAACAATGTGGAAAAAGAATAAATTGCGTGTGACAACCAATTTCTACTTTTTACACAATATTTTCTACTGTACTGAATGATTAATTTTCAAATAAAATAAGCCTTAAACTGTCGTCTGCAAAACCTTTGATTCTGGACCGGTCTAGATTTTGTACAACAGGAAAAGGTTTAAAAGGCGTTGTTAATCGCAGGTAAAACCTGGCCGGATCATATTTCAATTTTTGAATTTTTTACCCAACGACTGTGCTAGCACAAAAGAGTTGTGTTATAACGTGTGTGTTTTCAAAACACAGTACATATGTATACGAATATATGTCTCGAGAGTAATAAAAGGATTGCCGGGACACTGAGGTAAAGTTTTAATTTTCTATGAAATAAAAATACGCTAACTTACAAATAACTTACTGTTCGGAAGTAATAGGATACGAAATAATTACTCTAAGAAACTATTCCGTCCTCTAGTTAGCTCCGGCCTCCAATACCCCAGACCCTTTTTAAAATGCCAGTTCCCGTCCCTATGTTCAGAAATGCTTCCTACGAGTCTAAGGCTCGATTTATCTTAAACTGAAAAGAGCGTATATCGGAACAGGAATGTACAATATTTGGTCTGTGCTTGGTGTGAGGCTCGATTCGTCATATACTGCAAATACCCCCAGCGTACAACGGAACAGGAATGTACAATATTGGGTCTGTGCTTGGTCTGAGGCTCGATATTTCATATACTGCAACATCCCCAGCAAATGTACAATAGTGAGTCTGTGCTTGGTCTGAGGCTCAATTTGTCGTATACTGCAACACCCCCAGCGTATATCGGAACGGGAATGTACAATATTGGGTCTGTGCTTGGTGTGAGGCTCGATTTGTCATATACTGCAAACACCCCGAGCGTTCATCGGAACAGGAATGTACAATATTGGGTCTGTGTTTGGTCTGAGGCTCGATTTGTCATACTGCAAACATACCCAGCGTATATCGGAACAGGAATGTCCAATATTGGGTCTGTGCTTGGTCTGAGGCTCGATTTGTAATACTGCAAGCATCCCCAGCGTACATCGGAACAGGAATGTCCAATATTGGGTCTGTGCTTAGTCTGAGGCTCAATTTGTCATATACTGCATACATCCCCAGCATACATCGGGACAGTGATGTACAACATCGGGTCTGTGCTTTGTCTGAGGCGCGGTTTGTCATATACTGCATACATCCCCAGAATACATCGGAACAGGAATGTACAAAATTGGGTCTGTGCTTGGTCTGAGGCTCGATGTGTCATATACTGCATTCATCCCCAGCATACATCGGGACAGTTATGTACACTATTCAGATATTGGGTCTGTGCTCGGTCTGAGGCTCGATTTGTCACATTATGCAAACATCCCCAGCGTACATCTGAACAGGAATGTACAATATTGGGACTTTGGTCTGTTTAAAGTTGGGCCCTTTTTATCAATGCTTAACCCATTCCCACCAAATCCCTCCTTTTTACACCCTCAAGAAAAAAGCTTTAAAAAACATTATGGAAAATGAAGTATTTCCTTGTATCAAGCAATTTCTTTATTACCTGCAATGTTTTCCATCCAAAAAGAAGAAAAAAATGAAAATGCCGTCAACTTGAAATTGTCGTCTACAGCTTTTTTCAGATTTGACCAGTCTAAAAGTTTGTTGTGGGGGAATGCGTTGAATGGGTCATACCATGAATATTGCTGATTATTGAATGAGGACAGATGAAAAGAAAATAAAAAAGAGACACCATTTTCAGTATCATTGTAGCATAAACAAAAAAGGGGGGAACCTAGTCTAACGTTATGTAATCTTATATTATCTTGATTATCTACTCTCTGTTTTCCATTGGTTTTCTCCTCACCTGGGCAGAGAAAGTACGAATTAGGCTATTGTGGTCTTTCCTGTTCTTGTCCGTTCACAAATCGTCTCCTACTATACCGCTAGGCAAATCATACCCGAACCAAAATGGAATACCTCTGTCAACGCTTTTTTCTATGGTAAAATCTGTTACAATAGGGAAGGAAATCTGAAAGTGAAAAATAAACCAAATTCTTCTTGGTTCAGCTCATAAAGCAAATGGATTTGGATATTGTATCATCTACTAAAGTTGTCAAAATAATGCCCGATGAGTTTTTGAAAATACACGATATATCGTCGGTTTGCAAGCAAAATGTGGTAATTACAGTTTTTTACTACCAACATTTATGTGAAGCTTCTTTGTTGGTTTGGCGATTAAAACGTAGTAACTACTGCTTATTCAGGCTGTGGCAACAACGTTTAGGTCGCAAAACAACCATTTTACTTTGTGTTAGAAGTTACTGAACATACTTTTGAAAAAAAGGTTTTTGAGCCTATGCGTGACATTTCCAACCATTTCGTATGTGCGAGACTCGCACAGTTTGAGCACCCTGGACAGCCATTCAGAGCAATTAGAAGATTCGCTGATTGTTTAAAAAAGCTTTGGGTCAGTATCTATCAACAGAACGCAGAGTGATGACTCTGATCAGACTGTGCGGATGCACTGGCTGATCTGAGTCTTTACTTTGCGCACATGTGTTATGGTTGGAAATGTCACGCATGCACTCAATTTATATTATATCTGAGGTGAACTGTCTGTCGGAGCTCTATGGACAGAGCCAACAATCCGTCCGTTGAGGACAAAACACTGCAGACAAAAAAACTTTGGTCAGCGATTTAGGGCTACGCGTATTATGTTCCTCTCGGTACTTCCTATTTATTTACCAAGTATGCATTATCTTTTACATAGGTCAATGTCTGTATAAGAAGCTTAATCAAGGGATCAACATTAACAAGAAGCTCAATAATATGGCTAACGTGAACAACGTCTCAACGTGTGCCAAACGTTTTGTTGAGAGCATTGACTTCCGAATGACCTCCAAAAGATGCTGCAAATGTTTTCTGGTTACTTTCTTAATGACAGCTGTCATGATAATATATATTTCAGAAACTCAAGGTGAGTAGTTACGCCTAAGAAGTTGGTCATTGCCTTCTATTTTCTTAAATTCTGAAAATAATATTGATAAAACAAGAACTCCGCCTACGGGTGCCTACGCTCGGCTGTTGGGTGCTGGATAGTGGACAAAATGCATCTAGAGTTACCCCCTTGATAGTTTAGGTTGCTCCTTAGATAGTGAACAAGTGTGCCAAGTTTCATTTTATATGTCTTTATATATAGAACCAGAGATATCAAAAAAAGGTCAAAGTTTTCGCACGACGACGAGGACAAGAATGCCGACGACGACACCAAGTCTATCGCAATACCTCGGGTTTTCTCCGAAAACAGCCGAGCTAATAAAATGAAACTAGTTGCGAAATTAGTGCGACATAAATTCTGATTGGTTAATTTTGTTTCCCTTAGATGAGCAAGGGAACGGTGAAGGGTATATAGGAATCAGTCTTTCAGGTAAATATTAATCTACAAAATGATATTTTAGTATTTTGCCTAAAGCTTAAAACAAGCATCAGCAGTCTTTGTTGTAATCTACTGGGAAAAAATACGAAAAAACCACATGGTAAGCTTATTCACAGGGTAACCTTTACTAAACCGCCACTTTTACATTATTTGTTTACTTTAAAACTCAAGTAATCATATTAAGTTCTACATTTTAACCAAAGTCTTCCAATTTGATTTGTTTTTGACTCCCAATCTTTAATCACGGGGTCTCATAGGTTCGATCCCGGCGGCGGCACATATCCTGTCTGACATTTGTCTCTCACCAATGGATTGAAAATCGTAAACCTAATTAGGATAATAGCCAGGAAAGGATGTAATGGTAGTACTGGTGCGAGATATACCAGGAACCCATTGTTAGGGTTTCCAGCCGCCGCGATATGACTGAAAATTTGTTAGAAGCGGCGTTAAACCCCATATAAACAAACAAACAATCAAAAGCTTTTTTAAGACACTTCGTCTAAAAGCTGCAGAAAATGAGTTTGGATTCGACACCTTGTCGAAAATTATTTTCCAAAGCATTTATTATACTATGCCCTACCAAAAGTATACACCGTTTGCTAAAGGGACACTTAATCTATTACAAGATATAAAATCTTAGACTGGTTCTAAATGAAAGATGTTGCAGGCTACAAATTGAAGTTAGTGAAATTTTAAACCCAATTATTTGCCCTTTTACCTTATAGAAAACATTGGCGAGAATTGTGAAATTGCTTACAAATAATGTTGTTGTTTTTGTTGTTGTTTTTTTCAATTACCACAAGCCTTTTTAGAATCCTTGGAATCCTTGAGTTTAAAACTCACTCTCTTCATAAATGAATAATTTCATTGGTCGACTGCTTCTTTGATTGACATCATGATTTGTCAATTCACTTAAAGAACACGATCCTTTTTTTATCATTTTATATATTTTCATCCATTTTCAGGTGTTTCGATCATGAATTACATCATGCCACCATTGAATATCAGAAGTTCTCTTTCACTAACAAACAGAACCAAAGCTAATAGCAAAGAAGCCGTCCGCTTTTTGACACAAAAGTCGAAAACGATGAAAATTGACAGCAGACATAGTGAAAATCCTCTAAGAAAACTGTCGAATTTTACAAACAGAGCCATTCCAACGTTTACTTTAAAGCAAGGTCTCGGTGGTTTTATTCATAACAGTAGTCGGAATTCAAGGCAACAAATATCGAAGGGACAGGGAGTGGAAAGAGGAAATCTTACACAAGTTGTCAATGGAGATAATAATGCTTCACCACAGGAATATAATGTAAACTTCACTAACAATACATATGAAGTCACATATTCGACCAGAACAATTAATTATAGTACAGAGACTATTAATCACAATATCATACTTTCAAGACAGGGCATTATTGTGTCAAATGGAGTGAAGAACGGAGAAACGGAAAGCATAGATAATCTAAATGTTCAAAATAAATTTAATAGTAAGGTCGTTAAACAAAACGAAAATAATGAGATGATGGGAAATAGAACCTCGAAAGAAAGTAAAACACTAAAACTCAATAAGCTCAATTATTTTGGGGTTCATGAGCTGGTCATTAATAACAGTTCTGACGGGTTCGAACCTTTTTGTGCAGCCGAGTCAAATCGTCAGAAATATCTGATTTGGCCAGAATCGCCAACAGATTTTACGGACTGGAGTTTCACGAAACGAAGAAAATGTCCGAAATTTGTAATACATGACAAAATAGCCAACACGCCAAGAACAAAGTTCAGTCTTTATTGTGATATGGGAAGAGCTGAACTTTTGCCGTCGAAATCGACGTCTTCAAACGATGTTGACGTCATCAGGTTAAATAACACGTGTTTGTACAAGTTTATCAACGCCTGTTGTAGCAATGATAGAGGTGTTCCAAATGTCGTTCATTACGTATGGTATTTCAAGAAAGCCATGAAGTTTGACACGTTTTTAAGCATCTTAAGTGTTGTACGCTTTGTCCGTCCGTGCCTAATTTTATTTCACGGTGAATACATACCTTACGGCAATTACTGGGATTACATCATACGATTATTTCCTTACGTAATTCACGTAAATACGCCTCGGCCACTTACTATTTCTGGAAAGAAAATACATCATCACGAACATTCTGGTGACGTCATGAGAATTTACGCGCTCATGTTGTACGGTGGTATTTATTTAGACACTGACGTCATTGTTTTACAAGAATTGAAACCCTTGCGTCATTATGACGTAACAATGTGTAGGCAAACAGGTGGACAGTTTCTTTTGAATTCATTTATTATGACAAAGAAAAACGCAACATTTTTGAGACTATGGTTAGAAGGTTATAATAGTGATTACAGAAATGAAAGTTACGTGTATAATTCCATGTATTATAACAATGATCTTTCCCGAAAATATCCGAATCTAATTCACGTTGAGAACGGGACTATGTGTTGTCCGGATGAACTTATCGGAGTGAATCTGCAATCACCGATGATATACGAATGGACCCGATTGTATGGATTTCATATATATTCACGACAAATTAACTTTCCGTGGAACGTAGATTTAATTCGAAATTTCACTACGACATTAGGTTCTATGTTACGCCATGTGGTATATGGAAATAAAGAGCTATGTCTTTGAATGTAGAACCTTTTTTGTCACGAACTCCGGGGAAGTCCGATAAAATTTTCGATCAACAAAAAATTTGTCCAACCGAACCTTTTATAGTCGATAAGATTACAAACCAGGTCCTTGTTGAATACACAAAGGAAATGGCTTTTACAAATATATGAAAAAATAAGTAGCTTCTTCCATAGAAAACATAATTGACGATCCACTTGCCCCGCCCACAAACTCCGCTGACAAGACCCACTGACTCAAGATAAAATTATCTTGACGAAAATTTTATGACAGATCCTAAATTTCTATCATTTTTTTTTCAAAAGCATAAGATGTTGAATAAATAGAGGATAATCAACTGGTTGTTTTTGATACGAATATCTCTCACGAGAATGCGTTGTTAGGCGTTGAAAAACGAGCCTATTATTCTATTTTTTATATTCGAAACAGTTTTATTTTTCAAAAGTCGCTGATTTTTTTCAATCATATTCGACATCATCGGCCCTAGAAACCGTGCGCATTTATATCAAAGGATTTTGTAATTCAATAATTTATGTTCGCCATCCTCGATTTTCTTTCGAAGCGGGCGAGTTTTTCAAAGGAATTTTTGAGGAAAATTCCGTATTTTAAAAAACTTAGAGATTTGCAGTGTCAGGCACAAAAATAATTTGCGCGAAACATATACTGTATCTAAGGGCGACAATCGCCGATCTATAGGCCCCGGGATATTTCCAAACATCGATCGACGATTCATGACTTGGACTTGGACAGAATTATAGGATAGGCAGTCTGTGATCACTTAGTCTCCTGACTTGGGCGTACAAAACAAGCTCATGCGGGTTAGGTTTGAGTGTCCATCACTTAACTGCAATATCATCAGTATTCGAGGAATAATTTTGGATGTTACGGAATATAATGCATTTGTTTGAGTCATCTGTGATAACACAAACACCAAGGTTCGTTATTGTTTCAAACCAGTTGTTAACAAAACGGTTATTTTGGTGTTGTAGTTATGTTCGTAAATTTCTTCTCATTCTACTGTTTTTTAATTGATTCTTAGCCTAAGAAATTGAATGTAAGGTCACAGAGCGAGCTGGCCCTTTGAAAATAAAAGTAGTTCCAAATTACCGGAGTGAAAGTTGATATCATTACTAGTGATGATATCAAAATTTATTACACTGGAAAATCCCAAGATTTCACAGCTAGGAATATAATAAGAGAATTTATACACTTTTAACATAATAATTTACAAGTATTCTAACTTATTCTTATGTGGACAGGTCTAATTTTCATACTTATCTTTATCAAGAGATTAAAGACTATTTGTTCTTTCGTTGTGATGAAAAATTGAATAAATGTTCGAGGCGGGTTCATATTGAAGCATAATTAGAGTTTAGTTTCACACCTAAATGAAAGCAAATGACACCTCTCCATTTCTTAAAATATGATTAAATCGTTGCATTCATTGAGATCTATCCATATACAAGGTTTTTAGTCGATATCTGCCTTGTCTTCAGAGAAATACTCCGGACAAAGTTTAGCACGAGAAACAACAAGAGGGATATTTAAAAACAATATATCTATAAGAAAACCAGCGTTTACATTTCTTGTATACCGTAATTCTCCAGAATGAGACCTATCTACTCATACGAGGGGAAAGGAAGGCCCTCAAGTTTGAAAAAAAAGTTTTTTGTTTTTTCTTAACTGGACGACCAACAAGCCGCGAAGAACAATACTGAACTGTATCTGTAGCTTAATGCATGCAGGACCAACCCTAATTGTAGACAAGTTTGCGATCGCGGCCGTTTGTACTGAGCGTCTACTTGCATTCTGCGACAAGAACAAACTTGTCATTAAAGCTTTTTAAGGTTTTGGAAATAAATGATAATTGACCAATCGCTGGACTAGCCCATTGCCTCCGACAGGAAGTTTTGCTTCCATTTTAACAGCGTTATTGTGAAAAAAATATGGACAGAAGCGTGAACCTAAAGATTAAAACGGTTGGTTGGCGACCTAAATGTCGTAACTAAAGCTTGAATAAGCTGTAGTTACGACGTTTTTGTCGCTAAACCAACAAAAGTGTAAGACAATATGGCAGTCAATGTCAGAGTTCAAAGCTCAATTCCGGGCTGAATGAATGATTTGATTGGTCCATTGATTGCTTGATTGACAGACGCGATTGGTCAACTGATATACATGAAAGGTAAAGAACTCCATTTTCGAAAATGTCTTGAGAAACGATAATGTATGTCGGCTATTCTGTAAAAGTCTTTCGTAAGACTCCTTTTGAAAACAAGCTATCCCGCAGCCAAATTATTGTCAAGGGAGGAAAATCGAACTATTTTATTCAATCATTTGACGGATTTAGTTCCCCTGTTATTGTGATGTATTCTAAACTGACGGATAGCTAGACACGCCAACTGATCTCCGCCAGGAACTTCGACTAAAATGTTGAATGGCGTTAGTTTACATATTTAAGAGCCTGTACATGTAAACAAAAAAGTAAATTGGTCGGTTTGCGACCTAAACGTCGTAACTACACTTTGAACAAGTCGCTAAACCGGCTTAAAGCTGCATTTAGTTGTCGGCCAATGTTGGAGTTCAAAGATAACTTACGGTCTAGGTGAATGGTGTGATTGGCCAATCGAATGTTTGACTGACAGCCGCGATCCCTCATTTCGAAAAGGTCACGAAACGGAATTTATATTTATAATGTATTTTTTAATTCGTCTATCAAAATTGAGCGTACTGATTGTATTTTTCGATATATGATTAGTGTTTGTAATCTTACACGAACAAAATTTTACAAAAAAGAATACGCCAACTTTCCTCGTTCGAAATTGGAAAGCTCCGTCAAATGATGATTTTTTCTTATGACCCCGCCATATAAAGGCGACGGGCACATTGAAATACCTCTGTCAGTTTGTGCCTGGGTCAGTGTGTGGGTTTAGTGTACGTGTCTATTTTTTATCTGGAGCATATCGTCTTATGAAACAAAAACTGATAGATTTCATAAAATAATTTGGTTGTTCCCTTTCATGAGTACTAGTGTCATGTGTTAAGTTCTGTTGGATAGCTTCAAGTTCAAGGTCAGAGTTGAAGGTCATATAATAAGCACTTAGGCTGTGGCATCCGTAACTGTGACACATTGAGTATTTTTATGGTGGAAACTGTTTGAAAATCTAGTGTTACCGACTTAATAAGTTTTGCTGGTTGGAGAAATATTAGTCAACACCGGGTTGTTCTACAACTAAAAACTGTTCAAAGTGGCGTAAATCCCCGTCCCTACATATCGATTAAATAAACTCATTTATCAATATCAATATAAATGTATGCTTATATTTAAATAATTCCTATGCGATATGAAACTGCTTGATAGTGTACCATGTTTAACCTTAAAATTTATACAAATAGTTTGTTTATTTGTCTTTCTCTTTTGTTGTTGTTGTTGTTGTTGGGGTTTGTTGTTGTTGTTGTCGTTTTCATATTGCCAACTGAGAATTGTTGTCTGGATCATATTTCAATTTGGACCACTCTATAAATTTTTCGTATGATAATGGGTTTACAGAATGAATGAATCTATCTTTTATTATTATTATTATTATTATTATTACAAATGATTTGGCCACGTGAAGTTGGGGGATTAGACGAACGCGTCATGCCGTCAATGGTCTCTTGTTCAGAAATATGAACGCTTCAACATGTTAAAATATCAGATCGAATAAGTGTCGTGTTTTCATGAAAAGGCGCACACGTGTTATCAGTGATTAATAGTCTAGTGAATGCATTTTATCAGTGCAGTTTGCTAGACATTGTGACAATCATTTCTAAAAATAAAAAAAAAGTGAAATGTGCAATTTAGAATCAATCCTAATATTCAATCATTTGAATCATCGCAAACGGTCGTGATAAAACCGGGCGGAGTTTGGATTAGTATTTATATACTTGGAGATATATTCTTTTTTAATCCCTTCCCGGTTTTTTTTCATTTGTTTTTTTCTCTTTTTTTTCTGATATTTAAGACTGGTCCAAATTGAAAGGGGTTGTACACGACAATGGAAATTGGGTATAAATTGAAAGGATTTTTTTTTTTTTTTAATGAAAAAGTCGAATAAAAATGATTGACCAATTTGGGCTAACAATCAAGAATCAATCGACCAATCAAATCATTCATTTAGACTGGAAGCGATCTTTGAACTCCAACATCGTTCGACACTAATCTGAAATATTATGTTGGTTTGTCGAATTAAACGTCGTAACTACAGCTTATTCAAGTTGTAGTTACGACGTTTAACTCGCCAGCCAACGGTTTTACTTTTTGAAACTTTACATCTTTCTGGTAACAAATTTAACTAAATAACTCCGTTAACCCTTTCCCGTACAATCACTTGTTTTCACGACCTTTAGGTTTTGTATTAAGGAAAACATTGCAGGGAAAGAAGAAATTGCTTGTCACAAGCAATTTCTTCTTTCTCTACAATGTTTTCTACCCTTAACATTGGTTATTTATCTTTGTTACAAGCAATTTCTTCTTTCCCTACAATGTTTTCTACCCTTTACATTGGTTATTTATCAATTTAAATGCGCTTTGAATTTTCTTGTGCAGCCTCTTCCAAATTGGAGTAGTCTAAAATTGTGTTGTAATGGAAATGGGTTAAATATCGAAATGGAACTTCCTTTCGAAGGTCAGTAGGCGTGGTCAGCGATCAATCACGTGACCAATGTAAATTTCTCTATCACATGTTAAGATAAGGCTTTTTGTTCTCTACTAATGAACGATAAATCGACGTAACAGAAACAAAATTGATCTTTGTGAAAACTGAGGTGCGTTCTTTTCGTCGAAATGAACAATCCCGCTAAATAAGATTTTTTGAGTGTCATAAAGAACGATTTTTGTTATTTTAGATGAAAACATTCCACGTCGTCAAGGCTACTCGTTTAAGCCAATGTTGAGTACGCTTAAATTCTTAAGATTCTTATTTAGCGGCTTAAAAATCTGAATCTAAAAAACGATTTATCTTAAAAATCTAAATAATAATCTTAAGAATCTCGACGCAAAGAACGCTCCTCTGATACACCAGTTGAAATAAAGAAATAAAAATGGCCGACGTAAATATGTTCTCAAAGTGTGCGAGACGTCTTGGGACTAGAACTGTTTTCAAACTGACGTTCAAAAGGAGCCGAAAATGTTTTGTCGTTACCCTTCTAACGCTGATTATCATGGCTATAATACGAGTATTTGTCGGTGGAAGCAATAGTAAGTAGCAACGGAACCTGTGCATGGTTTTTCCACGAACCTTCGTCATGCGGAATAAAATCCTTCAAAGATTGGCATTAAGATTAAAGGGCTGAAAGCACTGGAAATACTTGTTGCGGGTCAATATTTCGATTGAAAATCAATTTCTAATTCAACACGGAAAAACGGAAACGGTAAAAACAGGTGGTGTAGACTAAGATCTGACTACACTAATGTGCAGCCTGATCTATGCCTATACCTCCTGCCAACTCAGGAATAGGGTTAAGTTAACAGGGTTTGAGCAGCCCGGACAAAGAAACACTGTATGTAGAGTATTCTCTGAACGTCTAAATAAAGTGTGACTCGTTAGTTATCTGAAGAGTGCATAGACTGGCATGACTGTCCATATCTAACGAAACAACATCAGAGAGCAGTGCAGATGGGACAGGTTCACCAGTCTATAGATTGTATGTTAAATACTCTTATACGGATACACAGGCTGATTTGTGCCTTTCCTTGGTGCTTGGAATTGTAGGAAATGTCGGGCGCATACACCTGCTGAAAGCCAGCGAACTAATTTCATGGCGTTATGTCCGTCGTGCGTCTGTCCGTCCGTCCGTCCGTAAACTTTTACTTTAAAAATCTTCACCTCAGAAAGTCCTGAACTGAATTCAACCAAATTTCACAGAAACTGTCTTTGGATGACACATTATCCGATTTCTTCAAAGAATTTTGATTGGATTAAAACGTGGCTTAAATGGGCGGGGCTAATTTCCATCTTTTGTGAAACCTTTAAAATTCTTCTTCTCAGAAACCAATAAATGGATTTCAACCAAATTTTACAGGAATGATCCATTGGTGACCCTCTATCAGATTCTTTCGAAGTTTTCTTATCGGCTGAAAAACATGGCTTTTATGGGCGGGGCTAATTTCCATATATGGTGAAACCTTTAGAAATCTTCTTCAGAAAATAACTGATGGATTTCAACCAAATTTTACAGGAGCGATCCTTGGGTGACCCTTTATCAGATTCCTTCATAGAGTTAAGATCGGATGAAAAACATGGCTTTAATGGGTGGTGCTAATTTCCATATATGGTGAAATAGTTAAGACTCTTCTTCTAAGACACCGATTGATGGATTTCAACCAAATTTTACGGGAATGCTCATTGGGTGACCCTTTATCAGATTCCTGCAAAGAATTTAATTGGCTGCAAATTTTGCTAAACCCATTCCAACCAAAGCCCTCCTTTTTACGCCCTTCAAAAAAAGCTTTGGAAAACATTGTGGTAAATGAAGAAATTGCTTGTATCAAGCAATTTCTTCATTAACCACAATGTTTTCTATCCAAAAAGGTGAAAAAAATTAAAATTCCATCAACTTGAAATTGTCGTCGACATCTTCTTTCAATTTGGACCAGTCTAAAATTCTGTCAAGTGGGAATGGGTTAAAAGATTGGGCTTAATCCCATACATGGTAAACAGTCAAAACCTACAATATGCAGAATGTTTTTCAACCAAATTTCTCAGTTATGATAATTAAATTCAGGCCAGTGGAGCGAGTCATGCGCTTCTAGTTACTTTTTATTTCTTCTAATTTCTGACCCGTGTCAATAAAAAGAACCCGTCTGGGCAGGGAAAAAAGTATCGACCCCGGCCAGACCCCTTGACTGAGCAAGGGGACATTTCCCTTTTGGTCGTTTTCTTAGTCTTCCTTAATGTGTTGCATCTTTTAAAGATGTCACCTTGTTGACCTCTGCAGGATATTATCAAATATGTCTGAGTTCCCGTGAGGTCACTTTATGCTTGACACATTTATTTCATCCAGTCGTTTGTTGGTTTAATGTGGTGTTTCTCGCATACTAGTACATCTTTCTTTGACTGTAATATTATCTGCATAAAATATCAATGCAGGGGACCAAATTTTTTATCAAGACCTGTCTTAAAGTTTAAATATATTACCATGTAACATTACACCATGTACAAGCTGCAATTTCAACACTAGGAAGTCGGGATGACTTCAATGACAATTGAACAATTACCGGCCAAGCCCACTTACTCCGTTGGCCCCGCCCATTGACTCCAACAGGAAGATCCGTTTCGATATTTAATGGTATTATTTTTTAAAAAAATATGACCATTAGTATGTAACAAGAAAGGAGAATTGTTGGTTGGCGACATAAACGTCGCAACTACAGCTTTAATGAGCTGAAGTTGCGACGTGTATGTTGCCAAACTAGCTTGAATAAAATGATGGCCATTGTCGGAGTGCAATTCTATTTTCCAATCTAAATGAATAATTTCATTGGTAAACTGATTATTTGATTGAACGTCACGATCAGTCAATTGACGGATCTGTGGCCACGTGGCCCCCACTAAATTCCGACAGGAACTGAGACTTGTTTAAGCTGTAGTAACGACGTTTTGGTCGCCAATCAACCACTCCACTTATTTGTAACATGATACTAGCCATAAATTTTGTAAAATGACGCCGATAAAAATTGGAGCAGAACTTGGTCAATTGTCAACATGCAAACCATATAAATTTTGTAATGTAAATATAGGGATGTAAATTTACAATGGCAAATTTATGACACTTTGAGGAATTGGCAACTTATATGTGTATTGCTTTCGTTTATACCGATTTTTGTTAACACACACAGGCTGATTATATTTTTAGCTCACCTGAACACAAAGTACGAGGTGAGCCGTTGTGATCGGTAATTGTCAGTCAGTCCGTCTGTACATCTGTCAGTCCGTCCATCCGTCCGTTCGTCTATAATTTCTTTAAAAATATTCTCCTCAAATATCAGTAGGCCAATCAAGTTGAAACGCTGCACGGATGTTCCTTGGATGAAGCTTTTCAAAAGTTGTTTGAAAATTTCATTCCGTAAAAAACTATGGTTGCCGCGGCAATTGAAAATGGGAAAGTCAAGTAAATCTTTTACCATATTTTAATTTATTTCATTTTTTTTTCAGAAACCCCAAGGCCAAAGGCATCTATAGTTCATATGTGGCTTAACTACAAGGTTTTCTGCCAAGTTTTCAAAAATTTAATCCTTAAGGTCAAAAATGGCTTCGCCTATGAGGTCTGAAATTTTGAAAAATGCTCAACTAGAGCAAGTTCAAAAGACTTCTCCTCATAAACTATAAGGCCTAGAATATTCATGTTTGGTATGTAGCATTACTAGATGGTTTTGTACTAGTTCACTTAAAAATTGTACTCTAAGGATAAAAAAAAGGTTGTTCGATAGACGACTAAAATAGGGAAAAGCGCATAAGTCAAAGGCAGTTATTTTTGGAATGTAACATAGCCGGGCTGTTATCTATCAATTTGTATTAAATTATGCCTGTAGGGTAAAAAATCCCCGTTTCCAAAGTTCGTAAAAATGCTCAATTAGACCATGTTCAACAGTCTTCTCCTCCCATTCTACAAAGTCTAAGGCATTTACGTTTGGTATAAAGCATAGAAAGATGGTTCTCTACCATATTTGCTAAAATCATAGCCCTAGGATAAAACGTTGCCCTGTTTTGGGAAAACGCCTAATTGGAGCAACTTAAAGAGTCTTCTATTTCTGAAATATAAGGTGAAGGGCATTCATATTTAGTATGTATAGCATTACTAATTATTTTTTTACTGTGTTACAGGAAAATATGCCCTTAGGATAAAAACGTCTCTGCTCCAGGGATGGTAAAATTGCGTAAATCGCTAAATTTGAAATAAACTATCTTTCCTGAATATAGGGCCTAGAGCATTTAAATGAAAAAACATAGCATAAATTTATTGTTATCTACCATGTCTCTTCAAGTTATACCGCTTTGAACGAAAATGGACCTTCGCAAGGCATCCGAATTTATGAAAAACACTCAATATGCGCATTCAAATATCTTCCTCTCCCAATGTATAAGTTGTAATGCATTCGTAGTTGGTTTATTGTTCATCCAGAAGGTTCTCTACAAAAGTTTCTATAATAATTCCCCATGGGTCAAAATTTCTCCGCCCCCAGAAGTTCCAAGTTAGGTAAAATGCTTAATCAAGATTCTCCTCTTAACACTGGTCCTTATTAAAAGAAGCTGCAGACGGTTATTTAAGCTTAATCAAAATTCAAATACAAGAATTTTTAGGGTAGAAAACATTGTGAGAAATTTCATGTCACTACTGAGTTCTCCCTTTCTCACAATATTCTTTAACCTATTTTCCTTGAAGATATCAAAATGTGGGATAGTATGGCATTCATATTTATCGAATAGCATTACTCGATACATTTGCACTTTGCTCATAATCTTATATTTGGCTCAAATTGTGTCTTTTTTATACAAAAGAGTACTGTAATTTGCAGATGCATCAGGTTAGCGATTTAAGACCACTATGGTTCTCTTGTTTATACCTTCTTTTTGTCGTCATTATGTAACTGGAATTACTTTGCTGACATATACATTAAATTTCTATCATTTCTTTATTTATCCATTTCTCTCATATCTAAATAATGTATATAGGCCTGTTGTGTGTATATTAAATCTCGTAAAGAACAGTGATAATTAAAACATATTCTGCGATGAAACCAATACAAAAATGAAAATATCCATTGACAAATAAGTTGAGAAGCCGCCATTTTCATTCCGGTTTTTATTCAAAACTTCCTTGTCGTTGGGCGACTAACGGGTTGAAACCACAGCCTATCCGATCTGCAACTACGGCGTTTGTATTGCCCGTCTTTAGCTTGCATGTTAGCTAGTTAGCTTCTTTTTCAACACTGAACGGTTATTTTTCAAATTAAACCCCCTTTTCATTTCCGTCACTGAACGGTTATTTTTTAAATTAAAACCCCTTTTCATTTCCGTCTGCAAACCCTTTGAATTTTGACAGGTATAAAATTTTGAAAAACAGGAACGAGTAATTTAACAGAGAAATTTTGAAATTCTCAAGCGTTCAACGAGCGCAAATCGCAACTGGAGGCATAACCACTGAAATATCCGGTTGATTTCTTTACATTTGTTAAAGAGAAATCTAGTCTCATGTAAGCTTGCTTTACGACACTCGTGTAAGGTTTTACAATTTTACCTCATATCGCTTTCACCACATTCCATTGGCAGGAATACCCTTTAAAAACTTACTGATTCAAATTTATACTTGCTTGCCAATACTTTAATTACATTTTCTTCGGTGAAACTCTTTCAAGCAAAGACTTAAAACTAACACCATTTAGCTAGCAAAGCTACAGATTTGATAGCTTAAGTTAACAAGACAAATTTTGGGGTATTCTCAGAGTTCAACGATTGCAAACTGCCACTTGGAGATTAACCAGTAAATCTATTGAATGCCTATGCCATAAGAAATACTTCTTATGTATTCCAGGAATATTGCAAACTCTGCCTGCATCTCAAGAAAAAAGCTTTGGAAAACATTGTGGACAATGAAGAAATCGCTTGTAACAAGCAATTTCTTCAATATATATGTGCACAATATTTTCTAACCAACAACTGATTAGTTTTTCTAAATTCCACCGACCGAAATTGTCGTCTGCAGCATCTTCCAAATGAATCAGTCTCAGATTTTGTCATGTGGTAAAGATTTAACTCCTTGGTTACTTTGTTTAGAATGTTATCATTTTGACAAAGAAGATAATTGAACAAAACTACGCTTCGCTAGCTTACAGAACTTTCAGTGCTTTGATTTCATTTCCACCCAAGAGGAGTGGGCGGGGATAACGTAACGTCAATTTTACCAGGAGTTGAATTTCTTTGGAATTATTCTGCTTTTAATCTTTTCCAATTTACGACCCTCAAGGAAAGGGTTGCGGAAAACAATTTGGAAATGCAGAAATTGCTTGTAACAAGTACTTTTCTGCATTTTTTACATTGTCTTCTACCAGATTAACTGATTAATCTTAAATTCGATTAATAATTGTCGTCCGCAATTTCTTTCAATCTGGAAACCTCTAAGATTTTTTGTTGTGTGATAATAGGTTAAAGCCGACCTTAGATATCCTTACGTATCACTCAATAGACGTGCGCTTTTTAGCTAGCAAAGCGTCAGCTTTGATAGCTTTAGTTAACCCTTTCCTGTACAATCACTGGTTTTAACGCCCTTGTGATTGTATACTTGAGAAAACATTAAGGGAAAAGAAGAAATTGCTTGTAACAAGCAATTTCTTCATTTCCCACAATTTTTTCTAACCTCTAGGTTGGTTACTTTTCAAATTGCACTAACTTTTAATTGTTGTCTGCAACTTCTTTCAAATTGGACCAGTCTAAAATTTTGAAAAACAGGAAAGTGTTAACAGACAGAATTTTGAGGTCTTCTCAGACTGAATAACTTTTTTCAAAGTCTAAAGAAAGCAAGCTATACCGCCCATTCCCATTTAATCCCACTTTTACAGAATCCCACTAAAATCCCACTTTTAAAGAATCCCTCTAAAAGGCTTTGGAAAACATTTTGGACAATGAAGAAATTGCTTGTAACAAGCAATTTCTTCAGTATCCACAATGTTTTCTACCCTACAAAAGTCACAGAAGATTACATAGCAAAACCATGCTTTGCTAGCTTACAGTACTTTCAGTACTTTGATTTCCTCTGTCATCTTCGAGGCTTTCTCTTATTGACTAATTGCGTCTGTCAATTAAATAACAAGTTCACTAATTAAGTCATTCTTATAGACCTAAAATGACTTTTGAACTCCAACATTTGCCGCCATTTTATGTTAACCTTTTTTGTTGTTTTTTATATTTAAACGTCGTAACAACAGCTTATTCTATCATTCACCAAGCATTTTACTTTTTGTTACTCGGTTCTGGGGATACAGTTTGCAAAATAACGCCATTAAAAATCGAACTTCCTGTCGGAGTTAATTGGCGGGGCCTAGGATTTAGTGGGCGGGGCCAGCAATTGGTTAATTCCTTGCTTTTTCATCTTACGTTATTTTCGGAACAATATATGGATGCATAAAGCATTTTATAATTCAAAGGTACACTTTTTTCTAATCAAATCAAATCTACCTTTTTACCGGAAATACATACAAAGTCGTTCTCAGCTTGTAAATGACTCCCCACCGAAAATTGCCGTTATTACGATTATAGAATGGGATCATTTTAGACAATTTCCGCGAGCTTCTTTTACCTAATATAAGTGAAAAAATGAGGGAATGAATTGATCCATTCCCACACAATCCCTTCTTTTTATGCCCCTCAAGAAAAAGACCTGGAAAACATTGTGGGAAATGAAGAAATTGCTTGTATCAAGCAATTTCTTCAATATCACAAATGTTTTCTATCCAAAAGTTGAAGTCCACCAACTTGAAAATGTCGTCTGCAGCTTTTTTTCAATTTAGACCAGTCTAAAATTTTGTTGTTTGGGAATAAATTAAATGTAATATTATAAAGTAGTGATCCAAAATCTTGTATTGGATTCTGTAAGCGTCCGAACATTCTGAATGTTAAAATTTTCCTGCGCAATCCGAACTCAATAAGAGTTGGGATTTTTTAAAACAAAGATAACTGCATAATATTAAGGAGACAGAGAAAAAAAAGAAACAGACAAAGTTTTTGTAAAAATTTAGGGATACAATAAATCAAAAGTTGAGCATACAAGAGGTCAAGTTCTTGCCCAGCTCATCTCTGCTTGATAGGATCGAACAACCCATGAAGTAAAGTTTTTGCGATTTTCTGCAGACAAAATTCAAACATGATTAAAACAACAAGGGGCGATATCTATGAAAAGGATGGTTATTGGGTGCTGGGGTTTGTTTTCATGCATTTCTCCTCGACGTCTTATATCAATCAATCAAAATTCATTTTTAGCAGCTAGTCTGTTTCAAGTGACATTACCTGAGTATTTTCAGAAATTTAACAAAGGACATTTACCTACGGAACCCCTAAAGTGATATTCCAGACTTTTTCTAATATGCAAATGATCAAAATAATTTCGTAATTACGAAATACTCTTCAATAACATTTCGTGATTACGAAATACTCTCAGAATTTTTTCGTAATAACGAAATATTATTTCGTAATTACGAATTATTATTTCGGAATTACGATATGATCTCCAAAGTATTTCGTAATTACGAAATACTATTTCGTTATTACGAAATACTATTTCATAACTACGGAATATTATTTCGTACTATTTCGTAATTACGAAATAATTAGAATAATTTGAATAAGCTGTAGTCACGACATTTAAATCACCAAACCAATAAAATGTTTAAATAAATGCCCGCAAATGTTATATAAGAATGATTTTATGGGCCGAAAAGTTATTTGACTGACAGCCGCGATTGGTCAATTGTAGATAGAGGTTGAATGCAAGAGCTTACTTCTTTCGCCACAATATAATCAGAATAAATGGATACAGTTTATCCATTTAGCGAATATTTCCATTAGGCGACAACATTCTAGAACTAAAAAAATAGTTGCTTTAAGGCAGTTTGATATCATTTTAATCCTTTGTTCTTGGTGCTCGTTAGAATCGACCAATCGCGATTGTCGGTCAGTTAACAGCCAACCAATGAAATTATTCATTTAGACCAGAAATGGGTTTTCAACTCCGACTTTAGCCTCCATTTTTTATCATTTTGGTTAGGTTTTTCGACTAATCATCGTAACTTCAGCCTTTTCAAGCCATAGTTACGATATTTACGATATCGCCAACTAACTATTCTACCTTATTGTTTAGATTCTACTTGCCATAAATTTTGCAAAATAACGTCGTTTAAAATTGAAGGGAGGCTTGCTGTTGGAGTCGATTGGCCTGGCAAATGTAGTAAGTGGTAGGGGCCAGCAATTTTAATAAGTTCAAATAATGTGCGTTTGGACATATCGCCCGACCAAGTGTATACCTGGTAAAATAATCTTTTCCCTCCGCATTTGTGTACATCGAGGTTACTTAATCAGTTTTCACACAATCCCGCTTTTTTATGCCAAACATGAAAAAGCTTCGGAAAACATTGTTGATAATGAAGAAATCGCTAGTAAAAGTAATTCTTCATTATGCACAATGTTTCTTACTATAAAAGATTGATTAATTATATGGGTTTTAACGCCCCTTTTAACAGTATCTCAGTCATATCGCGGCGGCTGGAGCACCAAACAATGAATTCCTGGTATTTCTCACACCAGTACTACCACTACATCATTTCCTATATAGCCCCAGCTACTATCCCACGTAGGTTTACGATTATCCATCCGTTGGTGAGTGAGAAATGTCGGATAGGATATGTGCTCTCGCCGCGGATAGAATCCGTATACATTGAAGGGAATTTTCTAGAATAGCTTCGGCGAATGCTTATTTCAGATACCAAATTCCATTCTCATTAAAATTGTTATTGATTTTCTTAAATGCCACGTTTCTGCTGAACTGAGCTATATCAAAAGATAGCTGCCATTTTCAAATCAAGCGGAAAACATCTTCTTTCTCAGTTTAGTATCCTCGTTATAGATGTAAATTAGATAGTTAAATAGAAGTTTTGTTTTCATTATTATACTACAGCTTATCGTTTTGGTGAAGTCCAAGTAAGATTCTCGTATTAGGACCACGGAATTTACCCAAATTGAATTGAAAATCTGAACAGTCGTATAACTGATTGATCGCTGGCCTCGCCCACTGACTCTGCTGGTGCCGCCCTCTGGGCTCCGACAGGAAGTTCCACCTCATTGTTAAAACATTGTTAAATAATTTAATTGTTAGTTTCGTCTATCAAAAACGAGCGATCTGATTGGTCGAAAATTTTAATTCATACCTCCTGAGCACGCAGCCATTTTGTAAAGTTCACTACAAAAAGGTATCAAAATTTGTAAAGTTGTTGCATTTCTCGCTCAATGCTATTAAATTATAAGAAATAAAGAGAATATTTCTTGTTTTCATGGAGATATGAACCGAAAAAACCTAATCACACAATGTATGAATCCGCTTCGCGTGTTAATACAGTGTGATAAGGTTTTTCGGTTCATACCTCCATGAAAACAAAAAATATTCTCTTCATCTCTTAATTATTTTGCAAAGGGTATGGTCAGTAACATTTAATAAACAGTAAAATGTTTTGTTTAATAAGCTGTAGTAACGACGATAGGTCGCCAAACCATCAAAAAATGCTGATTCATTCACAAGTATGATAAGGTTTTCGGTTCATACCTTCATGAAAATAAAAAAAAATGTTCTCTCCGTGTCTTAAGAATTAAAAGCATCGAGCGAAAAAGTAAAAAACTTTACAAATTTTTATCCTACTTTAAGGGACTAGTTTGTGCACAAGCATACAAAATAGCTGCGTGCTCAAAATTTTGTTCATTGAGGTATGAATTTTTTTTTTCGGCCAATCAGAACGCCCGTTTTTGATAGACGGAATTAGAAATTAAACCATTTCTTATAGTTTAACAGCATCGAGCGAAAAAACCAAAAGCTTTACAAATTTTGATACCTTTTTGTATGTGACTATTTTGTGCGGAAGCATACAAAATAGCTGCGTACTCAAAATTTCGTTCATGGAGGTATGAATGATTTTTCGACCAATCAGAACGCCTGATTTTGATAGACGAAACTAAAAATTAAATTATATTACCATAATTACCATTTTCTCTTTTATATTTTCAGATATTTCTGCAG
This sequence comes from Fragum fragum, assembly GCA_946902895.1. Lineage (NCBI taxonomy): Eukaryota > Metazoa > Mollusca > Bivalvia > Cardiida > Cardiidae > Fragum > Fragum fragum. The sequence continues at coordinate 16,852,682 of OX336380.1, forward strand.
TAAACGATTTATACCCTGGTGGAGCATTACAGTTATTCAGAAAGAACAATAACATATCTGGTAAACAAGTACTTTTTATAGATTCAACCTTTTCTCGAAATGATGCCATAACATCAGTTGGGACAAAAAATTACAAAACTGCTGAAATGAAAAATACAAATCAAGTAAATCCGTCTCAAAATGAATCCACAAAACAAAATGAGATAGAGACAGCTGTGAGTAATATTTCAACAAAGTTAAGCCAGCCTGTAACTTCCGTGCAGTTTCAATATTTTGGGGTCCATGAGCTAGACACTGAAATTGATAAAGATGGATTCGAACCGTTTTGTGCAGTAGAGATGAATCGAAACAAGTATCTCCTCTGGCCGGACACGCCCACTGATTTCAAGGACTGGAGTTTTGAAAAAAGAAGAAAATGTCCTAAATTCGATATAAGTGAAAAACTCATAAATACAACGAGGATAAAGTACAGTCTTAGATGTGATTCGGGCAAAGCCCAACTTGTACCGTCAAAAACATCTTCGTCGAGTGACGTCGATATCGTCAATTTGAATAGCACGTGTCTACACAAATTCATCAAGTCATGTTGTCGCAATGACGAGGACGTTCCTAACGTCATTCATTACGTTTGGTATTTCAAGAACCCTATGAAATTTGATATGTTTCTTAGTATTCTAAGTGTCGTTCGTTTTGTTCGTCCGTGTCTTATTTTATTTCACGGCGAGTATTTACCTTTCGGAATTTACTGGGATTATATCATACGCTTATATCCAAACATTATTCACGTTAAAAAAGTTCGACCACTAACTATATCCGGAAAGACAATTCATCATCATGAACACTCTGGTGACGTAATGAGAATAGATGCTTTGATGTCGGACGGTGGGATATATCTAGACACTGACGTCATTGCATTGCGAGATTTGAAACCTTTGCGTAAATATGACGTAACGATGTGTCATCAAACAGGGGGACGCTTACTTTTGAATTCTTTCATCATGTCAAAGCAAAATGCAGCGTTTCTGACACTATGGTTAGAAGGCTACAAAAAAGACTATCGAAACAACGATTATATTTATAACTCCATGGTTTATAGTAACGATCTTTCTCGAAAGTATCCGAATCTAATTCACGTTGAGAACGGGACTATGTGTTGTCCCGATGAATTCCTCGGTGTAGACTTTAAATCGCCAATGATATATAACTGGACCAATTTGTATGGATTCCATCTGTATTCTCGACAAGTTGATTTTCCATGGAGTGTAGACTTTATTCGACATTTTAATACGACGTTCGGATCTATGTTACGGCATGTAGTTTACGGAAACAAAGAACTTTGCTATTAGAGAAATTATTTGTTTTCTTTTGTATGCCATTATGTAACGTGCAGTAATGTCGTTTACCTTTGTCATGCTGCATGCTGATATTCCTAATTTGTGCAGGAGGCATAGACAAAGATCAGCCTTCACAAATGTGCAGTCTTATCTTAGTCTACACCACCTGTTTGTCCTCTTTGCACCAGAATTGTTTCTAAACTAAATATTGACCCTGACAATCAGACCTACAGTGCCATCAGCCCTTTGACGTTGATGTTTTTCTGTACAGGAACTTTATTCAGCTTGATAAGGGTTAAAAACACTCGTTGGGCGACTGTTGATAATTTCGAATGTGGATTATCTCATCTATGGAATGGAATGAGATATCACATTCATATTTCATCTATAACAATCCGGGGAAAGTCTCGCTTTATCACTTTTATTATTCTTCGTTGAAAACGTTGAAAAAAAAATCGACGAGAATACCGCATATCCTTTGAAATCTTTGAAATAAAGATATGTAAACCGTATAGACCAGTTTTCCCTTTTCCACAATGTACCCAACTAGTTGTGATGTGAATCAAATTAATAATTCTACATAGTTAACTAAACGAACCTGGTATTTAGGCTATCGAACAATTCGATGGTAAATTTAAGCACGAAGGACGACAGTGTGACGGGAAAAGGCTACCATACTATAGCCTGGGTTCCATCACCGTCTTTTGTATGTTTTGGTTACAGGGAACTATTCCGTTTTCCATAGGCGACCATTATAAGAAAATAGCAAATAGCTCATCCCCAAAAATTGCAAGGGAGTCAAACCATATATCAAATTCAAGAACAATCATTCATCCGTCAAAATAACTGAATTGTGATATGGAATGATCCCTTTTATCAATGAGTTATGACGTCATTTTAAGATAACCCTCTTCGCGCAGCTAGTTTTACTCCATTTTTCGAAAACTACCCTAGGGTATAGAAACCGCCCCTCAAGGGCCGAAATGCATTAAAATGTTATCCTTTTTGCTTCGAAGTTATTAAAAGAGTATCAATTGATCGGATCAAATCGTTAGTTTTCGTCTTGATATTTTATGGACCAATCAGAGGTCTTTGATCTTTGTTTACATGCCCGGACTTTCCCTATACAAAATGTGACAGATGGCGGGAAACTGTATTAGTTCCCTGTAACCTAAATTTTGGTGTCGTATTTTCGTCATGCTCTCATTATCTTTTTGTCGTACACTCGATTTCTCTTCGAGTATATCGCGACCTCGCGTTCTCATCGCCCCACTCTCGTACTCTCACCGTCGTTCTCGCGTGTTCTCTTTATCGTACTCGACTCCCGATCTTCAGTAAGGGGGGGGGGGGTAAACGGGATCGATCCCCTGTGGCGGCACATATCCTTTCCGAGATTTGTCTCTCACCAGTCGGTGGATAATGGTAATGGTAAACCTAAATGGGATAGCGAATGGAGGATAGAAAAGGATGTTATGGTATTACTGGTGCGAGATATACCGAGAATCCATTGTTAGCTGCTCCAGCCGCCGTGATATAACCGATTTTTTTTTAAACATCTCGTTTCATAAACCTGTGGATTTTTTAACCCATTGCCATACAACCAAATTTTAGACTAGTCCAAATTCAAAAAAGTTAAAAACGGCAATATCAAGTTGATTGATTTTAAAAAATCGTTATATCGTTGTTTTTTGTTTTTTTTTTCAAGCAGTAGTTACGACGTTTTGGTCTAAAACCAACCATTTTAGTTTTTTGTTACATGCTACATGCAATAAATTTTGCAAGATGACGACGTTAACAATGGAAGCGGAACTTCCTATTGGATTTAATGGGCGTGGCCTAGCGAGACAGCGGGCGGAGCCAGCGATTAGTCAAATATTGTTATGGTGTATTGACCTAATGACCAATCGCTTGCCCAGCCCACTTACTCTATTGGCACCGCCCATTGACTCCAACAGGAAGTTCCATTTCGATATGTTACGAGGTTATTTTTCGAAATTTATGGCCAGTAGCATGTGACAAAAAAGTGGAATGGTTGGTTGGTGACCTAGATTAAGCTTTAGTCACGAAGATTACGTCGCCCAACTAACAAAAAAGTTTAACAAAAAAATGGCGGCCATTATCGAAGTTCAAAACTCACTTCTGGTCAAAGGGGTGCTTTTAACAACTCAGACAACACAATTTTTGAATGTCCAAATTTAACGACGGCGTAGACGACAATTTTTAGTAGATTTAAATATCAAAATCTGCTATTTAGGGTAGAAACTTTGTAAGTGATGAAAACTTTACTGTTAATAAGCAGCAATTTCTTCCTTTTCGCCACAACATTTCCCAAACCTGTTTTCAGAAGAAAAAAATAATTACCTCAAAATGTCGCGAGCAACTTATTTGAGTTTGGACAAGTCCAAGATTTTGTTTCCTGTTACTTGGTAGGAATTCGTTAAATGTAAAAGAAAGAACAAGTTGAAATTTATAGAAATCACTATGGCTACTCAAGAGTGTTTGTTAATACATTTTACACCGAGAAATATTAAAAAAATCTGACGGAATCCCTAGCTTGGATCCCTCCAATTTTCTCGGATCCTAGTAAATCCGAGACACTGTTAGTGTCGATCCCTACTCTCATGTCCGCCAAGTAATTACTCAGATCTATGTCCTACAAATATTAGGCCAAGGCTTCTCTCCGTGATCAGGGCACATTCTAATCGCACTGTGTGGATTCGAGGCGGTTGTGTATCTGCATTTCTGTCGTGCGAAATGGCCTGAAATGCCATGTAAGGTATGCTGCGTTTAGGCAGGGTGATTTTCACACCAATGGTGGAACTGTTCGCATTTTTCTGAATATGATCCCTATTCAAATTTCTTTCGGCACCATGTTTCGCTATATCTTATTTCGCCCAGATATCGATTGGACTTTAGTGTTAATTGAATAATTAAGGTAGAGAGTGCGTCACGTTGAAGAGCAAACAATTTCGCGACAGCTGTTGTACCTTAATTTACCTTCCTACACTGAACCCTTTCCCACACAATGATCCCTTTTGACGCCCCTCAAGAATATCAATCTGAAAAAAAAATCTTCATTTTACACCATGTCTACTATTCATAAAGTTGAAAACATCTAAATTTCATAAACTTTGCATTGTCGTCTGCAATCCCTTTCAATTTGAACGAGTCTAAATTTTGTCCTCTGGGAATGGGTTAAATACTAGCTCTACAACGACATTTAGTCCGTTCAATCGGCTGTTCATATACGTATTGTTAGTGAAATTTTTCATAGGTTGCAGACCAGTGGGGGTAGGGCTTTAAAATTTGGGGAGCCAGTCAATTTACTGATCGCGTTTGTTAATCAAAGAATCAATCGACTAGTCAAATAATTCATTTTGAGCGGAAATGACCTTTCAACCCTGATGTTATTCAAGCTGCAGTTACGACGTTTAGGTTGCCTACCAACGTGTTTATTTTTTTTAGATTTCACTGGCCATAATTTTAACAAAATAAGTTTGATATCGAAGTTAACCTTCATGTCGGAGTCAGGGTGCGTTGCAAACGGAGTCAGTGGGCGGGCCAACGGAGTCTGTGGGCGGGGCCAGCGACCCGTCAATTGCTTAACGTTATTAATGTTTTTCGAAAATTGGATTGTTCAAAGACGGAATCTGAAACTTTGCCAAAGTGTTAGTGAGGGGACAACAAAAGAGCTAGTCACCCAAATGAGGCAAGCTTTCCACATAGATAGTGCACACACACACACACACACGTGTCTGTGTGTGTGTATAAATATATATATATATATATATATATATATATATATATATATATATATATATATATATATACAAGGAATCTTTGGAAAACATTGTGGCAAATAAAGAAATTGCTTGTTACAAGCAATTTCTTCATTGTCCCACAAAGTTTTCTTTTTCAAAAGACATAACAATTTAAAAATTCATCAACTTAGAACTATCTTCTACAACATCTCTGTCACTGGACCAGTGCAAAATTTCCTCGACTGATAATGGATTGAAAATATTATAATCTAATAACATTTTAATCTGTCACGGACTGAATTAATACTGAAACTTTAAAACAACGGATCTCTGTCTTGAGGCTAGCTATCGACGGAGCAACAAATATGCAGCCGTAAGCTCCATGATTAATGCCAAACAAACGTCTGAATAAACAGTCAGAGGCAACTTTTAAGCAGGACAAAAAAAAAGTGAATGAATTTTACCCCATGTGTACTTTTAAGAAATGAAGAGAATGTATATTTATATTTTTGTTCAACCGAAAAAGCTAATCGAGGCCGATTCAAACATAAGTGTGATTAGTTTGTTCGGTTCGTACCTCCACGAAAAAAAATTTTTTTCTTCATTCTTATAATCTAATAATATTGAGCAAAAAAGCAAAAAATTTACAAATTGTTATACCTTTTTGTATGGGACTATTTTGTGCAGAAGCATACAAATTCGCTGGGTGCTCAAAATTTTGTTCATGGAGTTATGAATAATATTTTTCGACTAATCAGAACGCCCGTTTTTGATAGACGAAACTAAAAATTAAATTATTGAGATATAATCAGACATTTACTTAAAACAATGGTTTTATCATGACCTTTTTTCTTCTATATATTTATCAACTAATTAATTGATTCACTCATTTATTTCCTCCGATCTTGACGTATGCCATTCAGAAAAAAATGTAAGCAAACAATTAAACGTCGGTGGGCGACCAAATTTTCGTAACCTCACCCTGGCCTTTTTCAACTAGAACTAAAGTACTTACTAAGTATATGTAATCGGATATCCCCGATTAAGTCTACGTATCAAATGAGCGTTGTCTGTGCATGTCCGAAGATTGACCTGTCTTCGGGACCATATCACTTATCCAGATTAGGATAAATGTTACAACGTCGTACGCATAACTCCATAATATATCGCCAAAAAGTAGCAAATGGATAATTGCAATAAAAATAACAATTGTGGAGAAATCAAACTTAATTGTCGCCCCAAATTAATTAGAAAAATAATTATTTTAAATTGCCAAAGCATTCATGTCTTACCTGTGCTCCAAGAACAGGCATCAAGAATATGAAGCGCGCATTTCATGGGTACTGACATTTGAGTATAGTTCGACGGAATCGGCCGAGTTGTCACGAATGGCACTACCCAGAATGCTCAATTGGATAGATCGGTATTTGAAAAATGCCACCTATCGGAAGATAACGACCAAATTAGCGCTCATCATGGGTTAAATGACGTCATTTTGATATCTACTATAGATGCAAAAGTTCTAGTGAGTGATCAAAGGTCAATTTTGTCTATACGGATATAGACAAAATTGATCTTTGATCACTCACTACAACTTGTAGATCTATAGATCTTTCCGATTAAGAGATTTTGTCTCTCACCAATGGGTTGATAATCGTAGACCTATGTGGGATAGCAGCTGGAGGCTAGGAAAGGATGTGATGGCGTCACTGGTGTGAGAAATACCAGGAATCCAATGTTAGGTGCTCCAGCAGCCGCGATATAACTAAAAGATTGTTGAATGCGGCGTAAAACCCCATTCAAACAAACAAACCGATTAAGAAATTATTACGAATGGTAGAAATGTCAGAACAAGCCGCAAACGTCTTTGAATAAGCTGAAGTTACGAGGTTTTAACTCCCACTGACGATTAGATATGTCGTTTAATAACAAGGCATTTAGATCAAATGGGCGTTAGTGGCTAGAAAAGGTTTGTTATTTAATGAACACTTCATTTTGTGGATATAAATAAAAACGTGAAAGCTGAATAGTTTTAATAATACCGGTAACTGTTCAACTAACTATACATGAAAAGCCGGATGCTAAAGAAATTGGAATTTAATGGTCATATGAGAATACATCACTTTTTAAATGACGGTCGTATTTGAGTAACCATGGAAACCAAATATGATATCCTAAATAACTAGTTCATTGTATTCTCATCAGACGAAAACGAAGACATTTCAACCAAATTGATATGAAAAAAATGCCAAAGGGCGACAAATCGTCAAATCCCCTGATAAACATTTGATTTGTTGAAAAAAGTGGGTTTTGTGGGTAGGCAATATATTCTTTTAGGAAAAGATAGGTAAGTGATGCAAATATTGCATGAATAGTTGAAAAAAAATCGTGCAAGATTATCTTACTTAGATAACTGTAAAACATTAGAAAAATTTCCAACCCTTATACCCCAACTTCGAAAAAGAATGGGTTGCTGGTTTGTCTTTGTACATCCTTCGCAAGTTATCTACTTTTTTGAACGAATAAGCCTATACTCGAACTTTTACTTGTAAAGTGGTATATTTCTGGCGCATTTTTTCTCAGCAACTGGTGATAGCATAAGACCTGGAGTTTGCAAGTTTAAAGGAAGACATATAAATTACTATGAAAAATCGGTGTATGTCCGCATGTTCGTCAGTCAGTCCGAATTTTACCATAACCCCTTTATTTATCGATGGATTCCAAAATAACTTGGCACACTTGTTTTTCATGATGAGTCGATGGATTCGTTTCATTGAAATTTTCAGATAGCCCAAAGGTTAAAGACACAGCTCAAGGTCAAATATTGATATTGAAGTTGTCGAGAACAGAATTATCTCCTACATTTATTCATTGATTTCAAAGTTATTTGGGACCATTGCTCCTCATCGTGAGTAGATTTGCAATTTAAAAAAGATAGCTCCAAGGTCAAGGTCACGTTTCCAGCTAAGATACTTAGCTACATGCAGTCCCAGGAAAGCTTTCTAGTTTTTGAGTAACATATGGCACTGTTGATAAACAATGACTTTATCAGATGGCCTTGACATATGACTAACGTTTTGGTACTCTTTACTATAAAAATACATAAAAACTGAATACGAGGAATGTAACGTAGAAAATTTTACCCCATTTGACGTCAAAGGGTGACCTCAATCTTGGCGAAAAGATTGCACATGACATATATACTCATGTGATGATCGTTTTTAGTAAGTTAATTGAAAATACATCTAAACAGGGAATTGAGTGGACATGAATATAATATCAAAATTTGAACTTTGACCTCTAAGTATGACTTCGGCCTCATAGCTACAGATTCGTTTTTTTACAAAACAAAGTGTCTAAAACTGATGGACAATTCTGCTGAGTTATTTTATAATCATCAATATATGGAAGAGTCATGGAGCGGATGAAAATGATATATCAAATCCTTGACTTTCGACCTCTGAGTATGGTTATAAGCTAAGAGCTACAAACCACAATTTGTGCCTGTTGTTATGAATACTTCTAGAAAGAAATTCGTAAATCTATCTATGTATGGAAAAGCTCTTAAGTGAACATTGATCAACCATTTAAGTTTTAATAGCTGTTACCTCTAGCCTTGGCATTTGAGCTTTTGACCGTCATTTGCAATTTCTAGCAACGTCTTCTTCCTGTTTTACAATGTCCAGTTTTCAGGCATTGTCTGGTATACAGAGAATATACGGTTGGTGTCTTGATATTGAAAAGTTTATCGGGCGAGGCGTAGGAATTTATCTGGTGAGCCGAAGGCGAACCGGATAAAATCCGAATCCGAACACGATGAATTTTTCCATAACAAGACACTAACTATCTATTTTATTTTACTGTTACCATTTTTAAAAATACGAATTCGACCAAGAAATGTCCATAATAACCAAATTTAAGTTTACCTCACATCGCCGAACATGGTGATTTAACCCTGCTGAGGTGAGGGTATTGGGGTCGACATTTGAACTCGCACAGTTTCATTTAGAATAGGCAGAATAAGAACGAATTAACAAGAACATCTATAACTTAAACAACAAAGACCTACCTTAATTATCGAATATGATTTGCCTAGATTTATTATCTTGTTGATCACTCTTACAACTAAAAGTGTCGAAGAATTTCTGACGAATTCGTTATTATGTAGCTAAAATCGAACCTAAAGTCAATTCCGTCCTTATAGAATATATCAGAATGGACAAAGCTTGAGATTGGATGCCAATCCGCGATTTCTAAAACTCTTCTCACTCAAATAATATCCATGCTAACCCTCTAAATCCTTTAATGTTTTCGAATTCTACTCTCTGAAATTCTGTGTATGCTTCCATGAAATAAACAATGACTGGGTCGTGTACTACGTCATCTCTACGTCACCGATGTATAATCCAACCAATGAAAGTTGAGAGTCGAGTATAGTGCTTTTATTTGGACACAATTTTTAACCGAAGATTGAAACATTTATTGTAAAGTATGGCTTAGAGAGCGCCCCTACTACTGCAAAAATAGTTCCGGTCGGTCACGTGATCAGGTGACATGATGAAGCTAATCACTCAACATGAACAAGTTTATCATACCCCCTTTATTAGGCAGTTTTTTTGGGAGGTGACAGGATAAAATGGAATTTGCGTCGTAATTTTATCAGTAACGATTGATAGCATCGGTTTAATATATTCATAATGATATGAAGATACAGCTAGGGGTCCTACATGTCGTTTACTGAAGTTAGGTCTGAAAGTTATCTACTTCCTAATTTACAACTTATTTTATTTTCGGACATTAGCTGGTAAAGTGGTATATTTTTGTCACATTTTTTCAACAACTTTTGATAGCATCCAGTGTAAACTTGGAGGTTTAGGTGTCCTACGTGAAATTTACCAAATTTAGGTCAACATCTACTTCCTGATTTACAACTTACAGTTTTCTAACGTTGCCTACTATTGTGGTATATTTTGTCTCATTTGTCTATTAGTAAGCAACTTCTAATAGCATTCACCTGAAACGTGGTATTTATGTAAAATTAGGGATCCTCAATGGCATTTACTCAAATTTGGCTTTCATGTTATCTACTTCCTGTTGTACGACTTCGTTAATTTTCCGACTTTGCCTATTTTAGTGCTATATTTTCGTCTCATTTATCCGCAAATATTACTAGCTTGCTCTTGAAACTTGGTATGATAATTCAATCAGGTGTACTGCATGTATGTGGTGCTTACAGAATATTTTCCATTGAGGAAGAATTTCCTTTTTCCGTCGTTTATTGGTATTCTGAGTGAATTTTGACTCACAGATTTCTTTTTTTTTTTTCTAGCTTTTCCAATCAAGCATTGTGTAGATATAGTTTTTGTAAATATACACGCTATTTAATAAAATAATAATTGTCTAAGAGTTGTTATTTTTGAGAAATCTCTGGAATCTAAAAGGTTGATATTGGCAACATATCTTTTTCTGTTTTATGCTTGAAGTTCAGCTGAAATGGTACTACAGCCTACAACTAAACATTTTGTCATTATTGTCTATTATTATTCGTTAAATGTTGCAGGCAATGAATATTAATATCTAGGTGGATAAATGGGGCATGGCCAGCGATTGTCAATTCATATCCCCCCACACAATTTAACTTATCTAGCAAATTTGTCATAATACCATCTGAAAATTTCGAAAATTTAATATCTGTATTTAATATCTGTATCTAAGTTACGCTTGAATGCGTTGTAATTAGCTGAAATAATTCTCAAAACCTAACGAGAGAATTTACTTTTTATATATGCTTCATCTTATTCAATTTTCAAATAAGCTTCTTAAAAATTTTAAAAAAAATAATTAAAAATTATCCCTTTCAAATTTTCGAGAAGTATAAAAAGTTGACGGACTCTTTCGGGTGGGGTGTGGGAGGTTGTTGCATAACACCAACCAAATAATAAATAATCCGTGAAGATTATATCCATTGTTTATTTATTCATAACTTAGGGTAATTGGTGTATCGCCGACAGATCGCCGAGGTCAATCAAAAAATCGAAATAGCAATCAAGTTATTCACTTAGACCGGGAGTAAACTCTGAACTCTGTAAATAATGTTAAGTATTTTTGTTGGTTTGGTGACTTAACCCTTTCCCACACAGCAGAATTTTAGACTGGTCCGCATTGAAAGAAGCTACAGACAGCAGTTTTTAAGTAAATGGAATTTTTGCTTTTTCGTCTTTTTGGATAGAATCTATTGTGGGTAATGAAGAAATTGCCTGATACAAGCAATTTCTTCATTTTTCACAATGTTTTCGAAAGCTTTTTTTCTTGAGGGGAATGGTTAAAAACCGTAACCACACCTTATTCAAGCTATAGTTCCGACGTTTTGGTCGCAAACCAACCATTTTGTTTTAATTACATGTTACTGACCACATATTTGAAATAAACGTCGTTTAATACATATATATAGGGAATATTACAACAATTATTTTTTCTATTTGTTGTTATCATGTTCTCGAATCGTGTGTAGGTATTTTTTATTTGGTCTCATCCAATAAAAAAAAACCTACACACGATTCGAGAACACGATAACAACAAATAGAAAAAATAATTGATGTAATATTCTTTTTATTATATACCTTTTAGGACATGACATTCAGAAAATTCTCTTAAATGATTAAGAAATAACCAAGTTTCCGAAAAAAAACGAACATCAATACACAAAAAATAGTTCGTGTCCGACGTATACGGTTTTATGGTACACGCCGAATACGGATTTTTTTTCTGTCGAAAAATAATAAATAGCCGTCTTTAATTCATATCATTTGTATGTATATAATAAATATTCATACATCGAACTTTCTGTCGGAGGTCAGAGGGCGTTTGCAGCGATTCGTCAAATACTCTATAACAATATCACAACATTACATTGTATCAGTTTTTCACATAATAAATCTGTGCGAATATCATAAAAGGTACATTAAAGCGCCAGGGTAAAGATAATCAACGTGCGTCACCAAATAACCCATCCTACATTACACGTTTTAATTTTAAAGAATTATAACATAAAAACAATTCCTTTGGTGATACATCGCGTGTGTAGTCATAGCTCGGTCGTTCGCTCATTATACCCCTAATCTTCAATTATGAGATGTCGTGGATTCGATCCCCGGCGGCGGCACATATCATTCCGACATTTGTCTCTCACCAATGAGTGGATAATCGTAAACCTAAGTGGGATAGCAGCTGAAGGCTAGGAAAGGATGTAGTGGTAGTACTGGTGTGAGAAATACCAGGAATCCATTGTTAGGTACTCCAGCCGCCGCGATATAACTGAAATACTGATAAAAGTGGCGTTAAATCTCATTCAATCAATCAATCAATCTACTGTCTATAACTGTAAGCAAGTTGGTGTAAATTTCAGACGGAAAAGGTTTTTATTTTTGTTTATATTCTCTAGTTAAAGAGAATCTTTCACTTTCATATACCGTAAAAGCATCTCATACAGAAGTTTTATTAAGTATTTAGTTTCATAGCCCCTTAAAAACAAAAGTATTCTCTTCATTTCTTAGGATTCAATACAATATATTCTTCCGAGGTATATATCTTTAAAAGTTGTCAAATACATGTAAGCATGGATTGTACTAGTTGTTATCTAAATATCTTTCGTGTAATAATTCAAATACATGTGTAGTTCCGTACACAAAACTTGTTCGTATGGGGTATGAATTTCCTTTTTTGATCAGCTGGAATTTAAAAAAAAGAAACTTTGATTAAGTTATTTTCGATGATACAGAAAATTTTAAAAAATACCTCATGTATCTTTTTCATTATTATTAATTTTAATGTTCAACCTCACGCCTAATATGCTAGTTTTACATTAAATGCGATCTAAATGATAAAACGAGTTAGTATTTCTTAAGTTTTTCATCAATGATTAATTCGGTTTGAGTGTAACAAAGTTCTGACGCTTTGGAAGAACTTCTTAAATACTTATTAAAGACGTCCCATTAGACAGTTGGTGGCTTTTACATCACTGTCATTCATTTCCTCTAGGATGATTTGGACATACTTTTCACAGCCTTGTTCAAACGATGGCAAAGATTTAATCCACAGCCTAAGAAAGTTTATTTCAATCGACAATGCTAGCCATAAGCCATCGACAAAATGATTATTCGTACAAATTGACCCCTTGCTAAATTCTACCATAATTCAATGCGTTACAGTTGCACCCGTATTCTATTAACTTAGTTCAAACTATTCGCAGAAAAAATATACAAGTATAATTACGTACTCATGTACATATGATTTAATTCTTAGTTTCGTATATCAAAGACGAGCGTTCTGATTGGCCGAAATATTTATTCAAGTATACCCATGAAATTGCTGCCAACACTTAATTGTTAAATGCAATAAATTGTAATGTATTGTATCTTATTTTTAGGAAAAGTGGAACCGTTGAAAAATCAAGAGTTTTTTTTATAAGTTTTGCGTAGAGAATTTACATTGCATACTATTTTTTCACAGTTTCTTTACTTTTAATGAACTTCCTTACCTTTAATTCAAAACAAACTAGACCCATTGTCACCTCCATGGTCAACATTTTGAGCACGCATCTATTTGTATGCTTTCACACGATATAGTTCCATGAAAAAATGTATCAACACTTGTAAAAATATCTGTGTGTTTTTTCCGCTTGATGTAAATAAACCATACGAAAGTTTTCAAGGAGGTATAAAACGAGAAAGCTAATTACATTCATGTATTAAACCGCGGATTCATACATGAGTGTAATAAGTATTTTTCCTTTTATACCTCCATGAAAACAAAACTATTCTCTTTATCTCTTAAATGTTAAATGAACTGAAGGCATTCTATTTTTATTTTGATGATTAATTCTAACTTTCAATTAAAATTGCCATATGGGCGCATACGGAACAGCGGAACGAGTACCACAGTTGTACCAATTATTAATTGCACAAAACTCTTCGTTATTACTTAAAGCTGTAAGTCGCATTTATATTTGTAAAAAGCCAAATACATTAGAATTATTGAACACATTTGATTGTCTCGAAACGAGTCATGTGACATTACTCGTCTATTATTAGTTCGGGAATTCCCTCGTGGCTATTTCTTGTATGGCTTTCCATGCTTTCTGAATGTCCCCAATCTCCGTCCGCGTCGCACATATAGCAAATCTCAAGAAATACGTTCCCTTGACAACCGAGGGTACCATATGTATACGTCCGTCCGTGTTTATTGCCTTTAATAGCTTGGTGTTATCTTCATTAGATTTCTGAAATAATAAAGATAGTCCATGAAGTGGTTGTCTAGAGTCAGCAACATGCTTGTTCATGACGGAATGCACTGTCGACTCCTTGAAGATATTTTATTTTCATTGAAAATATAGTCCTTGTTAAAGATTATGATAATGCATAACGATTACGCGGTTGTTTTTATTTCAAAATCGATATTATTAATTGCACATATACAAGAAGAAATTCAAATTCGATATAAAAACCTATGATCTGTCTATCTTAGCATGGAACAGGGTCGCCATCAAAATATACATAGAAACTCAAGAATGTAAAGAATTATTCTATTGATATAATGGATAATGAATATCATTTTCTCCTGATATGTCATTTATACCCTGACTTGATAAAAAAATATACATTAAACAACTCCTTATTATTGAACAACTGTACTAAAAGTAAACTCAATTTGTCGAATTTGTATTTTTCCTTTTCTCACAGAACTTAAAGCGAATTTGCCTCTGTGTTTTTCAGTCACATTTGTCAGTATTTTTTTCTTCTGTAATTCCTCTGTCTCTTTCAAGTTGTACGTGTATATTTGTATACCCATGAAATTGCTGTCAACATGTACATGTACTTGTTAAATGCAATAATGTAATGTATTGTATCTAATTTTAGGGAAAAATTGAATCGTTGAAAATTCAAGAGTTTGCTTATAAGTTTTGCATAGAGAATTTCGACCGTTTACTTTTTCACAGTTTCTTTGCTTTCAATGAACGTCCCTACCTTTAATTTAAAACAAACTAGACCCATTGTCACCTTTCCGAATATTTCAAAACGTGGGTCACTCTTCACCATTTCTTCAAATTCATGAGCCAGTCGAACGTCCTGAAAAAATAGATAAAAAAGAATCGTTATACGGAGTGGTTAAGTTGGGAATATAAATCATTTGAATAGCTTAATAACAGATTCAGAGCAAAAAAATACTTCAAACAAATCAATATTGGACTGGTGCTTATTTGCATATTTACAGATATTTGCATCACAAAAACAACTTTGGCTGTAAGAAAATTCAACCTAGATCCCGAATCAGTGCTCGTGATTAACTCATAAAACAGGGATTTGGCCCTCAAAATCTGAAAATCCTCTCTTTTGACTCCTAGAAATTGCTCTCAAGAGGGTCATATTGACCCCCTTCAGAGAAATGTCTAAGGATCAAAACAGAGGATTTTGATCCCTCAAATTTTCAGTAATATATCTGAGGTACTATAGAAAATGAGCGTGTGCGTGACATTTCCAACCATCACACATGTGCGCCAAGTAAAGACTCAGATCAGCCTGTGCATCCTCACAGCCTGATCAGAGTCTTCACTCTGCGCTCTGTAGATATATACTGACCCAAAGCTTCTTTAAACAATCATCGAATATTCTAATTGCCCTGAATGGCTGTCCAGTGTGCTCAATATGTGCGAGTCACGCACATGCAAAATTGTTGGAAATGTCACGTACAGGCTCAAATATATTAGTTAATTGCTACATTCATGTCTTTATATGCGATTAATAAAAGGGAATCAGGACATCGTCTGTCGATACTTATATCGTATAGTGTATATATCCGAAGCTCTCTTTTTTGTTATTTTGACCCTATTAAAATCGATTTTGCCCCCTAGAATTCTATAGCCAAGGATTCAATGACTCTTCAATTTCATAAATATTTTATCTTTTTATACATTTATTTGGCAATTCGAAAAAATCCTGGCCATGATCATTATACAAAACCGATGGTGTAAATCTTATTTTTACTTAAACAAATGTTGTGGTGAAAAGTACATGTAGAAACGCTATGTCAATATAACGATCGAAAGAATCTACTTCCAATAACAATTAAAAAATAACCCGACCTTTCGTATGCACTCTTGCAGTTTCTTCAGTCCAAACAGTCGTAAAACGAACCATAACTTTAAAGATCGAAATCTTCGTCCTAATGGTATATGCCAGTGCTGTATGAAGAGAGGAAATAAAAAACAAGTAACAGCATTGTCAACAATGTTTACGAAACCGATCACTGAGATCTTTATCTTGTTTAACCCTGTCCTGTACAAACCCAGGATTTTACGTCACTGTGATTTTATACATTAGAAGAAAATGTGGAAAAAGAAGAAATTGCTTGTGACAAGCAATTTCTTCTTTTACCACAATATTTTCTACTACATAGGATGGTTTCGTTTCAGATTGCATCCAAATTTCATCGTCGTCTGCAACCTCTTGGGACCAATGGGTCGATAATCGTAGACCTCTGTGGGATAGCAGCTGGAGGCTAGGGAAGGATGTAATGGTAGTACTGGTCTGAGAAATACCAGGATTCCATTGTTAGGTGCTCCAGCCGCCGCGATATAACCGAAAGATTGTTGAAAGCGGCGTAAAACCCCATTCAAACAAACAAACAAAGCAACCTCTTGGGACCAGTCTTAAATTTCAACAGAAGAGAGAGGGTTAAATTTAGGTAAGAAATTGACAGAACTCTGGTCTGGGTAACTGACCTCTGACGTGGCTATTCTACTGAGATAATAAACGAATTATTTGGTAAAGAACGTGGATAGGGACATAAAATGAAAGAAAATCGTTTGTTGGCGACCTAAACGTCCTAGCTACCGCTTAGATAAGCTGTAGTTACGACGTAAATCCCAAACAAACGAAAAGGATAAACATTTAAGTTGGAGTTCAAAGTTCACTTCCAGACTAAATGAATGATTTGATTGGTCAATCGATGCTTTGATGCACAGCGGCGATCCGTCAATTGGAAAATGCGCCAGTAAATGGTAAATTTATCTTGAATATTAAATGGTTTACATCAAAAGCCAGATTATAATATGAGCCGGGGCTGTCTAAATGAGGAAAAATATATTAATCGAATATCTGTGCTCGAATATCTGTTATAGCACAGCACTATTTTTGCGTACTTCGAGACTTTAGTCTAAATTGGGTTAAATAAAATACATGATTCATATAATCATATATCAAAAAAAAAAACTATGCAAAAAAAAGACAACATCAACCTAAACGAAAACGCGGGAAAAAGATGACAAAAATGTGATGTTTGAATATACTCGAATATTTTTTGTTGTTTTAACTTTTATTACCTTTTCAACACACCCATTGTCAATTGTTAGTATTATTATTTTATGAAATCTCCTCATTATTTCCTGTTTACATTTATAAAGTATTGCTTCTTATGTTATTATTTTATTTGAATAAGATTGGTGCAACATCATATATAAATGTTTATTGTAGCATAAATAGAGAAATATTTAATAAGATATTTAACACTAACACGCATCCGAAAGTAAAAGATAAATTTAGGTACCCTGTAGTCAGGCATCTTGCCCTGGTTGTCATGTTGGAGATAGACTGGATTTACATTAAAGGCTTCACTGATAAGCGTGCTATTCTTTACCCTGAAAATAGAGAAGAGAATTTCAAACGTTCTGTATTAAAAACGTTGGCTAAGATGTCTGTATTTTAATCAATACTTTCGTCTATCATAACAGGCGTTCTGATTGGTCGAATGAAAATAATCACATCTCCATGGACAAAATTTTGAGCATGCAGATATTTTGCATGCTTCCGCACGATATAGTCTCATGCAAAAAAGTATAAAAAAATGTAAAGTTTTTGCTTTTTTCGCTCGATGTTATTAAATTATAAGAAATGAAGAGAATATTTTTTTGTTTTCGTGGAGGTATGAACCGAAAAACCTAATCACACTTATGTATGAATCCGCTTCGCGCATTAACACAATGTGATTGAAAATTTTGGTTCATACCTCCATAAAAACAAAAAATATTCTCTTCGTGTCTTAAGTAAGTAAAGGCTGAAACATTAAAGACCTTTCAAAAATGAATCGCTTTTCTATCAATATGGCTAGCCACTGATACAAACATTGAACACTCACGTTCAATTGGCGGTCGGCCGTTGTCGATCAAAAAATCTGTTGACCAATCAAATAATTTAGACCGGAAGTAAATACTTACTTCCAACATTTTTTTTACAATGAATCTTTGCTGTTTTTCTTTTTTTTTTTGTTGGTTTGTTTGTTTGTTTTGTTTTTGTTTTGTTTTTTGTTTTGTTTTGTTTTCTTTCTTTTTTTTTTCCTTTTTTTTAAATTAGTAGTTACGGAGTTCAAGTCGCCTATCAACTACTTGTTTTTGTTTTTTGTTTTTGTTTTTTTTTTGTTCTTTTTTTTTTTTTTTTTTTTTTTTTTTTTTTTGTTGTTGTTGTTGTTACAGTTGTTTTCTTTTCCCCAGCACATATTTTCAAATAGACACATTTTGATATCTCAATCGAGCTGCCTTATCGGAGGTCACAGGGGCTATCTATCAAATCTGCAAATCAAACCTCCGATATAAACGAACGTTTTTCAAGTTAATATTGAAAATAAATTAATTTTAAGTTTCGTCTATCAAAAACGAGCGTTCTGATTGGTCGAAAAATTTAATTCATACCTCCATGAACAAAATTTTGAGCACGCAGTGATTTTGTTTGCTTCCGCACAAAATAGACCCATGCAAATAGGTATCAAAAGATGTAGGGTTTTTGCTTGTTTCGCTCGATACTATTAAATTATGAGAAATGAAGAGAATATTTTTTGTTTTCATGGAGGTAAAAACCGAAAAACCTAATCACACAATGTATTAATCCGCTTCGCGTATTCATACAGTGTGATTTGGTTTTTCGGTTCATACCTCCATGAAAACAAAAAATATTCTCTTCATCTCTTAAATAAATTGAGTAAATGTTATTTACCATTTTCAAGTTTCGACAACTGGAAGTAACGAGAACAATGTCTCTTGAAGGCAAAATTTTTGGTTTCCCTTCGCGATACTAATAACAATAAATGACAATTCACATCTGTCAATTGAAGAAAAATGCCAATTAAATTATTCATTTTGACCGAAAGTGAGCTCTGAACTCCGAAATTGGTCGACATTTTTGTGAAGAATTTTGTTGGATTGGCTACGTAAACGTCAAAATAACAGCTTATTCAAACTGATATACGACGATTAGGTCGTAAATTTTACACGTTGCCGCCGTCATAGCGCAGTTGGTAGCGGGTCGGACTGTCAATCTAGATGTCCCGGGTTCGATCCCCGACGGCGGCACTCATCCTTTCCGACTATTTGTCTCCCACCAATGGGTCGATAATCGTTTGTTTTGCGACTTAAACTTTTTTATCTGAGAAATACATACGCACACACATATATATATATATATATACAGAGAGAAGAGAGAGAGACAGACAGACAAGCTGACTGACCGACTGGCACAGAGAAAGAGGGGAGAGAAACATTTAATACATAATGCATTAAAGCAGAATAATATCTTACCACATCGCAGAGCAGTCAAAATTAACTTGTAACCATTTATGTGGGTTAAAGTTGAATGATTCAGCATACTGAAAAAGTAGCATGATACCATATGAGCCTGTGCGTGACATTTCCAACAATTTCGCATGTGCGTGACTCGCACACATTGAGCATCCTGGGCAGCCATTCGGGGCAATTAGAACAATCGCTGATTGTTTAAAGAATCTTTGGGTCAGTATCTATCTACAGAGCGCTGGGTAAAGACTCTGATCAGACTGTGCGGATGCACAGGCTGATCTGAGTCTTAACTTGGCGCACATGTATTATGGTTGGAAATGTCACGCATGGGCTCATATGATTTTAATCATATTATTTAAAGACAATCAACAAATCTTAAACTTTTTTATAAAAAGTGGAATCTCGATAATTTTGTTGTTGATGTGTTGTTGTTATTTTCTATTTTGTTTTTAGCGATACCTTAACAATAACTGCCTGCATCATGGATTAACATAAATGAGTCATATTTTTTCAAAACGCAACATTCCACAGGGAATGAATTTAAATACTTAAGCATTAATACACTCTGTCTCTTTGCAGTCCCTTGACCTTATCTGAAAACAAATTTAGCTTATTAAGAAGTAAAGAATTTCCTTAAATCTTTCCTTCATTGCTTACTATACCATGTATGGTAAAACTTGTATTCGGTGACCGCTCAAGGGCCCGTCAAAATGCTGTCGTTTATTAGAATGGTCGCTTGATAAACCTTTTTGTGACAAATATAAGGGAGTTTCGATTGCAGACATAAATTATTGCGAGATTCTCGCTATATCCTATATTGATCGAACTTATGAAAATCGTCTCACTAAGACGATTCTCATAAGTTCTACCAACATAGGATTAAGTTATATTTATTAATTTATTTATTTTATTCATTTATTTCTGATTATTATTATTTGTTATTTATTATGTTTACAAACATGACCAATTATGAAGATTCTTTGTTTTTGGAAAGGGAACTTTTGATTAGGGTCTCTTATTGAAGGTGGTCGCTAATTAAGATGGTCGCTTGAGCAAGATAAATGTGAGAAGGACTTATGCAAATTGACATATTACCTCTACGCCGTTTAACAATGGTCTAAATTCTGGACATATGAACGCGCTCCCAGCGTAGGCTGCATCAATATGCATCCAGACACCCTCTTCCTTGCCTGACAATAGACGAGTGCGAGAAAAAATATATGTTGGCTAGACAAAATATATATTTGTGTTCGTGAAAAATGCTTAAAAAAGGGTTTGGATCCAACATACTTCGTCTGACCAATTGCTGGCCTACTTACCACGTCGGCCCCGCCCATTCACTCCGACAAAAAGCTCCACTTCGATTTTAAACGGCGTTATTTTGAAAAATTCATAGCAAGTAGTATGTAATAAAAAAAATAGAATGGTTAGATGACGACCTAAAAATCCTAACAATAGCTTGAATAAGCTGTAGTTACGACGCTTATGTCGCCAAACCAACAAAAAAAAACTTTAAAAAGAATGGCGACCGATGCCGTAGTTCAAAAACTCAATTCTAGTCTGAATAAATGATTTCATTGGTCGACTTATCGTTTGATTGACAGCCGCGAGAGTTCAGTTAGTGATGCTTTTAGAATTATTGCATGATAAGGTAGAATGGCCATTTTAAACTCTGGTTAGACCGCATAATGTGCGAAGACTGATCCGGACTGATACTTTTCGCGTTTCGTAAGAAGTCTTTTTTCGGATGACTTATCAATTGACCAATCGCTGGCCCCGCCTACTTACTTTTTTTGCCCCTCCCATTGACTCCGACAGGAAGTTCCGCTTCTATTATTAACAGCATTATTTTGTAAAATTTATGGCCAGTAGCATGTAACAAAAACGTAAAATGGTTGGTTGGTGTCTTAAACATCGTAAATAAAGCTTGAATAAGCTGTATTTACGACGTTGAAGTCGCCAAACCAACAATAAATGTAAACAAAAGTGGCGCAAATGTCGGAGATGATAAACTCAGGTCCGGGCTAAATAAATAATTTGATTGGTCGGTTTATTCCTTGATTGACAGCTGCGATTTGTCAATTAAGTTAGCGTCATTGGTGAAACAATTCATTTGATGCGTTTTGGAAAATTATTGAGAATTTATTGTCGACCCTCGCCCCTAACCGGGGCACAAGTCAACTTAAAACACAGTTTAAGTATATTCATATTAGCTAAATGCGTCTTTCGAAAATTCTCTTGGAAAGAGTCATCTCTGAGGCTTAAAATTCGCTGGTCTATTAGATGGGGGAGTTCGTAGATCGTTTAGATTGGGGGGGGGGTCAAAGATCTCTTTGATTGGGGGAGGAGGCTCTTAGATCTCTTAGATGCGAAGGAGGTTCTAATTAATTATGCTCATTTATCACACGGATCATTTTATTTACTTAGGCCAAATGATCCGCTTATACATGAGTCTTGATGTCATGCCAGGTGTCTAATTTATTCCCGAGCACAGAGATGCGCGTAATTAATGCCGCTTTATGAATGCATTTTATATATAGTGGTGTGCATGAATATTATTGCTCAATTAGTAAAAAAGAAGGATTTGATATCATTTCTTGTCAGGCTGAACCTGGAATATTCCGGGTTTTGCAGGAGATGTAGACCAAGATCAGCCTGCACATAAGTGCAGTCTGATCTTAGTCTACACCTCCTGCTTGTACTTTTCCTCACAGAGTTGTTTATGAAATTGATTTCTAAAAGAAATATTGATTTTTGATCAATAAGTTCTGTCAGCACTTTCAGTCCTTTTGATTCTACAGCAATTCGATAAGGTAATTTATACAGCATGGCAAGGGTTAATTTTAAATGTAAAGGCATGCACATGATTTTGCAAACGATAGTTATAAGTCATAATGATATAAATCTTTTACAGACAAGCTTGCGTGTAAGCATCGGCTCAATCTTGAACCGAAAAGTAGAAATCTTTGGCTGTATCAGCCAGGTTGGGTCTGATAAAGGCTTACATGTATTATAAAGATCTTTGATACACGGGCTCTCTTTATAATGTAGAGATCTTATACAGATACAAGGTAGGAGATCGTAAGTTATTAACAAGAACCTCCATGAAGATTTCAGTCAGTACCCGTAACATAAATGATTAAACTTCACTGGCCCAGCCCACTGATTCCGCTGGCCACGCCTACACATTCCTACAGTAAATTCAACTTCGATTTCAAACGGCGTTATTTTGCAAAAGTTATGGCCAGTAGCATGTAACGAAAAAGTAGAATGGTTGATTGGTCGCCAAACCAACAATGATGCTTCACATAAATGGAGGCCAATGGCGGAGTTCAAACTTCACTCTCAGTCTAAATGGATAATTTGATTGGTCCATTATTTTCTTTTATTGATAACCGCGATTGGTCGATTACACTGGCGTAATATCACTTATGTAATCTAGGGCAAAACATTAACCCTTTCCCATTTTTCAAAATTTTTAAACTGGTCCAATTTGAAAGAACCTGCAGATGACAATTAAAAAAGTGAGTGCAATCTGAAAAGTATAACCAACCTATAGGGTAGAAAATATTGTGGGAAAAGAAGAAATTGCTTGTTACAAGCAATTTCTTCTTTTCCCACAATGTTTTCTCAAGTTCAAAATCAAGGGGACGTAAAAACAAGGGAATGAACAGGAAAGGGTTAAACTAAGGCAACTGATTAATTTCTCTACTGGTCCTCATTGCTCGTGCGCTGCGATCATAGCCCAGCTGTAAGCGCGTACGACTCTCAATCATTAGATCCAGGGTTCGATCACCGGTCGCGGATAACCTTTCCTACATTTGTCTCCCACCAAAGGGTGCATCATCGTAAACCTGATTTGGAAGAGCAGCTTGAAGCTCGGAAAGGATGTAGTGGTAGTACTGGTGTGAGAAATACCAGGAATCCATGTTGAGGTGCTCCAGCCGCCGCGATAAGACTGAAATACTGTTGAAAATGGCGTTAAACCCAATTCAATCAATCAATCAACCTTATTTCTTGTTCTTATAGTTGTTCTATATTCATAGAAGCTACCCTCGTCACTTGTCAGACCTCGCATCAAAGCAACAACTTCTTTAGATCCTAGATTTTCATCTTTTCCAAATGCGTCAATTTTATCTATTATTTTATATAGTCATTCATTGATGTATGAATATATTGACCCTTTCGTGTTCAATCCCTCGTTTTTACGTCCCTGTTAATTCATAATCGAGAAAATACTATAGAAAAACATGAAAAAAAAAAGATGAAAAAAAAGATGAAATTGCTTGTAACAAGCAATTTCTTCATTTTTTACAATATTTTCTACCCTACTAAATGGCTATTCTATTTTTGAATTTAATGCCCTCTAAATTTTCGTATGCAAAACCTTTGAACCGAAAGGTCTAAAATTTCGGAAAACAGTAAGGGTTAAATATAAATTTGTAAATATACCTACATATTTCGCCAAGTTCTTGAATGTTGTCAAAGGCACACGATGGGGTAGTCCCCAGAGTTGCACAAACCTAAATAGAAAATTGATAATGTTAAAATGGTTTAACCCGCTATCTCGCAATCCTGGCTTTTTCGACATTATTTAATAATATACTGGGAAACATCATGAAGAAATGGGAAAATCTTTGTTTTGGGCATTTTTTTCTCACAATCTTTTCTATTTATTTGACGCTTAATTCTTGGTTCTAATTAAGAAATGAAGATAATATTTTGTGTTTTCGTGGAGGTATGAACCGAAAAAAACTAAGATTGTATGAATACGCGAAGCGGATTCATACATAAGTGTGATTAGGTTTTTCGGTTCATACCTCCATGAAAACAAAAAATATTCTCTTCATTTTTTTTAATCTAATAGCATCGAGCGACAAGGCAAATAATTTACAAATTTTGACACCTTTTGTATGGGACTATTTTGTGCGGAAGCATACAAAATCGCTGCGTGCTCAAAATTGTGTTCATGGAATTATGATTTTTTTTTTTCGACCAATCAGAACCTCCGTTTTTGATAGACGAAACTAAAAATTAAATTATTGAACTTTGAATTTTCGACTAGAGCCTTTAACAATTTGGATCAGTCCTGTATTTATTAAACACCGTACACAACGTTTTCTCTGAAATATTTCACCGGTTCATATCAAAAGATGCTGCAGACATTATCTTCATTTTCTTTTCGAGAACAGAGTATAATGAACAAATAAATAAACTGCTTAGTAAATACAATTTCTTCATTTTTTACAATATTTCCCAAAGCTTTTTTCCTCAGAGGCGTAAAAAAGTGGGGTTATGTTGGTTTGGGTTAAAATTGGATCTACAGCTTGTCGTTATAACGACTGCTCGGATTATTAAAACGTACGTGTTAATTCTTGTTATGCTGAAACCGGAATATGCCTGTTTTCACAGGAGGTATAGCCAAAGATCAGCCTGCACATAAGTGCGGTCTGATCTTGTTCTACTCCTCCCATTTTTCCTCTTTAAGCCAAAGTTGCTTAGATAATCAATTTTCAAAAGAAATATTGACCCTTATTAGGACGTTCCAGTATCATTCCTTTGATTTTAAAGAAATTCTATATAGAATTTCAGCATGGCAAGGATTATCAGTTCTAGAACATGTTAATATAGCTCGTAAAATATCTATTAATTCGAGATAGATGTATCATCAACATTTAATGATTAAAAATGTCCGTTACTATGTCGTCATTGGGCGAGTAAAATGTTGTAACTCAAGTTCATTAGAGCTTTAATTACGATATTTTACTAGCACACCTATCACCTGCGACAGTCCCTTTAATTAGATGTTAGCCGTCACACAAAAAAGGGGACCCCGTAAAGCAAAGATAGAATATAGCTGAGATCAATTAAAGGTTTTTTTCTCTTTTTGAAATATATAACGTCGGTGTAATCCTAAAACCTCGTAACTACATATTGAATCAAGATGTAATTACGAGGTTTTAGAATTACACCGACGATGAATAACAAGGTAGAATGACCAGTTCAGATCCAGAAAATTTACAAAGAACGGAAAGTTTCTATCCAGATCAGCCTTAAACGCCCGGACAGCCTGACAAGATTCGATACTCTATGCATTTGCTATAAGGTCCTTTTTTGACTGAAGGGGTTTATAATAAAGACGACAAATTTTGTTTCATCAGGTAGTTTACCGTTACAGAAGCGTATCAAGGTACTAAAGAATCAAGTCGATTTTATTGCGTAGATTTGAACGGAGATGAAGGTCTGTTGCGACAGAATGTAAACCCAACCACGAATCCTAGTGTTTCTAACACCGATGTGATTGCAATATTTAATCCTTAACCTTTGTCATGCTGAGCACGGAATATCTCTTTTTTTGGCAGGAGATATAGACAAAGATCAGTCTGCACATAAGTACAGTCTGATCTTTGTCCACACCACCTGTGTTTCCCTTTTAAGTGGGTGTTGTTTAAGAAACGTACTATTCAATATAGATATAGACATAGAAATAGTACTTTCAGCTCCTTGATTTTCATGCTGTTTTGAAAAAAGATTTTATTTAGCATGACAAGGGTTAACAACTTCTTAATCCACTTGTTGCAGGCGCTTTGCTTGTCAGCTATTGGTGAGAACTAAATTAAGCAAGCCATGATGGCTTTATACAAAGGTCTGACTTAATATCGGCCGAACTTGAGCTTCGTGGAACGACAGCAGGTCATTTTTCTAGTAGAGTTCGAGTAAATTGGCTCGTAAGATATTCAGCCACAGGACACGAAATTTCGCTTAAGCTCAATATGGGTTATTTACAGATCCAACTACGAAAGAAGGTTCCACTTCGATATGAAACGGCGTTATTTTTAAAAGAATTATGGCCAGTGGCATGCAACAAAACGTCGTAAGTACGAGGTTTAAAATGCCGGACCAACAAAATGTTTGTTTGTTTTGGGTTTTTTGTGGGATTTAACGCCGCTTTTAACAATTTTCCAATCGTATCGCGGTGGTTGGAGCACTTAACAATGGATTCCTTGTATATCTCGCACCAGTACCGCCATTACATCCTTTCATAGCCTCCAGCTGCTATCCCGCTTAGGTTTACGATAATCCACCAATTGGTGAGAGACAAATGTCGGAAAGGATATGTGCCGCCGCCTGGGATCGAACTCACGACACCCCTTTTGCCGTCTAGCAAATTAAATCAAATTAAAGCAAATTAAAGCAAATATTTTACTAGTTTTGAGTTAAATTTCATTGATCTACTTTGTGAGCAAGCATAAAAACTTTTGTTCATGGAAGTATGAAAAAATTGATTTCAGTTAAACGAACCGCTTGAAAGTCGATTGGCTAAACTTACATTAAATTGTGGGAACCTGGGTCACTCTTACACGGTAAAGGGCTAAGTTATGATCCAGATACAAGTAGGTTATTAACCCTTTTTGTCACAAGCAATTTCCTCTTTATCCACTCTATTTTCTTAAGTAAAAATCACAGCGACGTAAAGCCTGGCCTTGTTCAGTAAAGGGTTAAATATTATAACACAAAGAAAATAGAATAGAATAGAAATATTTCGACACTGTCCCAGGCGGAAGTATTTTCGTGTATCGTCGAATTCATATTAATTCGAATAAGAAACGTAACTGTAAACTTACAAATATTGGTATAAGCCCAAGGGCTTTATCTTTATCCATGGCATCTCTCAAAGTCTTCCCTCGCAACGATTCATTTTCGTCCGTCTCTAAGGCACGCATCTTTATTGAGGCGATAAGCCCTGCCCTCTCGACGGAAGAATGGGACTGAAACAAACATCGAATTTATAAAGTCATAAGATCATCTGTTCAATTAAGAGATGAAGAGAAGATTTTTTGTTTTCATGGGGGTATAAACCGAAAAACTAACCACCTGTATGAACACGCGAAGCAAACAAAAATTTTGTGCGGAAGCATACAAAATCGCTGCGTGCTCAAAATTTCCATTCATGAAGTTATGAATAACTTTTTCGACCAATCAGAACGCTCGTTTTTGATAGACGATACTAAAAATTACATTATTTTCATATGTTTGTATATAGCAGACATTGGGCAGTCTTGTAGCAAGCAATTTCTTCATAGTCAACAATGTTTTCTACTCACAAACAAAAAAAAGTATTTTTTTAAAATCTGATCAAGTAGAAGTCCAAATCAGCAACCTTTTTCAATTTTTACCAGTCTAAAAATGTTGTCGTGTGGGTATGGGTCAAAAGAACTAAAGCTGCGAGGTTTGGGTCGGCCATGGGAGAGATTAGATTCTTACGTTCACCTATTACCAGATGACAAAATTTTAGACTGGCCAATATTGAAAGAAGTTGCAGACGACAATTTAAAGTTTATGAAAAAATGGATTTTTTCATCCCTCTAGCTTTGAAAAACATTGTGGAAAATGAAGAAATTGCTTGTCACAGGCAATTTCTTCATTTTCCACAATGTTTTTCAAAGCTTTTCTCGTTGGCGGCGTTTAAAAGCGTCACTAATGGGAATGGGTTAAATGGGATTACCTTACCTGGTCTGAGCAATAGGCCACAAACTTAGACATACATTGTGTATCTTCCATTTCGGGATGTTGTTGTTTCATTTTGAATATTTCTCGTGCACGTGCTGATAAGAGCGCAACAAGAGTTGCTTCACTGGCAGTACTCTGAAATTCAATGAAATAAGCATTTTACAATACGAAGTTTAAATCGCCGGACCAACAAATGTTTGTTTGTTTGTTTTGATGGGGTTTAAGGCCGCTTTTAACAGTATTTCAGTCATATCACGGCGGCTCGACCACCTAACAATGGATACCTGGTATTTCTCACACAAGTACTACTACTACATTCTTTCCTAGCCTCCAGCTGCTATCCCACTTGTCGGAAAGAATATGTGCTGCCTCCGGGGATCGAACCCTTGACATCCCATGATTGAAGATTAGGAGTCTGACGCGCTACTGACTGCGCTGTGCTTAGGAAGAAACGAATAAACGTGTACATATACTTCACTTTTTAATTTGTTGAGTTACTTATTGTTGTTGTTGCCTCGATTTATATTTGACTTATGATTCATATTAGTCATGGAAACAAAGTGTTATAATTCGATAATTATATTCTCATATCTGTGTGAAAAAGTTTCAAACCGAACCCACAGTAAAGCTGCCATCACGAACGCTATTGAATAAACTTCCAGAAAGTTGACAGTTCGTCATTCCCGCCCTCTGACCCGGGTCAATGCGGTTTAACCGAGATATAGATCCACGTAAGTTTGAAAACAGTATCTGGTCATTGGAATAAAGAATAAATCATTGAGTCGCGACGAATACGTCATAACTACAATTTGTATAGGAGGAAACTGTATATTGTTTAAATCGAAAAAGCAACCAGAACCCTGATATTTCCATTGGTTTTATCATTTACTTCCGTTGTAAAAAATTTTTCGAATGGTCCATCGATTTTTAGACGAATCGTTCCGTCCCCCCTCCCCCCTCCCCCTCCCCTCGACTCCAGTGGCAACGCCCTCTGACTCTTACATGAAACTACACTTGGATATTAACCGACGTAATTTTGCGTAGTATATGGCCAGTAACATACAATAAAAAAGTACGTTTGTTGCCTGGCGACTTAAACGTCGTAACAACAGCTTATTCAGGCTGTAGTTTCAACGTTCAAGACGCTAGCCAACGATAAATATTTCGCATATTGTCGGTGAATATAGGTGTTCAAAGATCACTTCCTGTCTGAATAAATAATTTGATTTGTCGATTGTTTCTGTATTTGACAGCTGCGATTGGTCAAATATACCAAGAGTTGATTGGTATTGCTTCGGGCCTGTCCTGTACTCAGGATGTCAAAACTCAAGTCTAAGTTTAAAATGATATCCCCTTTTGCACTTGACTTTAGTGAAAATGGATTTAGGTGAGTGTGTGTGTGAGAGAGAGAGAGAGAGAGAGAGAGAGAGAGAGAGAGAGAGAGAGAGAGATCGATAGCATTCTGCCATCACAAATACAGCCCTCAACGATTGGACTAAATGACGTCACACGCACCTGTATTACTCCACCGCCACTTCCGCCGGAACAAAACAAGAACTCTTCCGGAAGTTTCAGCAATTTTCCTAACCAGTCCATTACGACTGTCTCTAACTCTGTGCATGCTGGGCTTGATGCCTAAATGAGTTGAAGTAAATATTTAAGAGATGAAGTGATTTTTTTTTTCATGGAGGTATGAACCGAAAAACTAATCACACTGTATGAATACACGAAGCGGATTCATACATAAGTGTGATTAGGTTTTTCGGTTGATACCTCATTCCAAACAAAAAAAAATTCTTCGTTCCATATAGTTTAACAGCAACGAGCGTAAAAAGCAAAAACTTTACAAATTTTGATACCTTTTTGTATGGGACCATTTTGCGTGGAATCATACAAAATAGCTCCGTGCTCAAAATGTTGTTCATGGAGTTACGAATACGTTTTTTCGACCAATCAGAACATAAACATTATATTAAAAAAGGCTTGAAAAAAAAATAGAATTTCCGTGATTCATTGCTAATCCTTGTCATGCTGAGCCCGGAATATTCCTGCTCTGGCAGGAGGCATAGACAAAGATTTTAGTCTATACTACCTGTTTTTTCCCTTTTTTCAGCCAGATTTGTTCATAAGATCAATTTCTAAACTAAATTTTGACCCTGACAATTAGACCTACAGTGCCATCAGCCCTTTGATTCAAATGCATTTCTGAAACAAGGATTTTATTGACAAGAGTTAATGGAACTATTTACTTAGTCGTACAGACATTATTAGATATCATAAGCAAGAATAAATTGACCGATCCCTTGCCCCGCCTACAGACTCCGCTGACCACACCCACTGTCTCCATCATGATGTTCCGATTAGATATTCAACAGCGTTATTTTGCAAGATTTATTGCAATTAACATTTGACAAACAATTTAAACGGTGGGTTTGCGACCTAAACGTCGTAACTACAGCTTGCATAGGCTGTAGTTACGACGATTTAGTCGCCAAACCATCGAATGTGCTTCACGTTATTGACGGCCAATGTCGGAGTTAAAAGTTAACTTCCAGTCTGAATGAGTGATTTCATAGGTCGATTGATTATTTGATTGAAAGTCGCGATCGACCAAAGGCTTCAGGCTTAAGATGATGGCGTTTATCGTTTTAAAATAAAACGTTTTTGTCTAAATACCATTTTCAAATAATCCTGTAAATTATCCTAAAAATGTCAATTTTGAATCGTTCAATATATCCAAAAACAGGTTTAAACGGATACTGCATGTTGTCAGAGGAACAAACCAAGAAAAAAAACCTGCGGTGTTAAATCAAGAGGAGCAATTTAAGTTCAATTGACCAATATCTAGCCCCGCCCACTGACTCCCTAGGCCTTGCCCATTAACTCCAACAGGAAGTTTCGATTCTATTTTTGACGGCGTTCTTTTTTCAAAATCTATGACCCGTAGCATGCAACAAAAAAAGTAAAAATGGTTGGTTAGTGACCTAAACGTCGCAACTACAGCTTGAATAAGCTGTAATTACGACGTTTAAGTCGCCGAACCAACAAGAAAGGTTAACAAAATGGCGGCCAATGTCGGAGTTGAAAGCTCAGGTCCGGGCTGAGAAATGATTTGATTGGTTGGTTGATTCCTTAATTGACAGCCACGATTGGTCAGTTGCTGCCCCAACAGTAAATTCTACTTAAATATTAAATTGCCTTATCTTTTTGCAAACTTTATGGTCAGTAACATGTTACGAAAAATAAAATAGATCTGTTGGCGACCTAAACGTCGTAACTACAGCTATAAAAAGCTGTACTTACTACATTTAAGTCCCTAAACCAACAAAATTACTTCATACAAATTGTCGGCTCAAGTTTGACTTCAAAGTTCAATTCCAGTCTAATAAATAATTGATTTGAAGGAAAGATTCTTTGATTGATACCACGATCTGTCCATTGTATCAGTGTCCCTTTAACCACAAAATAGTTTTATTTTGTGGCAAATTTTGGCAAAATCGGCGCCAAATATTCTCATCCTCGAGTACTATTTTAACTCTATATCAAGCTACCAATGTAAAATGTTTATCAATTAATTTTTTAATCAACTTTTTTGTCGGTATATGGTCGACAAAATTTGACTTCTAAGGAATGAGACAATTAAAAGGTTCAAAGAACATATTGATCACAACGGTAAATGAAAACACATATACATACAAGAAACACTAATTATTTGTTTATGAAATACATCAATATTAAAATATTTATAAGAAGAAAATGAGTTTATTCATTATACGATTTTATTTGCATGTTATGTGTATAATTTACTCTGTGTAGATATAACGGGCTGCTGGCCCCGCCCAATAAACTCCGGCAGGAAATTCCACTGAGATATTGTTGGTGGTTTGCTTTTTTTTTTTTTTTTTTTTTAATATTATGGCCAGTAAAGTGTAAAATGATTGGTTGGAAACCTGAACATCGTAACAATTGCTTTAGCAAGCCGACGTCATAACGTTTGGGTCGCTGAACCAACATAAATACTTCATATAATTGCTGTCAAATGTTTGAGTTCGAAGTTCATTTTCAATCCTAATGAATAATTTGACCGGTCGATCGATTCTTTGATTGACGGACGGATTTCGATAATTGACGTCTCGAATGCTGAAAAAGAAACTGAATCAAGGGAAGAAGTTGGGGTTTTTTTTCATTATGCTATGAAACAAAAATAGAATCAGCGATCATAATTCAAAAATATACAGGTTGAATAAGCAAAATTAGTTTTGCTTGCAATAATAAAGGCCTAATTCTGTTGGGGTTTTTTTTTTTTTGTTATTTTTTGTTTTTTTTTTTTTTGTTTTTTTTTTTTTTTTTTTTCCATTACAAGACAGTAAACTTTTAGACTTGTCCAAATTAAAATGATTTTCAGACGACACTTTAAAAGTTCATGAAATTTTAGACATCTTTGTGAAAAAGGAAGAAACTGCTTGGTTCAAGCAATTTCCTCAATTTACACAATGTTGTTCAAATGTTTTTATCAAAAGGCGTCATTGTGTGGACACGGGTTAATGAGACAATATTCTTTTTATCCAATCAGAATGCCGTGATTTTGTAAGTCACAACTAAAATCAGATTATTAAAACTGAAAAAAAAACAATTATCATTTGCGAAATCGTAAGAAAACAGTTGTTAAACCGCCTGTGGACGAACAATTGATTAATTGCGACTGTCAATCAAGGAATATTTCGACCAATCAAATTATTCATTTGGCCCGGAATTGAGATTTAAACTACAACATTGGCCGCCGTTTTGTTTGAAACAATATTTTTGTTTGGCGACTTAAACGTCGTAACTACAGCTTATTCAAGCTGTAGTTACGACGTTTAGGTCGCCAGCCAACGCTTCTACTATTTTGTTACATGCTACTGACCATAGTTTTGGCAAAATAACGACATTTAAAATCGAAGCTGGACCCCGTTGGACTCAATGGGCGTGGCCAAAGGAGTAAGTGGGCGGGGCCGGCGATTTGTCCATAGTTCTTAAATACAGTTGTATTCGAACTGTATTCACGACATTTTGATCGCCCACAGAGATTTTATTGATGTACGTTAACGTTACCCATGTAAATCCTATGTTTCCAATAGCGTCTGATAAAATATCTGCGATGGTAGCCGGATAGGAATTATAAGCCGGAAAGTAAGCGTGAAAACCGGGATGCTGCCAATGTGTCACCTTGATATGACGGGAATGGAAAAAGACAAAATTATAATAAGACATAAATTAAAAAAAAAATAATAATTTAAAAGTCGGATCTACAACATATATCGTACAAATACAACTCCAATCTCCGAGCAGAGATTCGTTACTCTTACCAAACACCTCTGCGTTGGTCTAAATGTCGAACCAAGAAATGAAATATATGTTACTTTTCTGGTTTTTGACAAGAAGTGAAATGCTCAGGAATGATAATTATGGTTAAAGATACATTATATGAGCATTAAATGACGTATTGGCGGATTGATTACCAAGCCCATTACAGAGGTGAATGGGAATGAGCCGAAGTGCATGAGAAACAAAACGTAAAATCATCCGAAGCTATATGAATATGTCACAACATCCATTCTAGCTAAAAATATCTGAAAAGTAATATTTCATTGGTCAACTAAAACGCGAACTAAAATTACGATAATTTGATTTCATTTTCCATCCGAAGAAATGTGACAGTCTATTTTGCAGCCAAGGAACGTAAGCAAACAAGCTATAAATGAAAATAAGTAGCGGATAATACGAGGTGAATGTACATGTATTTAAAAACCTAAACGAAAGAATGGAAAGAAAGGAGAATACAATTACACGGATACTAATAAACTGTAAAATAAAGGTGTTGATTCTTTTTTAAACTGTGCATGCATAAGCATTGCTAAATAGGTCGCATCAGACGAAAATGTGCCTTTGAATTTATTCACAGGAGTTTTGTCATTTATTACCAGTATATCGCCGGTGGGCGACAAAATGTCGTAAATACAGCTTTATTCAAGCTGTACTTACGATCTTTTGGTCGCCAATTCAGGGGTTGACACTACTTTTTCTTCAATGGGATCCCACAGGAATCCCTAACTATTTCCTCCAGATAATCAGTAATCCCTCCTTGATATTCATTAACTCATTCACACGCAAACCTATCCTTCTAAGCCAAAAAACATTGGAAAATATTGTGGAAAATGAAGAAATTGCTTGTTACAAGCAATTTCTTCATTATCCACAATGTTTTCTACAAAAACAAGCAAACAAAAATCAGGAGCTTTATTTGACACATTAAGATCGAGTGTACTGGAGAAATATTGAAGGATCCTGAAGGGATCCCTAGCCTGAGATTGCTGGGGTTCCTTCCAATTTTCAGGGATCCTCGGGATCCCGGGACACTGTTAGTGTCGACCCCTGCCATTGACGACTTGCTTCTGCGTTCGTTTGATTGATTTTTTTTCCTTTGAAATTTCAATCACTCCCTATTACATATATCAAATCAAGAGCTCTTTATCATTTTTTGAAGATTATTCCAAAAAGCAATCTATGGAAACAAGAGTTGATTGTAGGATTGCGAGAATTGACCAATCGCGACTGTCAATTAAATAACCAGTCGACCAATGAAATTATTCATTCAGCCCGGAATTTAGCTTTGAACTCCGTCCTTGGCCGCGATTAGTGCTTCGCGACTTAAGCGTCGTAACTACAGCTTATTCAAGCTGTAGTTACGACGTTTAGGTCGCGAACCCACTATTCTACTGTTTTTTGTCACATACTACTGTCGATAAATTTTGTAAAATAGCGACTTTTAAAATCGAAGCGGGACTAACTGTTGGAGTCAAAGGCGGGGCCTACGGAGTCAGCGGTCGGGGCCAGCGATTGGTCAATTGAACAATCGCTGGCCCCGCCCACTAACGTCGTTTACTGCGCCCACCGACTGCAACAGGAAGTCCAGCTTCGAGTTTTAACGGCGTTATTTTGCAAAATTTGTGGTCAGTACCTTGTAACAAAAAAGTAAAATGGTTGGTGACCTAAACGTCGTAACTACAACTTGAATACCCTGTAGTTACGACGTTTAAGTCGCCAAACCAACAATAAAGGTAAACGAAATGGCGGCGAATGTCGGAATTGATTCGCTCAGGTCCGGGCTGAATATCTTATTTGATTGGTCGGGTAATACCTTGATCGACGACCGCGATTGGTCAATTGTTGCATGGTCCACGTAGTCCATTTTCGTATGACGTAACACGGCACAAGACAATATTGCTGTCTAATATATATGGTAGTATTCTCTAAAAATACCCATGTGAATCCAATACAGCCAATGGCGTCGCTTAGAATGTCGGCCACGATTGCGGGGTAGGAGTTTGAAGTAGGATAATACGCATAAAACTGGGGAGAATGCCAATGGGTTACCTAGGAGACAAGAATATATATTTATTAGTAGCAAAAAAACGCGTCTCTTTTAAACATTTAATTTATACTAATTTATTTAAGTTCGATTGCGACGAAAGATTTAAGCTTATAGAGTCGCTCTCGAAACCCACAACCCAGATGTTTCATGTCCCTGAAAGAGAGGAAGTGGCTAAACCCACCGCTACCCAATTCTACAGCTGGGTAGACTGGTGTCAGTGTCTTGCCCATGAACACATCCTGGTGACGGTGGGGCTCGAACCCGTGACCGTCAGATCACGAGTCAAGCACCTATACCACTCGGACATTGAGGCAGTCATGTAAACACTTGGTTATCAGAATTTATTCTAGGGAGAGGGATTATGGGAATCTACCTTTTTTTCAAAGAAACCCAAGAATTTTCAAAACTGGTGGAGGATTTCTTTTTTTTTCTGCAAACAAAGGGCAAGAAAAAACAAACATTTCTCAATTTTGTAGATTTTGCCCTGAAATCCAGGACATTTTTGAAATCCTAGAATAAACACTGGTTATCATGAAGAACCAACGCTACGGAAGAGAGACATTCAGATTAAATTAACCCATTACCACACAGTGACACTTTTAAACACCCCCTCCATATAAAACATTGGAAAACATTGTTGAAAATGAAGAAATTGCTTGTTACAAGAAATTTCTTCATCCTCCGCAATGTTTTCTATCCTAAAAGACAAAATTTTAAAGATTTTATCAACTTAAAAGTATTGTCTGCAACTTCTTTGAATTTTGACTGGTCTAAAACTTTATCGTGTGGGAATGGATTCATCTAAAATCCTATTATTGCCAAAACATTGACACAAACACATATGCAAAATATGAAAACGGTAATGAAATTATCGTCGTTGTCGTTTTTGTTGTTGTTGTAGTGATGTTGTTTTTGTTAATGAAAGCGCGTGAATTGATTTACCGTTATATTGAAGTTATGTATACTAAAATTAATAATCTATCTTTGTTTTATCCCTTTCCTGTACAGCTAGAAAACATTTTGGAAAAAGAAGAAATTACTTCTAACAAGCGATTTCTTCTTTTTCTACAATATTTTCTATCCCATTGAATGGTTACTTTTTCAATTTAAATCCACTTTCAATTTTGGTCTGCAAATCCTTTGAATTAAGACATGTCTAAAATTTCGCAGAACAGGTAAGAGTGTAAAAAATTTCAAACTTAATGATTTCGATTATAAAGTTTGACAATTATTCTTTGCAAGTCATTACAAAAACACTTATTTCAAACCGTTTCAAAATTATCTACTGCGCGTACTCTTGGTTTTACAAGCTTTTTCAATTCAAATGCCTTTGCATGCCGGGTACGTTTAATTATAAAAGATATTTTAACATTTGATACCCTTTTTACATACCCCAGGCATAATGACTCTCTCTATATCTTTAAACAGGTCCTCCCATTTTTCTCCTTCTTCCGGGGCGTGGTCAGGAATTAGTGCGCGCAGGTATCCAGGTTCAACTTCCGGTAATGGTCGCCTACTTCGAATATTTTCGAGATAATCGGCCACGTAATCGATCATTTCTCTACCCCGGCGTCTGAATTCTTCGGCGTCCATTGTCTAGGTTAGACTGACAGTTTTCTATTCTTGATATTTGGTTATCCTAATCGTTCAAATAGAAATAATATCTTGATACGTTTAATATTGGGCTAAATAGTCCATATTTCAAGACTTATCGACGAATCAATTACATGTATGTATGTATGTATGTATGTATGTATGTATGTATGTATGTATGTATGTATGTATGTATGTATGTATGTATGTATGTATGTATGTATGTATGTATGTATGTATGTATATATGTATGTATGTATGTATGTATGTATGCATGCATGCATGCATGGAAGGATGGATGTATGTCTGTTTGTTTGTCTGTTTGTATATATGTATGTATGTATGTATGTTTGTATGTATGTATGTATGTATGTATGTATGTATGTATGTATGTATGTATGTATGTATGTATGTATGTATGTATGTATGTATGTATGTATGTATGTATGTATGTATGTATATGTATGTATGTATATGTATGTATGTATGTCTGTAAACTACTCAGAATTTAAAAAAGCATCATTTTTAAGATTGTGATTATTTCTTACCTTGTATAAACAACTTCATATATTTTATTAAGATTTTTTAAAAAAAAGTGTTCATCCCAGAACAAATACAGAATAATTTTGTGAGTTGGTAAGGGCAATAATTCAGGATGACATGGAATGGGAGAACAAATAGTTTTTTTCGGAATAACAGCCAAGGTGCATTGATTTCGCTGTCGTAACATATATATTTGTTATTCAAATGAATTAAGCATCAGGATCGGCTTCTCGAAAGGCTAATAAGTTTTAAAGCTTCAATTGGTGGGTCTCATTAGACTTGTCCTGAGATGCCAGTTGCAGATTGGGAACGGTGGTTATCTTGACCGGGTGGTCAGATATTGCAATCTTTAGCATTTCTCAGATATGTTGAACTGAATTTTAGGTCTTTGGACTTGTGAAGACATTCAGTTCTCTCTTAAGTTGCAGTCCGCATTCTCCGTCGATGACCCTTGCCCTATGTTGAGAGATATTGTTGCCCATCAAAATGTAATCAGTACCTATTCCACCAGCGTAGATATTGACCTTCACCTCGAAGGGCTCGTTGGTGTATCGTACATTAATCTTTGTTCACGTTTTAAAGATCTCCCTACCACTTAAATCCCCATTTATACAATAGCTGAACCCATGCCATATTTCAGGGGCAAATTACAGATACGGATAAGAAACGGATCATGGCAGATTTC
This sequence comes from Fragum fragum, assembly GCA_946902895.1. Classification (NCBI taxonomy): domain Eukaryota; kingdom Metazoa; phylum Mollusca; class Bivalvia; order Cardiida; family Cardiidae; genus Fragum; species Fragum fragum. The sequence goes on from OX336380.1 coordinate 16,891,140, forward strand.
TATAATCGTAAAGGCCTATTAGCTAAGCTCACAAAAAAAACGGATTCATTAGTGAATAGAAATCGCTCCCAGTAACTCAACGTCTATCTGACGTGAACACACGCCCATAGAAACCATACCAGGGCGTGGTTTACGTCAACGGAATGCGGTTTGTTGTACTGTCATACCAGCTCTGTGAAGACCGTTGCCGGTTAATTTCGTAGATGTTTCTGCATGAGTGGCAATTTGCGACTGATTCAGCGAGGTCAGGATCGTCATGCTGAATAAAATCTGTTTCAAAAAGATACATTTGAACCAAAGGAATGGAAGCACTGGAAGCTATTACAGAGAATTAACATTTCTTAAGACAATTAATTTTATGAACAACTCCTGCTCAACAGGGAAAAACAGGTGGTGTAGACAAAGATCAGACTGCATGTATATGCAGGCTGATCTTTGTCTATGTCTCCTGCCAAAACAGGAATTTTCCGGGTTCAGCATGACAAGGATTAACGAGTACCTGCAGACAGCAAAATCAGAGAGAATCGGCTGTTAAGCACAAAACACAAACCTTGATACAGTTAAAGATATGTGGAAATGCTGCAGAATGCATCATCTGGCAGTCTATTCTACGATTCTTAACCTGCAACAGGCACAATCGAACAAGTCAAGTATAATCCCATTTAGCAAGTACTTAAGTGTGGTTATCACAATAGGTGAAAAAGATTAGTATTTACAATAATCATAGCCTGCGACAGCAAAATAAATGGACCAGCGCTCATTTTCCTAAAAAACCCATTTTTGTCCAAGGACCTGTTTGTTACTTATTCATTGCCCTTACCAAGTTTCGACCGCTGTGCTTCTTTTGGCACTAGGTTGTTGGCAAATCAACATCTTTTCGGAATAAAGTCAAATATTCAAACGTTTCACTCCTAGTTTAGAAACAATCATAATCATAACAGTGTTTATTTTCAATTCTTAAGTAGTATACTTGTTTTCATCATGTTAAGCCAAGGAAGTGGTATATTGTAGCCTATTGTAATAGTTGACCAATCACTGGTCCCGCCCTCTTACTCCGTTGACCCCGCCCATTGACTCCGATAGAAAGTTCAACATCGATTTAAAAGGCCGTTGCTTTGCAAAGTTTGTGGCCAGTAGTATTTAACAAAAAGGTAGAAAAAGTAAAATGGTTGGTGGGCGTTCAAAACTTCGTAGCTTGAGCTTGAATAAGCTGTAAGTAGGAAGCTTAAGTAACCAAACCAAGAAAACTGCTTCACACGAATGGGTTCAAAGTTAACCTCCAGTCTAAAAGAAAATTTACATTGGCCGATTGATAATTTGATCGGACGCCGCGATTGATTGATTAAATAGAAGTCAGCGCAAACTATCGTAACTGCCTATTTATTCATATATATCTCTTCCTACTCAGATTCATTCAAATCGACCGTTCACCTCTCCATCCATATCCATTCATGTTATTCAAATAGCTCAATCAAATAGTGCAAAACATTCCAAAAACTAGGTTTTAAATGACTGACTTGTACATAGATGTACCTGATAGGTCCGAATTTGTAATTTAAAAGCCAGATTTAAATTCAATTTTTTCGGTTGCCATGATAACACATACTTTAATACATTAAAGACGCTAGCATGTTACAAGCACGTGTACTTTGTTTTTTTTACTCATTTGGACCAGTTTGGAATTTTGCCGTCTGGTAATGGTTCAACAGAACTTTCACAAGAATATGTGAATGTAGTTACGACGGCAACATTTATATGATATGCTGTTAAGATAATAAATCACATTTTGTAATGCAGAATAGAGTTTTATGACTGTGAAAATGTGAAATACGAACGCAAAAACCGTTTTACATAAAATCTTTCGAAGATATATATTGTATATCTGGTTTGCGGTTGCGATGGCAACATGTGGAGGATTAAATGTACATGTACATTGAATTGAGTATTACTTTGTAAAGACCGAGTACAATAGCGTAATGTTTAGTTTATTACAATTCGTAACAGACTCCAAAACAGGGGTTTGTGAATCTAGCCCGCTGTCTTGGACACATGTAAGTGACCAATCGCTGGTCCCGTCTACTGACCCCGCTTGTCACATCCACTGACTCCGATGTTCCGCTTCCATATTGGACTGAGTTATTTTGAAAAATCTATGGCAAGTAACATCCAACAAAAAAAGTAAAATGGTTGGTTGTCATCATAATAGTCGTAACTACAGCTTTTATAAGCTGCAGTTACGATGTTTAAGTCGCCAAACCAACAAAAATGCTTCTCAAAAAAGCGACCAATGTCGGTGTTCAAATTCCACTTCCGATCAAAATGAATGATTTGATTGGTCGGTTTCTTTGATTGACAGCCACGATTGGTCAATTGCCCTTGTGTTCAAACCTCGCTTATTCCGCTTGTTCTATTCCGAAAAAATATCAAAATCATTTTCATTACAATAACGATTGCTTTTGCTGTATTGCGTAGGAAAAAATATTTTTGATCCCCGACAGGCAGTAGGACAGACATATATAAATGTTGATAGAGAGAGAGATTTATAGATTTTAATAAGAATTAACCTTCCCCCACGTGACAAAATTTTAGACTGCTCCGAAATAGAAAGACAGTTTTATTTAGATGAAGTTCTAAAATTCTTTGTCTTTTGGACTAGAAAACATTTGTGAACATTGAAGAAATTGCTTGACACAAGCAATTTCTTCTATGTCGACAATGTTTTCCAAAGCTTATGTCTTGAGGGGCGTGAAAAGGAGAAATTGTGCGGGAATGGGTCTAAAGACCGAAATCCAAACAAGCGGACATAACATTATCGAACAGTAATTTTTCGCTGCATTTGAAAAGATCAAAATGCATACCTAACCTAATTTAAGATCCTTGTTGCACAGATATAAATATCATGAACGTTTGTACCCATTTAAATTTAAACATATTGTAAACAAACGACCAATGATAAGTCATAATATATTCTTATCTACAAGAGATTGTGCACTTGTAAAGATCGCAGTATATCTTAGATATAAATAAGTTTTATTGTTGTTGGTGTCGATCTAACCACTAATTGCACTACAAAATTTTAGACTTGTCCAAATCGAAAGAAAATTGCGGATGACAATTTTAAGTTGGTGGAATTTTAAAAATCTGCTTGTTACAAGCAATTTCTCCGTTTTCAATAATGTTTTCCCAAATATTTATCTGAAAGAGAGTCAAAAAGCGTCACTGTGTGGGAAGGGGTTAATGTTTGGCGCTTCTTTTTATTTATTTATTTATTTTTTTTTAATCTTAAATGAAGATACTTCCTTCTTTCATTCTTTCCTTCCTTCATTCATTCCTTCATCCATGTATTCGCTTGTTTTATACCTTTATATATTTATAAATCAATTAAACTTTAACGCTTAACTATATATTATTTGATCTTACGTATATTTCCAAGTAGAATATCCCAGGATTCTATCAAATACAAGATTTTCTCTAGAGATCGATTCTTGTCTGTGTTAATTTTTTATACATAAAACGATGGGTAAAAGGCAGAGTTACAGACGGAAAATGTGACAAAACGGACTGAAAGTGTAGAGTCAGAGAATGAAAAGAGAAATATTCGTTCTCTGATCGACAGACATAGAGATAGACAAAACCATTGATAAAGCGACAGAAAAAGAAAGAAAGGTGAAAGAAAAAACAGGAAAGAAAGAAAGAGACAGACAAACAGATAGACATACCTTATCTATAAATAAAATAATAACCTATTGTGTACTAATACGCAGGTTACTACCGTAACACCAACCAAAATACCAATGATCTTATTCCTTCATTCAATACCTTTTATAGCATTCCCACGCTGTATAGAGACCCTTTATTTAAATAAATCAAGCTAAATAACCGATAAATAGGAATATGCACTTTAGAAAGCAATGTGTCAATTTTCAAGATTGACCAATGAAGCAACCCAAAATGTTGTTACAATGTTTAAGTTAAAACCCGGGTTTTTATCGCAGATTCTAGTTTAATATAGAATAAACTGAAGAAGTGATTGAAGTTGAATTGTATAAAGGGTAAAATTCTGATATTTCGTCGCTTGATGTTGTTTTGCAGGAAGTAACAAAATGTACGATAATGGACAAAATCGATATGTTGTGAATGGAATTCTTCGTTATTGTACTTTGATAAAAAAAAATTGATTGGTTGAAAGACTGCTTGGTTAAACGATTGATCGGTGTGGTTTACTCGTTGATTGATCGATTTATCGATTGATTGATTTATATTTATTTGATTTATTCCTTGATTGATTGATCATTACATTGTGAGGATCGTTATTTGCTTTCTTAGTTGCTTCATTTATTAAACGAACGAACGAACGAACGATATCATTAATAAATGAATGAATAGGAAAGATAAATAAATACATATATATTTGTATGAATTAATGATTATGAGTGGGTTGTTTAATTAATGTAGGATAGTTGAATGGATAAATATTTTAGAGACCCTCGAATCGAACAGTTTCGACCATTTTTTTCGGTATTCGATATGCCGACACCTTATCGAGTGTGATAGCCTTTCTCAAATATCGAACCAGAAGGGACGAAAATATTGAATATGTTAGGCCAAAATAATCATAGAAGTAGCTTGATCATAAAAAAAGTCTCTTAAACAACTATGCTTATTTTTTCGGTATTCGATATGCCGACACCTTATCGAGTGTTATAGCCCTTCTCAAACATCGAACCAGAAGGGACGAAAATATTGAACATGTTAAGCCAAAATAATTATAGAAGTAGCTTGACCATAAAATATTTCTCTTAAACAACTATGCTTTGAAATGAACAAACATGTGGTGTAGACTAAGATCATACTGCATATATGTGAAGGCTGATCTTTGTCTTTATACCTTCTGCAAAATCACGTGTATCGGATTCAGCATGACCAAGATTTAAAAAAAGACATTTTAGTTCAGGAATATAATCAATCCTGGATTCACAATCAATGTAATACTATTGTAAGCTCGAAATTATCTTTTTTTGCGATAACACTTTTCTATAAATTGAACAATCGCTGGCCCCGCCCACTTACTGCGTTGGCCACGGCCACCGACTCCAACAGGAAGTCCCTTTTCGATTTTAAACGGCGTTATTGTGCAAAATTTATGGCCGATAGCATGCAACAAATACATTTGATAGTTGGTTGCGACTTAAACGTCGTAACTGCAGCTTGAATAAGCTGTAATTAAACCTTTAAGTTGACAAACCAACAAAAATGTTTCACACAAATGGCGGCCAATGTCAGAGTTCAAATCTTAATTTTGGGCTGATCGATTGATTTGATTGGTCGATATAGTCCTTGATTGACAGCTGCGATTGATCAATTACGTATTTCGTTAGAATTATGACAAATGGAACGGCAAGGGAGACATTTATTCTTTCCTAATACTTCTCAGATTTTTCTGATAACATACAGACATTTTCAGCAAAATTTAGAAGGAGCAAGGAAAGTTTGTTCTGTAGAGTTGGTAACAAATAAATTATTGATATAGACATTTCTTTTATTTTTTCTTGATTTACATTATTAAGAATGAGTAAATGGCCGTCAGAGTTTTTACGCTGATTTGTTAAGCTTTTCCTGTTCAATCCCCGGGTTTTACGTTCCTGTGATGTTACAGTTGAGAAAACATTGTAGAAAAGAAGAGACAACTTGTAACAAGTAATTTTTTTCCACAATATTTTCTATTGTACTAAATATTGTTTGTTTGTTTGTTGGGGTTTTTTTCTTAGTTATAGCCTCTTTAAATTTTCTTCTGCAAAATCTTTGAATTTGGAAAGGTCCAAATTTTTGCAAAACAGGAAAGGGTTATCGACGGCAATGATCAATAGACAGAGGGAGTAAATTGTGTAAATTCAAAAATAACGAAGTATTTCGACAGTGTTCTACGTAAACCCTGTAACTACAGCTATAGTTGTAGTTGCTAGAAAAAGCTGTAGTTACAAGATTTTCGTAGAACTCAGGCGGCTTTTCAACCCTGGTCGGCGAATGTGGTCGATAAAACGAATTTTTGTACTTCTGAGGTGGACTGTTTTGGCACAATAATCCTCGAGCAAAATGTGAAATGCGGTAAAAAATGTAAACAAATGAGGATAAACCAATAATTTGTTTTAGGACAGACATCCTATTGTATAAATAAAGAGAAATATTAGAGTATTTGTTTTCAGATTTCCATTTGTGTCTTTGCTCTGACAACATTGATTTTTTGATCTTTGTCTTTCAAATGATTCTTTTACACACATTCCAAAACACGGGGGCGTCTTGAATCGAATTAACAACCCCTTTGTATGATATATGTGGGGTTATCTAATTGGACGATCGGGTCTGTCGATCAGAAAATCCATCGACCAATCAAATCATTCATTTAGACAGGAAGTTTACTTAGAACCTTAACATAAGCAGACATTGATGTTAAACTTTTTTTTTTGTTTTTGGTTTGGCGACCTAAGCTTCGTAACTTTAGCTTATTGAAGCTGAAGTTACGATATTAAGGTAAAAAACCAACCGCTTTACTTTCTTGTATCATGTATAGAGTCGTAAATGTTGAAAAAATGACGCTGTTTATTATCGAAGTCGTAGCTCAGGAGGCGGGGCCAGCTAGGTTCAATTAGTAGAGCACTTGCCTATAAGCCACGGGTCCAATGCGCGGATCCCGGTAGGCATATATATTTTTTCCTCTATAGTTACATATGCCTTGGTGGTATTAAATTGTAAAAGGTGTAGGCTTCTTAGGTATGAAAATAAAAATCTATTTACACTTTTGTACGAATCCCTTTCGGGGCTTCATACAATAGGGTTGGGTTAATAGTTTTAACTATAGTTAATGATGTTATTTTCAGTATCGTCCATCTGATTGGTCGAAAATATTATTCATAACTCCGTGAACAAAATTTTGAGCACAGCGATTTTGTATGCTTCCGCACAAAATAGTCCCATGCAAATGGTATCAAAAGTTGTAAAGTTTTTGCTTTTTTTCGCTTGATGCTATTAAATAAGAACTGAAGAGAATATCTTTTGTTTTCATGGAGGTATGAACCGAAAAACTAATCACACTTATGTATGAATCCGCTTCGCGTATTCATACAGTGTGATTAGTTTTTTCGGTTCATACCTCCATGAAAACAAAAAATATTCTCTTCATTTCATAAATGAAATGAACAATAACTAAGACATTAAAACACTGAAAATGTTATAAGTCTAACCAGAATCCATATTTTTCGCCAAAAGGGTTGCCCTCCGTGGCCTTGATCACAAATCTTGATTCTCTATATAGGGTGTGAAAACAGTGTGGTGTGCTTATCTTTTGTTCACCTGTAATAATATATGTGTGTCGTGAATGTAAATCCCTTTTCATGATGTGCTAGAACGATGCACCCCTGAAATATTATGATATTTACTCTAAGGTGCCTGTAAGAGGGGAATGGAGAGCGAGCGACCGAGCGATAAAGCAAGAGAGGGGTTGAGTGAGAGAGACAGAGGGGGGGAGAATGAGTGACAAAGATCACTTTACACAAGTAAAACTTTTTACACAAAAAAAAATTTCATAAACGTAGCAAGTTTAAGTGCGACGCATCCATGAAATATAATGTTAGTAACTCTCAGGTGCCTGTTAGAGGAAAGAGCGTGCGAGAGAGGGTGGGTGGGTGAGTGAGTGAGTGGGAGAGAGAGAAAGAGAGAGAGAGAGAGAGAAAGAAAAAGGAAGGGGAGTGTAAAGTTCATTTTGCACACAAGTAAAAATGTTAACATAAAATGATACTTTCATAAAAGTCAGAGAAAATGCCAGATAGCAAACTTTAAATGTGACGCATCCATAAAATATAATATAAGTTACTCTCAGGTGCCTGTTAGAGGAAAGAGCGGGCGAGAGAGAGAGAAAGAGAGAGAGAGAGAGGGGGGAGAGAGAGGGAGAGAGAGAAATGGGAAGGGGGTTGGCGGCAAAGATGACTATACATACAAGTAAAAATGTTCACATGAAATGAAAATTTCATAAAAGTCATAGAAAAGGCAAAATTGCAAATATTATAGAACCAATAAAGAAGGGTTAAAATTTGTTTGACAATGGCCAACACTCTACGCAAATAACGGAAAAATTATTTTACTGGGTATTTGCTTTCAGATTCCCATTTGCAGTCTGGTTTTTACAACATTGATCATAGATAATGATTCTGTTAGACATGCACAATACTATTTGGACTATGCAGGTCCTTTCTCTGTTTGATCCAGTCCTGCGTTGCGGGTGAAACCGCTCTCGAAGGTTAATCAAAGTACTGAAAAGAACTGTATGCTAGTAAAGCATTGTTTTGTTCAGTAATTTTCTTTGTCAAACGTTATCATGATAAAGAAGAGAGGTTAAAGTAACCAAGGAGTTAACCTATTCCCATACAATCCCGAGTGTTCCTTTTTTTCATACCCCTCCCCACCCCTCGAAATACATCACAGACATTGTTTCATTCTCCAATAATTCTACGTATAACTTAAGGTTTGCTACGCTACGTGATATTACCAACTCTAGATACAAAACAACGTTTAAGAAAAATGCGTTCTCATATGCAAGTATGGAAGTATGGAACGAAATTCCCACTTTCATAAGGGATGCCATAACAATGTACAGATTTAAAAAACAAATTAAAGCTTATCTACTTGACCAACAAAATAAATAACTAAATTTGCTTGTGACAGCCCTGTAATTGTAAATCAGCGTGTCTGTCCGTAGACAATTTTATCAAAACATTCTTTTTTATCTCCTCATTATATTGTTTGTTTCATTTTCGTGATTTATTTTTATATCTTTCACGTTCGTTTATTAATGGATCGAGAGAGAGAGAGAATGTGTGTGTAAGTGAGAGAGAGGGGGGGGGAGAAAAAGAAAGGGTGAGAGAGGGGGGGGGGGGAGAGAAAGAAAGACAAAAAGTTGTGAGAGAGATGATAGAGAGAGAGAAAGCAACATTGTAAAAAAGACATGTTTTATTCATTGTAAATTGAAAATACTGTCTTAACGTTTTACCTTCTTCAAATAAAGTTATTATTATAATTAATATTAATGTTTAACAGTTTTCCGTCAATTGAAACTTACCTCATAGATACATTCAACATAATTCAAAGAAAAAATGATAATACATGTATTCCGTATGTAGGTATGTGCCGGCTAGTAACAGGTTCAAGGTCTATTATTATGGGCTTTATACCTTAAATTGACCCTTCTAAGGCCGCGCGATTTACTTACATCTTTGTTCAATAATATTTTCTTCAAAAATGTTTCTTTAGGAGCTGAAAACATTGGGTTGTTTATTGTATAGAAAAAAGACTAATTTGACAAATTCTGTTAAAAAAAACATCTTTTTACACCAAATACATATTGCAATAAGAAATTATATCTAGGGTTGATTTGCATAATGCTGGCCTATAAGAACATGATAAAATTTTTACATAAGTGATTTGACTAATTTCTATGTAGTCTAAAACATGTAGTACTTACAGCGAACAATGTTCTGATATTTTTTTCTTATTTTTTTTTTTTTTTTTTTTTTTTTCTAAAGACATGTACAACGTAAAAATTTAATATTCACTGCAACAACAACATTTCTGAATTATTCAGTGGCGAGCGATTACAGTGCTAAAAGCACATTGATTGTCAAAAGCGTATAAAGATAAAAGCGTCTACCCAGTTCTGACAGATGAAATTCGAAGGTGTTGTCCCTTTCTGGGTCAAGAGGTTCATCTAAAGATAAATAAACAATAATTTTAATGGCCTGATAGCTAACGCGAAAATAACATTGATGTGTTGGTCACTTTTCTCTCTCGGATTTCACACGATGTTTATCTTAACGTAAGTCTGCACCATTCGGCAATAATCTGGCGATCTCCGAAGTTTCCGATAATATAGGTACGGAATCGACCGAGTTGTCGAGTGATTATCGTATGTTTCTAAAACGCCACTTGAAATGGTAAATCGTAAACATTTAGACGTAATAATTTTCAATTTTCCTGAATTTTGCTGAATCGCTGAAAAAGAGTATCCAATTTTCATTATTTTGGTGTAGTTGTTTCTATCCCACACTTTTGCTAAATAGCAATTCTTTATTGACTAACACATGAACAGATTTATTGGCAAAAGGTTGAGAAAAAAATGTCTGCATGTAAGAGTGGTACCAATGAATATTGTTAGAACTTTTACAACAGTGAAATCGACGAATAGGGAGACTTAAATCATTTAGAATATACTCATTTCTTTTTTCAGCGTCCATGGAATTCTTAGAAAAAAATCGACTTCAGCGTTTCTCTTTGCGTTAATATACATGTTTGTTTTGGTCATATTAATGACATGTATACTTTCAAATTCAGTCACGTTTGAACATTTTGTTGTTGTTGTTAATTTTGTCGGGTTATGAAATGTCGTGTAATTTGCTCCAAGGAGTTGTTGATGATGATGTTGTTGTTTGTTTGTTTGTTTGTTTGTGTGTGTGTGTTGTTGTTTTTTATGGCTTTGCCTAGGAAACAAAGAGTGAATTTTTACTTCAGATTTCCTGATCTTAATGAATCTAAAATAGAACCATATTAAGATTCATTGATTGAATGGGGTTTTACGCCTCTTTTAACAGTATTTCAGAGAATCATATTAAAAGTAACTCGGCAATACCATTCTCTAACGGACCCCGCTTTGTGTTATGAAAGATGTTTTACATCGACCTTACTTTGTTTCGTGGAATATCTGATATCTTAACCCTTTACTTTAAAAAACGGGACTTTACGTTACTGTGAATTAATACTTGAGAAAACATTTTGGAAAAAGAAGAAATTGCTTGTAAGAAGCAATTTCTCCTTTTCCCACAAAATTTTCAACCACATAAGATGGTTTAATTTAAAATTGCACCCAATTTTCATTTTCGTATGTAACGGGAAAGAGTTAGATAAATGTGGCAAAATTTTACCAATACAAATTAAGGTAAAATATTTTTGTATTGAAACATTGGTACAATGGCTCGGTGGTGGTGGGGGGGGGTCTCCTGTTGAGGTAGTTGATGGGTCGCTGCCCCGCCCACTCACTTCTTTGGTCTCGCCTCTTGACTCCATCAGGAAGTTTACTTCGATTTTTTGCCTCTGACCACACATTTTAAAAACTCACTTCGTTTGATATCTCAGTCAAACTCCCTTGCTGTTGAATAAATCTGTAATTACGGCATTTTGCTCGCCGAACTTAGTATATACCACGTTAAAGACCGGGATTAGTTAAATATAGACAGTTTATTCTTTTCAGAAGACGTTTCATGTCGTAAAAACTCGTAAAATGCTTTTAATTATGTTTTGATTATCCATAAGCAAGGTCTTGTTATACTGACAACTCTGAAATTACGCCCAACTTGGCATAAAAACAGTTTCAAAATGTCCGTTCCAAAATCATTCGAAATTCATACCTTTGTAGCAAAATTTGCCGATTATAGAATCTAGTCTGTCACCCAGGAAAATGTATGTTCAATACTGGTTCTGTAAGAGGAAAAAGGTTTATTCCTAAGTAATCCCACTTCCTGATTTCTATTCATGAATTTGCTAATTGATCGATGGCGAACTCGTCAGGAAAGAACAACATCAAAACTCGGCTACAAAAGATCTCTTCGTTAGAATATTGATTGGTGAATACTTGTGATTTGTCCGGCCATCACTTTTGAAATGCAGAAAATATAGGCCTGGCAAGTCAGCTCCACTTCAAGTTATTGATTCGCAAACTGACCGCTCGCTTTGTCAGGATAAGGGTAGCCATCTGTTAACTGCACCCCCCCCCCAAAAAAAAAACCCACCAACCTCCTGGCCCCGGCTAAATAACTGTTGATTATTTAACCAGTAGTTAAGTTAAAGTCTAATCATTTTAGTTGACTAACCAGATTGGTTATCTTGTTAACCGGTTGGTTAACCTAACTTGACATGGTAAGACTAACCAGATTGAATTCAAATATTTCCGTCATGAACCATATTATCCAGTTCCCGTTTCTTACGTTTTCCCGATGCCTGTCAATTATTCAGTAAATAGTGACGGCTAAGCATTTATTACGTGTGATTTACGTTCGTTTCTTTTAGTTTATTTGATCTCTGTTTACTTTATATTTATTGAATAATTCTTCAAGCAATTACCCTGACATACATTTGGTTCTGTCACACGAAAAAGGGGCATACCTGGAAGTTCAAGGAATAAAAGGGGATAGGCATATAGGGACTTGGAATGAATAATCAAATTAATAAATGAAAATATAAATCGTATTGGGCTAATAACCTGCAAAGCCAAATAGACGCAAAACAAAGACGTGTGACATATTCCCAAACAAAGACGTTTTTTCATCCCCTCCCCCAGAAAAAGAGCCTTGGAAAACATTTTGTAAATGAAGAAATTGCATGTAATAAGCAATTTCTTCATTTTCCGTGATGCTTTCCACTCACAACGATAAAGATTTTTTAGATAATACGTGCTTGAAACTGTCGTCTTTAACATCTTTGAATTTAGACCAGTCTGCGCTTTTGGTCGATTGAGAATGGGTTAAGATTGAATGACAATTTCGAATGACAATGACACTGTTAAATACGTCAGGAGCTGTACAGCCGCCGGTATCTCAATCTGGGCGGAATGTATAACTTTTGCCCTCCTGAGATGGTTTTTTCCCGACCAGATCTTGCATGGTTACAAAAGGGCTGCTTGGTCAAGTATTTGATATTCTACTAACATGCAAAGGATTCGAATAAGTGTGAACCTCTTATCCCGTGACTTTACTGAACGTCGGTTACCTCCCTTAGTCGTTTCTACGGAACTCGTAAAGTGACATTCGAGACTTTTTTTTAATATGCAAATGATCTATACTACATGTATTTCGTAAATACGAAATATTATCCAAATTATTTCGCAATTACGAAATACTATTTCGAAATTATGAAATAAATACTTTGGTTAATTTGCATAATTAAAATTAGTCTAGAATGTAACGTTATGGGTTCCATACGTTTCCCTAAGCTAAAGTGATTTTTTTATTTCTTGAAATTGAAAATGTGAACTGCATCTGGAACCTTAACAGATATCGCACTTTTGAATATGCGTTTTAGCCTCTGCTGTCTTCGAAGGGTGGTTCAAAAGGCCCGCATATCTTGTTATTTCTGCGGGAGCTAATTTTCCGGTCATGGAGGAATGAACGAAATAGTCCAAAAATTTTGAGATTCAACAGAAACGACCGTTGATTATTTTGCCGAATTCATTTTTTTTTCCATCCGGTAATTGGTTAATAGAAAAAACTCTTATCAATATATTGTTGTTTGTCACCAAATTGACAGTTATCAGTCAAAATATCGATTGACCAATCTAATCATTCATTTAGACTGGAATTGAACTTTGAACCTTAGTATTTGTGTAAAGCATTTTGTTGGCTTGGTGAATTATACTTTGTCTCTACAGTTTATTCAAGCTGTAGTTGTGACGTTTTGGTCGCCAACAAACTGTCTTATTTGTTTGTAAGATATTTCCGTTTAATATCTAAGTCGAATTTCCTGTTGGAGGTCGGTTGCGTGGCCAGCGATCCGGTTTTACCTCCCCGAACGACTTTAGAGAAAAAAATCAGCTACATTGATTGTTTGCAGTTGGAGACGTTCAACCTCCTTTCAAATGTAGATAGTATTAACTACGTTCATGCTAATATTGTGTGATATTTTTATCCTTTATCATCTTTTACATTACGGAAGTTCGTCTTTTTGATGTGCTAGAAATGGCTCAATTTAAAGTGTTCAGCATCCAGGAGATGTGGTACAAATAACTCACATACTCTTGTTTGTTATGAGAAAGGGAGAGCGTCGGGAGATAGAGGGATAGAGGGATGGACGAATGGATGGATGGATGGATGGACGGATGGGTTGATGGATGGATGAATGGATTGATTGATGGATGAATAGATTGAATGGCGGATAAATGGATGGACGGATTGATAGATAGATAGATAGATTGATAGATAGATCGATAGATCGATAGATCGATAGATAGATAGATAGATAGATAGATAGATAGATAGATAGATAGATAGATAGATAGATAGATAGATAGATAGATAGATAGATAGATAGATAGATAGATAGATAGATGAAAATTTCTTAAAGTTTCGGAAAGAGTTAATTTGCAAATGCTCAAAAACTATTGAAGAGGCGTCAAAAATTCGTTTTACAATAGTCAACACATTACGCAAAGAACGGGATATTTGTTTTATGGGGTGTTTGTTTTCAGATTTCCATTTGCGGTCTTGTTTTTACAACATTGATTTTCGATCGCTGTCTCAGATAATGATTCTGTTATACACCCACAGAAATATTTGGTCTTTACTGATCCTTTCTCTGGATGAACCGGCCCTTCGTGCGAGACGGCAAAAACGCTCGCCAACTTTTTGACGCCCCAATTGAAAATAATGCTTTGTCACAAGCGATTCCTTCATTAGCCACAATGTTTTCTTTATCGAAGGACAAAAGAAAATGCCAACTGAAAATTGTCGCCTACAATATCTTTGATTTTGGGGAAAGTTTAGGGATAGGTTGAAATTTTTACCCCGCTTTGCACGTGTATTTCTGTCAAAAGCGTTTGAAAATGAACCTTGGCATCTTACAATGGATTCCTAGTATTTTCCACACCAGTACTACCACTGCATCCTTTCCTAGCCTCCAGTTGCTATCCCACTTAGGTGTACGATTATCCATCCATCGGCGAGAGACAAATATCGGAGAGGATATGTGCCGCCGCAGGGAATCGAACCCATTATTGAAGATTGGGAGTCTGATGCGCTACCGACTGCGCTATGACGGCGGCTCATAAAAAGGTAAACGTTGTGATGGTATATGACCTGTTACAATGGACTGTCAATTTTCACAGATTTTATTTGACAAGTGCTGATAATCGATATGTGTTAACATGCAACATCACTTAATTCTGCCATTAATGAGATTTAAATAACGCTTGTTTATGCTATGAACTTAGAATTGAATCGTCTTTATACATCCCGAATAGCGAGCATATAACCGCCGCTCCGTCTGTCCGTCCGTCCTTCCGTTTTCCGTCCTTCTGCCAAGATATTTCCACAACCCCTTTTGCCAAATTGGATGAAACTTTACATGTGAATTCCGTATGATATTGCGCTTACGCTATTTTTGGATAGTTCCAAGGTAAAGGTTAAGTTCAAGGTCAAAGCTTAAAATTGACCTTTTCCACAGCATAGCTAATTCAATCAGAAATGGATTTCAAACTAACTTAGCACATATTTTCTCTATCTTGAGAAGATATACTATTTGAAAAAATCAGATAGCTCCAAGACCAAGGTCACAGCTCATGGTCAAATGTTTGAATTAAGTATTTCAGGAGTACAGCTCCTTTAATTATGGATGGATTTCGAAATAACTTTGCACAATTGTTCTCTATCATTAGCAGATAGGCCTTTTTTCCAAAGATATCTCTTAGGTTAAGGTCACTAACAAAGGTCAAAAGTTAAATTCCAGCATGTCCAGTGCATAGTTCCTTCAATTATATAATTATTTCCATATAGCTTGCCACAATTGTTCCCAGTCATGAGAAGGTGTGCCTTTTTTAATAAAAAATCGAATACATGTAGCTCTAAGGTCAAGGTCACAGCTCAAGTTAAAACGCTGAAAGTAACCATTTCTGGAACACAGCTTCTTCAATTATGGGTGGAATTCAAATCAACTTTACACACTTTTTCTCTATCATGAGTAGACGTGCAATATGAACAAATCTTCATATAGCTCTAAGGTCAAGGTCACTGCTCAAGGTTGAACATGAAAAATGAGTATTTCCAGAGCAAAGACCCTTAATTCACGGATTGATTTGGGTATAGCTTTATTCAATTGTTCTCTACCATAGATGTGCCATTTGTAGAGATTGTTCCAAGGTCAAGGTCACAGCTCAAGGTCGAACGTTAAAATTAAGCATGTCCAGAGCATAGCTCCTTTAATTATGAATTGATCTCAATATTATTAGGCACAATTGTTCTCAGCCAGAGTAGATTTGCAATTCGAAAGAAAAAAAATCAGATAGCTTTAAGGTCAATGTCACAGCTAAAGGACAAACATTAAATTTAGCATGTCTGTAGCATAAAAATATGAAATGACTTTGAAATAACTTTAAACAATTATTCTCTTTCACGAGTTGATGTGTTATTTGAAATGATTCATTGAGTTACAAGGGCAAGGTCATAGCTCAAGGTCGAACGTTAAAATTAAGCATGTCCAGAGCATAGCTCTTCAATCATATGTTGATTTCAATTTTACTTGTCAAATTTGTTCTCAGCCATGAGTAGCTGTGCAATTCGGCAAAAAGGCTCAGATAACTCTAAGGTCAAGGTCACAGCTCAAAGTCAAACATCATAATTAAGCATGTCTGTAGCAAAGCTCCAAAAATTATGGACTGATTCCGAAATAACTTTGCACAATTGTTCTCTATCGTGAGTAGATGTGCCATTTGAAACACATTTCAAGATAGCCCCAAGGTCAAGGTCACAGCTCAAGGATGTACTTTAAATTTAGCATGTCTGGAATAGGGCGAGCATAAACCTGCATTTGTGTCTGTCGGTATGGTTGAAACCTTTTCCCTGTTTATTTCATACTTTTATACTTTTTGTGAAAGGGATATATTCGGAGGGCATAATCCGTTCCTGACGGCTCTTGTTTAGTATGGATCGCAGCACAGTCCTTCTGGCGTCTCGTTGTGCAATTAAGATGCTACAGAACTGAAAATAACATTTAAAGCTTTAACAATTGACGAATCTTAACCGCCAATCAAAGAATCAAAGGAAAATCAGTAATTTAGACAGGAAACGGATTCTGGGCTTAGACTTTTAAGTGAAGCATTTTAGTTCGTTTGACTACATAAACATCTTAATTACAGCTTGAAATAGGTCGACAAGCAAATATATTACTTTTTTTTATTTTGTTGGATAATACTGGTCATTGAATTTTCGAAATATTGCCGTTTAATATCGAAGTGGAACTTCTTGTACGAGCCACTAGGCGGGGACAGCGGAGTCGGTGGGCGGTGCCAGCGATCGGTCAATTGATTGTTGGGGTGTACGTTTGCGTAGCTGGTCCATAAATAAAAATCTTCTTACCGAATGATAAACGACATAAGAGAACGTATATATCTCTGTGATTTGTGACCAAAAGCGCAAGAAGACTTTCAGTATTCTTTTCCCAGACGACAACTTTCTAAACTAGTCCAAATTGAAAGCAGTTGCAGACGACAATTTCTTGTTGATGAAATATTATAAGTTCTGTCTCATTGTACAGAAATTCATGGTGGGAATTGAAGAAATTGCTTATAATTAAGGTAATAAACTTAAAACCAAATTAAATCAAAACCCTCTTTTAATATGCAGTGTATTCAAGTTTTAAGTTTCATATGTCAGGGAAAACCGTCGCGGACTTATACAGTTTGACTTGGTTTTTGTTTCATACCTAAATACAAACAAAAAAGTCCTCTTATACTCCTGATTATTTACAACCTGAAGCATAATATCTAAGTAGTCTATCCTTTTCCTTTGACTTTTTCTGTCTTACAAGCTTGTAACTAAAGTATATATTCTGTTTTGAATATACATAAGCAATGTCTTTTCATACCGAGAGCTCTGAAATTGCGGCCAAATTTGGCATGATATCCTTGTCAAAATACCCATTCCAAAATCATTCCGAAATGATAACTTGTCGCAAATTCTACTGGTTATACAATCTAGTCCATCACTCAGGAAGCTGTATGTTCTCCAAGAGGAAAAATGTTTATTCCGAAGTTAACACTGACCCATCTGAAATTATGGCCAAATTTTACATAATTTCTTTTTCAAAACGTCCATTCCAAAATCATTCGAAAATTATTACTTGTCGCAAATTTCACCGGTTACACAGTCTAGTCTAGCTTTATGTTCAATACAAGTTCTCTAAGAGGGAAAGCGGTTTATTCCGAAGTAATCCCACTTCCTGATTTCTATTCATGAATTCGCTAATTGATCGATGGCGAACTCGTCAGGAAAGAACAACATTAAAACTCGGCTACAAAAGATCTCTTCGTTAGCATATTGATTGGTGAATACTTGTGATTTGTGCGGCCATCACTTTTGAAATGCAGAGAATATAGGCCTGGCTGGCTCCAATTTGAGTTATAGATTTTATCTATGGATTCTCTAGCATAAAAATAGGTATCTTGTCATGATTTAGGTGGCTACCTGTTAACTCTTTCTCGGTTTTCTATTTTTTTTTTTAAATATCAGACTTGCCAAAATTGAAACAGGTTGCAGACAACAATGAAAATTGCAATTTCTTCTTTTTCCATAATATTTTCTCTAGTATAAAATCGGAGCGACTTAAAATCCCGGGTTAGTACAGGAAAGTGTTAACTGCAAAAAAAAACTCGTTCATGCATTTAGTGTCTTATACTATTAAGCTATCGGTGCATTTATTGATCGAAGTAGGAGATTGGTTGATAGATTGATTATTTTCGTTTATTTATCGTCGCTACCGTAGCACATGCCCATATGAGCGACGCCCCCAGAAGACGGTTAGTTGTTACGGGGGATAGTGCAAGGATACAGGACGAAACTGCTGAGAGCTCCGCCTGGTTCTTTAACGTGCTCGATGGATAGCATCGTCACACGGGGCCTCGGTTTAACGTCTCGTCCGAAAGACAATTAGTTTTGTTAGTTGATATGGTCAGCCCAGGGCTCGAACACGTGATCTTGAGGTTTGAAGTCAAGTGCTCTACCAACTGAGCTAATCGGGCTGACGTAGGAGATTGGTGATGGTAAGTGGGTTAGAACCTGGCTACATTGGGGGGGGGGGGTCAATATCACTTCCAACGGTGTTATAAACATATCGTGGCCATCGGTACATCAAGTTATGGCAGTGCACAATTTAACATCAACATAATCTAGCCATTCAATCCATTCAGCGCTAAGACACAATCGTTACCATTTGCCAACTAGTGAGAGACATCATTCGTACTGATCTTTTTTTTGTTGTTGTTGTTGATTGAAGATTATTAATAATACTCAGGTCAAAATCATAACCCCAGGGATGTAAAAACCAGGGATAAAACAGAAAAGGGTTAATAAATTCCCTAGACTCGCCGCGGTCATTTTTGTTTAGACCTTTAACGTATAACTTTTATCCTCATGCTTGTCTCTTGAATCTTACTTTATCTTCTTTTGAGAGACAAGGGACTTAATTGACATCAATATCCTACCTTACAAAGATTTAATTCCCTTTAAATAGAGTCTGGTATCCAGGCTACCTTTTCTAATACAATTCCGCTTTTTACATCCGAGAACAAAATGTAGACAATATTGTTGAAGAAAAAAAATGCTACCAGCAAGCAATTTCTTCATTTTTCACATTCGTTTGTCCAGAGAGGAAATGTTATTAAGTTCCCCATAAGTTGTAATTGTCAACTGCAATTCTTTCAATTTAGACCAGTATACATTGTGTCGTTTAGTAATGGGTTAACACCTCTGTAGACCTTATCGTTTGTTTCTATTCAAAAGGATTCAAATATTATCCAATTAATAACGGGACTCACGAAATCGATTTCTTAAAGTTCTATCACAACTTAAAACGATGGGCTGCGGTCACGAATAGCTGAAGGACCTTGTGCTCGCGACCGTGCGCTAAATTTGTAAAGCTTTGTTTTGACCTCTGTATAGCGAGAATAGAATTCTATAGACTGATACTCCATAATACGACGTACTTTCAATGTGTAATGGGAGTCCCTGAAAGGGATTATCGTCGGTCAGCAGGAAAAAAATAGCAGAAATGTCCCAAGTTTCACTCAAGTAGACATGGTAATTAGAGGCGGGGGTGGTACAGATTCAATCATTTTAGCTACATTTGTTCATGTATTTTGAAAGAGGGTCACCAAGGGAACTGTACAGTAAAATCTTGTCCAGAAATATGCCCAGAAATTTCACAGAGGATGACCGGCGACATCGAGAAATGAGACATCACAGTATCTCACACGAACACTTTGTGCATTGTGTTGTGAAATAATCTTGCAATGATAAAAACTTTTTAAATTGAACAAATTAGGCTCTAAGCATATTTCTAACAGCCAGTCCCAGGTATACATTTTTTCTAATAATATTTCTAACAATATTTTGTATTTTAAAAGGGAGCGGAATCTCACAAAGATCAGGTGCTACGGTGCCTGTATTTATGTCCCATTCCAATTACAAACCGCTCTGATGGTTAAGGTTGATTTTGAATGGCAACAGCTAGATATCGACACTGGCTGAATATTGCCGCATACCTGTAGAACCCATTGACAAACCGCGGCTGTCAATCAAGGAATCAACAGACCAATCAATTCATTTATTCAGCCAGGACCTGCGCTTTTTTTACCAATTTTTGTTGACCTCTTTTGTTGGTTCGACGACTTAAACGTCGTAACTACAGCTTATTCAAGCTGTAGTTACAACCTTTAGGTCGTCAACCAACCGTTTTATTATTTTGTTACGTGCTATACTTGTCATACAGTTTGCGAAATAACGCCGGAAGCGGTAGATTGATTGAATGCGTTTAACGCCGCTTTTAACGGTATTTCAGTCATATTACGGCGGCTGGAGCACCTAACAACGGATTCCTGGTATTTCTCACACTAGTACTACCACTACATCCTTTCCTAGCCTCCAGCTACTATCCCACTTAGGTTTGCGATTATTCAACGCCGGAAGCGGGCCTTCCTGGGTGGGAGAACAGGGCCTAGGGAGTCAGTAGGCGGTGCCAGCGATAAAACAATTCTAACAGGTACTCCTCTGTGATTAAAGGTCCAGACGAGTGTGGCCAGTTCATGCATTACAATAGTGCATGTACATGTATTATGGAGTTAATAGCGAGCAGTGTAAACAGCCTATTGGTTAGAAGTCAATGTGGGAAAGAAGAAATTGCTTGCAAGACTGTTCCCTAATTAGGTAAGAAATTCTTCCAGTTCTCAATATAAATCACAGGCCTCGGGACCTCTGAATCTTGTCAGTATCGACCCCTTCACATCTTATAGAAGATTCGCGCTTCAAAAGCACACCGTTTATGTTAAGACTATTCTATAGCAGTATAAACTTATCAATTGGTCAACAAACATTTTGGATTTCTCCAAAATCAGTAACAAACAATAACAAACAATTTCTACATACCCATTTATTTTCAACATGACACATAAATGTACAAAACATTATATCTTATAAAATTGAGATTTATATCAATCAATGACAAGAAAAAACAATTCACCTAATGATTTGAGTAAAATACAATTATCAGACAAAATACTCATTTATTACAAAATAACATTAAAACACAACAAGAAATGTCGCAAAGAGGACTTATACCAACCATCACTTTGTTACTCAAGTAGAACACTTGACCTTTGACCTATCTTAATCTCCTTTAGTCATGGATAATATTAATATAAAGTTTCAAAGTCCAAGGTTAAATGGCATATGAGCAAAAAACGTTTTTCAGTCAGAATTCAATTGTGACTGACCTTTGATCTAAGTGACCAAAAATTGAAAGGGCACTTCCTTGGCTCAATAGCAACAATTGAATGAAGTCTGGCGGTTTCCTAGAGTTAGAGCACAGAAACGAAAAAAGTGTATGAACGGATGGACAGATAGACACACATGGCGAAACCAACAACCATACCCCATACGTCGTCGTGGGGGTATTATTCATGGAAGTCTAAAGGACAAAAGGTCAAAACACTTGTAGTCTTCGGGGCTCCTGTTTGGCCCTCATAAATCTGTGAATGTTGTATTTTGACGCTTAGAAATTTCTCCCAAAGGGGGATCCTGTAAAAAAAACTTTCAAAATGTGACATTGAACTTGTCATTTTCATATCTTTTCCTATCTCTACTCATGTTATCCCGAAACCAACAAGACATGTTGTCCAAGGAAAACTATGCAAGTTTATATTGTAATCTGTCAAACAAGCGTAGTAGTCAATACTAAAAATTCGACTTTGAAGAGATTGTGACCTTGACTTTAAATTAACAAGTCTTTCAAAGGGCATATCATGGCATGAAGGAGGAAAAAAGTGTGAATTAACCCATTCCCACAAAACACAATATTAGACTGGTCCAAAATGAAAGAAGCTGCAAATTTTAATTGATTTCATCATTTTTTGATAGAAAACATTGTGGATATAAAGAAATTGCTTGATACAAGCAGTTTCTTTGTTTTTCACAATGTTTCCAAATCTTTTTTCTTGAGGGGGTTTCTTAAAAGCGAAGGAATGAGTCAATATTAAAATCTATCATTATATAAATCAGTAAAGGTTTTGACAAATCTTTTCTGTTCAGGAAAAACCTTGGCCGTGAGAAAAGTCTGTTTCAACAGATGAAGATCAATTGTGCGATTTTTCATAGGTCAAACAGACAGACTAATGGACGTACACACAGACAGACAAGTGACATTTCAACCTTCTGTATTTTTTATACCCCCCAGGGATCTGCCTCTTCAAGAATTCCTTAGAAATTTCCTTTGGTTGCCATGGATTTCAATCCCTTGAAATGATTTAAAGATTTGTTCACAGACAGACATCAGACAAAAGGCGATCACAATAGCTCCCCAGAGTACTTTGTGCGCAGATGAGCTAAAAAGATGTCAAATGCCAACAATAAAGACAACCAAGCTGATGACACAATGGCTATAGCAATACCTTCTGTTGTAACCTTTACAGGGCTCGTGTTTGGCTTGCAAACAAGGGGTTTGACCTTCATAATTTTGAAATTGCATATTTTGACCTTTCAAGATTTTTCTCAGGGGTCATTTTGAAATCATACATAGAGGCTTTTTCTGTACTCAATTGCAAGCAATTTCTTTCCTCTCCACAAATATTTTCCAAAATTATTTCTGAATGGTTGAAAAAAGGAAGATTGTTTGGGAATGGTTTAACCCTTTCCAGTTTTTTTTGAAAATTTAGACCTGTCCAAATTGAAAGAAGTTGCAGAGGATGTTGTAAATTGGACACAATTTGAAATGAAACCATTCTGTATGGTAGAAAACAATTTGGGAAAAGAAGAAATTGTTTGTAACACACATTTTTTTTTCTTTTTCTACAGTGTTTTCTCTAGTATAAAATCCCAGCGACATAAAATCCTGGGTTTGTACAGGAAAGGGTTAATGTTGGATCAGTCTAGATCTTATTTTTTGTAAGAATCATCATAGTATTTTAGAACATATTTAACATGTCAAAGTAATTAAGAATATGTATGACCTGTAACAATATTAACCCAGTCCCACACAATCCTGCTTTTTTACACCCCTCAAGAAGACTTGAGGAAAAGAAGGTTGAAAATGAAGACATTGCTTGTTACAAGCACTTTCTTCATTTTCTACCTTGTTTTCTACCCCAAAATACAGAGATACTCAAAATACTCTCAAATTGAAATTGTTGCCTGCAACTTTTTTTGAATCTGGACCAGCGTAAAATTTGCCGTGTTGTAATGGGTTAACCCTTATAATGATGAATAAAACCCTACACAAAATTGGATTAAAATCAAAGGGCTGGCAGGACTGGATGCACTAATAATGAATTAATGATTAGTCTAAAAAAATTATCTTAGAAACAACTCTTGCTTAGAAAACACAAAAAAAGTGGTGTAGACCAAGATCAGACTACACCTATGTTCATGCTGATCATTGTTTTTACTTCATGCTGAAAAAGCAGGAATAATGTAGAATCAGCATGAAAAAAGTTTAATTACATTAATGAGACATCAAATATTTCAACAGACACTCAACAATTAACAAAATTCTACACAATTTGGATCCCGTACAATGAACACTTTTATTGTTGTGACTCGACATGCAAAATGTGACCTTTTAACCCTTTCCTGGTTTTTACATCCCTGTGATTTCATAAAAGAGAAAACATTGTGGAAAAAGAAGAAATTGCTTGTAACAAGCAATTTCTTCTTTTTCCACAATATTTTCTACTCTACTTAATGGTTATTTTTCAAATAAAACCAAATTTAAATTTTCGTCTGCAAAACCTTCGAATTGAACAGGTCTAAAATTTTGCAAAATGGGAAAGGGTTGAATAAATACCTAATGTAGATTATTTCTTATAATTTCACTGAATGAGAAGAGACATTATTGAAATGTTAAACCCTGTGTTTGTGGTTCATTTTCACCCTATGGATTATTAGCAATGCAAAAGCCAGCGGTCATGACATTAGCTTGTTCACTTCTTACATGAAACACTGCATTTTCTTCATACTTTATCTCTTAATTTCCAAATATGTCTCTGTTTTGCATCTGAAATTGAATGTTTGTTTTGTGTGTGTGTGTGTGTTACAAGATTTTATTTCACTTGTGACATAAGGTATTTTTTGACAATTAACCTGTATATTCCTTTATTTCTTAACCCTTGTCATGCTGTATAAATTACCTTACTGATTTGCTGTAAATTTTCTTCATACTTTATCTCTTAATTTCCAAATATGTCTCTGTTTTGCATCTGAAATTGAATGTTTGTTTTGTGTGTGTGTGTGTGTTACAAGATTTTATTTCACTTGTGACATAAGGTAATTTTTGACAATTAACCTGTATATTCCTTTATTTCTTAACCCTTGTCATGCTGTATAAATTACCTTACTGATTTGCTGTAAAATCAAAGGGTTGAAAGCACTTGTTGTTCAAAACACAATGTCTATTTTAGAAATTAATTTCAAAAACATCTCGGGAAGCAGGAAAAGTTCAAGCAGAAAGTGTATACCAAGATCAGACTGCACTTATGTGCCGGCTGATATTGGTATACACCTCCTGCCTATACCAGAATATTTCGGGTTCAGCATGACAAGGGTTAACCCTATATTACCTATTACATATTGTTTATTCTTATATCTAGTAGAGTTATGTATATTCCAAGAGCGAGTTATATCTTTATTAATTGTACTCTTTTGACAGCTAGGCAATAGAATTGCTTTAATCCATTCCCACAAGACAAAATTTTAGACGGTTCAAAATTAAAAGAAGCTGCAGACTTCAATTTTAAGTTGACGAAATTTAGAAATTTGTCATCTTTTGGAAAGATAACCTTGTAGATAATGAAGAAATTGCTTGAAAAAAGCAATTTCTTCATTTTCGACAGTGTTTTCAAAAAAAATTTCTTGAGAGGCGTGAAAAAGCGGTTTTGTACAGAGAACCTTTAACTCTTGTCCTTCTGAAACTGAAAAAAATCCTTGTTCAGAAATGCATTAAAATCAAAGGGCTGATGGTACTGTAGTTCTGGTTGTCAGGGTCAATATTTAGTCTGGAAATTGATCTTATAGACAATTCTAGCGTAAAGAGGACAAACAGGTGGAGTAGACTAAGATCAGACTGCACATATGTGAAGGCTGATCTTTGTCTCTACCTCATGTCTAAGCAGGAATATTCCCGGTTCAGCATGACAAGTGCCAATATGGATATTTTTTAATACTCTGATAACCGTGGTAATTTTCATCATGAAGTTTGAATGCGAAGACAAAAATTAATGCCTTTTTACCATTGTGGCAGTGAATATAAAAAGACAGAAAAGGTACAAGTCACATTTCAGACATAAAATTATAGACATGTCTAAATTCAAAAAGAAGTTCCGACAACAACTTTAGTCAGTGCAATTCCAGAAATTCTTTGTATGTTTTATGGCCAGAAAACATTGCGGATAACAAAGAAGAAATTGCTTGTAATTTCTTCCTTTTCCAAAGTTTGTTTTTTGGGGTTGATGAAAAAGTGTTAAGGTAATAGAGAATATTAATTTTACATAGCAAAATACAGAAATTAGGTGAAAAGACGTGATTCTTCTTCATTCATTAAAATCTTATTCAAGTATCGGCTCATCTTTAACCCATTACCACTCCATAGAATTTTGGACCAGTCCAAATTCAAAGAAGTTGCAGACGACAATTTGAAGTTGATGAAATTTTCAAAACCTTTGACTTTTAAGATAGAAAACATTGTGGATAATGAAGAAATTGCTTGTAACAAGCAATTTCTTCATTTACCACAATGTTTTCTAAAGCTTCCATATTGAGGGGCCTTTAAAAGCATCATTGTGTGGGAATGGGTTAACCCATTCTAACGAAATCCAACTTTTTCATGCACCTAAAGCAAAAAGCCTTTAAAATTATCATGAATAATGAAGAAATTTGTACCAGTCTAAAATTTTGTCATTTTGGAAAGAGTTAAATAGATTAATTCATGGTCTCTTTTTGCATGACTGGCCACTATATATTGAACCTGGGTATGATACATCCAACAATCAAACATGTGTGCTAAAAAAGAGAGACTCAGATTAGTCTTGATCTTAGTCTTCCGCATCCACTCTAGATAGAGACGCAACCCATTCTCAGACAACAAAACTTTAGACTAGTCCAAATTGCAGACAACAGTTCCAAGCTGATGACAATTTAAAATTCTTTGTCTTTTGTGGATAGAAAACAATTTGGTAAATTAAGAAATTGCTTGTTTTAAGCAATTTCTTCTTTTTCAACAATGTTTTCCCAAGCTGTTTTCTTGAGTGGCGTCAAAATCAGGGATGTGGAAAATACGGATTTTCTCTACTTGTCCATGGACAAGTAAAATTTGATTTTCTTCTTGTCCAGGATAAAAATGGGCTTGCCTGTGAAAAGATGAAGAACTGATAAATTTTGAGAAAACATTATCTTTAAAGAAGAAAATGTTGAACTCAGCATTTTCTTCATTAAAAACAATATTTACTAAATTTAGATAAAAACATTACGCTCATAAATCTCTTCTATTTAGTACCATTCTAAGATTTGCCTTGATATTTACTTGTCCACGGACAAGTAGCCTCGAAAAATGTACTTGCCCGCAGGTAGAAAAGCCCGTGTCGGACAAGTCGGGCATGGGAATTCCACAACCCTGGACAAAATGAAGAATTGTGTGGGAAAGGGATAATCAATGCTTCTTTTTACAACAAGAGAACATTCTTAATTCACTATGTTGCTGTCCATACTGCTCGGTGTCTTTCCTCTAACCCATTACCAGACAACAATATTTTAGACTGGTCCTAATTGAAAGATGTTGCAGTCAACAAGTTGTAATTCATGAAATTTTGGATTTTTTCAACTTTCTTGATAGAAAGCATTATGGATAATGAAGAAGTTGCTTATAACAAGTACTTTCTTTATTTTCCATAATGATCTCCAAGGTTGTTTTTTTCTTGGGGGGGCGGGGGGCTCAAAAAGCATCATTGTGAGGGAATTAGTTAACCCTATCCTGTACAATCCCTTGTTTTTACGTCCCTGTGAATTTATACTTGAGAAAACATTGTGGGAAAAGAAATTCCTTCTTTTCCCACAATATTTTCTTACCTGTAGGTTCATTACTTTTCAAACTGCACTCACTTTTGATTGTTGTCTGCAACTTCTTTCAAATTGGACTGGTCTAAAATTTGAAAAACGGGAAAGAGGTTAAGCACACATGTAATTGTTGGAAATGTCACAAACAGACCGAAAAAAATTATCTAATGAATAATATGAACTAAACAGACGACTCATCGTCTCTCGTATCTGAACTTGTATCTGTTTGTGCTGCTGATTCTCTCGTAATAGCATGACGCTGTCTATGAAGTCTGTGTAACTCATCTGCTTTAGTACTTGCATAGTGGTGATACATCATTTTGATCCCAGTGACAACGGACAGTCTTAATCGTAAGTTATACCTGAAAGCATTCTTTTTATGTTTGACTGCTCTTTTATATCGAACTTCCAACCCTTTGATTTTGTGATCAAGCAACACAATCTGTTGACATGCCTTTTCGAATTTCGTTTGAGCATCACAGAGTTTTTCCTGTAGATATGAGTTGTCTACTCCAGACGTTGAAGGCACATTTAAAACACTAGTTGATGCCTCGATTTCTGCCGCCATTGTTACAGCTGTTCAACTCTGACTATATTGTCTATATTGATATCCTCCCTCAATACTTTCCTTACATCTTGTAGTTTTCTTCGATTTTTCATTTCTGAAACTAAAACAGGAAAAAATAACAGTCTGATATTCTGTCTTCTGGTAATGGGTTAATTAGAATAGTAATCATAGTAATTATATTTATTTATTTTTTGCTTTAAATCAAACTCTGGTCATTTATGTTATATACTCTTATCAAATTATTGATTGTTATCATTTTTGATAATTGAGAATATAAAACCATCGTCAATCTATATACCATCGTCAATCTATATATGAAATACCCAAGAAAATGAATAACACCACTTCTAACAGTATTTTAGTCATATTGCGGCAGCTGGAGCACCTAACAATGGATTCCTGGTATTTCTCACACCAGAACTACCACTACATCCTTTCCTAGCCTCCAGCTATTATCCCACTTAGGTTTACAATTATCCACCCATTGGGGAGAGAAAAATGTCGGAAAGGATATAGCAACCTCCAGCGATCGAACCAAAAATTCAGAATCATATTCTTTAATTCTCAAACACAGGGCTTTTTTTCCAAAAATTGGGAAGAGACCCTAGCCTTTCAAATTGAGAAATTTCGCGTGAACTTTGGTCAAATTGGGAAAAAGTTAAAAACTAACAATATAGAGATCTAAACATCTAAACCATTGATCAAAACAGCAGACAACTACAGTGTTTATTAAGTTAAAACTGATAATACTTTAATAACAAATTACAAAAGTCTTTTGACATATTGACCCTTGTCATGCAGAACCAGGAAGATTCCTGTTTTAGTAGGTGTTGGTAAAGATCAGCCTGCAACCTGTTTGTCCCTTTTAAGCAAGGGCTGTTGGTCAAATTAACTGTACTAGAAAGCTGGTCCACAATAAGTCTTTCCATTGCTTTCAGTCCTTTGATTTTAATGTAATTCAGAACGATGGTTTTATTCAGAATGACAAGAGTTAACATTATTCCTTTTGAAGGTACCGGTATCTGTTTTTGCTTGAGAACTTTAAACTTCTCAACTAGTTTGTCAAAAGCCCCCTCTTGAGGGTTTACACAATTAGGAGTGAGAATTCGCCAAGCCTTATCATCAGCAACTCTTTTCTACAATTTTCTATGGTATTTACCAGTTTTACCCTCATTGAATAGGTATAATTTCTGTGTATTTCAAATAGATTCTACTCAACATTGTTTGGGTGAATTTGGTTGTTGAAAGATGATTACGTCAAACCTGTCAGGAATATGTTCCATGTAATGCGCTGATTATCTTATTGCTGTTTTCGCATTCAGCATAAATCCGTATTCTAACTACAAATAACAATGTTGTCCCTAGTTTAAAACCAATACAAGATTAATTTTGCACAACAAATTCTGGTTTTCATTTTAATTTAAGTCAGTAATAAGGTTCCATTAATTCTATTTCGAACAATTCATGTTGGACCATTTTGTTCCGGGCTAAACCGAGCTCGAATCAAACAGGTAGGAAAACAAATCCTGGTAACCTGCAATTTTAATTAAAAGGCTACTTATTCGAACTCAACCAGATACCAGCCAAATCAAAATAGCCTGACCTTTTGTATTTTATTGGATTAGAAACGATGACGTTTACAATTAACTTTCGCTTTTACTTCGTGAATCTTCGTATGTCTGATAGAATGATATTATGAATATCAAAATTGGGAAATTATCTCCAATTTTGGGGAAACTTTCCTGCCACAGTTGGGAAAAAAAGAGGCTTTTTTTGATTGGGAAGCCACCGAAGATAGGCCTCAATTAAAGAAGGAAAAAAAGCCCTGTCTTATCTACCTCTAGGTTGTTTTTGAATGGCCATTTCCTACACTATATTTTCATTTTATCACTGTACCCACTACAGAATACTTTGGCACCAAAGTAGCAGCCTGTGAAATCTATTTTGAACTTGATAAATGGCAATAGTTATAAGATAAAATTTAGAAACATTGTCTGAAAGGAAGAAATGCAAAGTGTTTAATCTATATCATTTTAGTTTGATATTGTGATAAAAATATTGAAAAAAGACCTCGATTTAACCAGCATTTCTTTATATCCAACAATGTTTCAATTTTTCCTTTTGAAAGTCTGACAAAAATGTTTATTTCAATTCACAGTATGTAACAGGTAAGTGTAATAATTACGCCCATTTTCACACTTGTCAGTCAGTTGTTAGCAGGTGTGTAGCAATTTCTTTGGAAACTTATACAAACATCTGGAGCTATCCACCTTTTTTCACCACTCAAATAGACGGGTCATACTAAAACAAGCCCTACAGAGATTTATAGCCCTACAGACGCCCTACGGAATTTGTACACGCCCTACAAGTATTTGAGCGATAATGGTGTATAATTTTTAGTTAACATGATTGAAATTAACATTTTTCTGAATATTTCAAAATATTTTCTGTGAAATTATCTTATTTATGATGATTTTGATGTTTACAAATGCCGAAACCTGACCGGAAGTAACTTGAGGAAACCTCAGACCACCTAAAATCTACAGTCAAATTTCTATTGAAGTACTTATCACCTCAGTTATAAAAGGAATAGGTTTTTGATATAAAAAAAAAATCAGTCTAAAATTCAGGTTTTAAATCATTTTTCGAGTCGAAAATTTTAAAGATAAGGGGAGGCAACTCAATTTAGCATAGGCTAGAAGCCTATAGGATGGATACCAATGACAAAATTGGAAAGATGTTGCCTTGCCGGAGAAAGCTTGTTCTAATTTCAAGTGTCTGATAATGTAGACATTGTTAGAAAAGAAATTATTTTCACCTTTTCTCGCATTATTTTAAAATGTAAACCCCTTTTAAATGTTTTAAAACTAGTCCAAATCGAAAGAGGTTGTTGATGAAAATTGGTTGCAAATTTGCAATGAAATGATCCTATATGGTAGAAAATATTGTGGAAAAAGGTGAAAATGCTATTTCTTCTTTTTCCTCAATGTTTTCAGAAGTATTAACGCTATGTAAAAACCCTGGTTTGTACAGGAAAGGGTTAGGTCCTTGTATGGTTCAATACGGGATTGTGTTGAAGAAAGTAAAGAATTGAAAACCAGGTTTTTTGTTTGTTTTGTTTGTTTGCTTTGTTTTTTGTACTTGTTGCATATAACATGATGAACAAAATACTGAACTAGGCTTAATGTTTTGATAGTCAAGTGGCTATACATTTTGACAATATTTGCAATTGAATTAAAACTGTGAAAAATGTAATGGAAATATTTTTCCTGTAGAACTCTTAGCCATCAACCCATCTGTTTATATTTCCGTTTTTCAGAATTTCAATTAGGTATGAAATGTTCCCAGACTCAACGATGTGGGCGTGGTTCTACTCTGAGCCCTTTTTTCTATATTTTTTTTTATTATTTTTATTTTTTTTATTTATCTGTTTTATCTGTTTTGCCAAATGGAATAATACTATATAATTGCGTTTATAAAATCAACTCCTCAGTTGTTGTTGTAGTTTTTGGATATTGCATCATTAAATTGGAAATTATATTATTATTTTCACTAAGGTGCACATCCTATCAGCATTTCTTTCATCAACACTTGCCAAAAACAAATTTATTATGCTGCCAGTTCCCAAATGCAATAAAATTCAATTACCATCATAATAACAAATTTTTATCCCCCTTAAAAAATGGCTGCCGTACTATAAGAAAATAATTAACTATATCGCTTACCGATCACATGAATATCATTAGCATTAAAGTCGGAGTTAAATCATATTGAATTGTTTAAGAAGACTACAAATAACTTCTGTCTTTTGAGAATAAACATTGAACCCAGCCACACAATCTCTTTTTTTGCGACACTGAAGAATATTGGAAAACATTGCAAAAAAATGCTTGTAACAAATAGAGTCTCATTAAGCTAAACACCCCATACTATTTTACATTAAAAGGACTCTCCAGTCTATTTTAATTGCAAATAAAGAGTTGCTTCCCTTGCATTGCATTGAGATCACTTTGTATCTAAAAAGTCTTTTCTAACATGAAATTATTCCAAAATAAAGATAAAAAGCAGAACATGAATAATATGTCTCTCAAAAATACTAATACGTAGACAGGTGTTTGCTTATGAATTTGTTGGGCGATCAATTAAACGATAGGGCGTTTCCTCAAGTACTTCCGGTCAAATTATGTGATATTATAAACATCAATATCATTAAAAATAAGCAAAATTTATAGAATTCTTTTTCTAGTAAGAAAAAATATGTTATTTTTAATCCTATTAACTCAAAATTATTCACATTCATAGGTCCTATAGTTGTAGGGCGTGTACAAATTCCGTAGGGCGTCTGTAGGGCTATAAATCTCTGTAGGGCTTGTTTTAGTGTGACCGCCAATAGACACTTGTCTATAGTGAAGCTGTAAATTTTAACCTATGGGTCGGCACCTTTTTAGGGACAAATTATAAGGGCAGCAATCACTGCCCCTGCCGTTGTATCATTCATCAATGGTGAGTTGTCTGTGTTCTAAAAAAAAACCAATAACTACAGCTTATTTCAAACTGTAGTTTTGAGGTTTGCTATTTTATGCGATTTTATTCTTTCAACATGCCTATGTATAAATCCAACTGTAAGTGTGGAAACAAAAAATACTTCACAACAGCCTGAAAACAACAAAATTTCATCATTTTTACCAAAGCGATACAACCATGCGAGTTGCAGTTCCAAATAGTAATATGAAATGACTGTAAACCTTGATATGAAATTAGAACTAGGGTTATGAGAAAGTAGAGATTCAAGGAAAATATTTAATAAGATATGTAACACACTATAATTTTTTCCAACAGGTATAGAAAGCAGAAAAATCGATGCTGAGCACAGAAGTCACATACCCCACCCACATTTATGGAAGCCAAACAGA
Organism: Fragum fragum; assembly: GCA_946902895.1. NCBI lineage: Eukaryota > Metazoa > Mollusca > Bivalvia > Cardiida > Cardiidae > Fragum > Fragum fragum. The sequence continues at coordinate 16,924,013 of OX336380.1, forward strand.
GGGAATATAAATTAGGAGCATTAGATCAAAGGGTCAAATACCTTCCAAATTTGGAAGTTGTGCCTGTCTCTACATGTTTATGATATAGTTTCTATAATATCGTGCCCAGGGAAAGAAAAACAGCATGAAAAACCGTAAACAAATTTAGAAGATTCGTAAGCACCGGAAGTTTTACGATTTCCGCAGTATTTCGGACTATTTTAGATGTCTTTTAGACTTGATTGTCGTAGACTGGTAACTTTTTTCTGAGAGCAGTTTCGAGAATAGACAAGTACCGCGTCGAATTTACCAAAGGTTTGTTGAAGTCGACAGTGGTACCAGTCTATTTCGAGAATACACTGTACCATGGGGGTCCATAATTTGGGTCCCTCCCACCCCATAGACAAATATCATAATATTTGTCTACGGGGTGGAAGGGACTCAAATTACGGACCCAGGTATGCACTGTACGAGTTCAGTGACAGACAGTGAGCGGTCTCCAGATTACTAGTTCAAGACTCGCTTTTTCAACCTCACGTGTTGCTTACTTCAGGATAATCAGTTTAAGTTTCTATTTAAAGAAGAGCTAGATTTTTAAGTATAGGCCTGCCTCCCCGTACAGCTTTTCCTTCTTCTTAACCCCTGTCATATTGACTCAAGAATATTCCGGTTTTTGCAGGAGGTGAAGACCAAGATCAGCCTGCATAAGTATTTTCCTGCCAGATTTGTATATGAAATCGATTTCAAAAAGAAATTTTGATTATTGAACAACAAAATCTATCAATGCTACAGCAGTTTACAGCAATTCGGTAAGGTGATTTATACAGCATTACAAGGGTTAAATTCTCCTTCAACCCTTTTCTTGTAACATACAAGTAGGTTTGACTTTTCGTTCAATTATTATGAATACATCACATGATTTATACTAATTCTAGGTCAATTGCGACGAGAGTTTTAAGCTTATTGAGTCACTCTCGAACTATAGGACTCACAATTCCGGGTTTTTAAGTCCCCGTAATAGAGGCAAATGCCTAAACTCACTGTTCCTGGTCTACAGCTGCTATCCCACTTAGGCTTACGATTATCCACCCCATTTGTGAGAGACTGAAGGATATGTGCCGCCGTTGGAGATCGAACCCATGACATCCTATGCGGCCAAAACTTTAGACTGGCCGAAATTAAAGCTGTAGACTACAATAGCTAGTTCGTGAAATTTTAAAGGTCTTTTGGGAGAAAAATATATTTGTCGGGATAGAAAACATCGTGCGAATTGAAAAGGTTTCAAAAATTCTTTTTCCACATTCGTTTCCAAAACATTTTTCTTGAGCTTAGTATAAATTAGGATTTACTAGGAATGGACTAAGAATGCGTTGTTGTGGAAACGTATATGGTTCGGCAAGGGTCCGTGTCCGCAATCCTGCTTTTTTCACCATTAAAGAAAAAAGCTTTAGAAAACATTGTAGAAAATAAATAAATCGCTTGTAACAAGCGATTCGTTATTTCTAACAACGTTTTAAAAAAACACAGACAGACAGGCATTTTTAATTTTGAGTAATTAAATTTTGTCATCCGCAATTTCTTTTAATTTCACTCCTGGTAGTGTCCATAAGCAATACCTAAGCAAGGTAACTAAGCAAGAAAGAATGAAGAAATATTAGCCTAGCTATAAAAAACATTGTGAGAAAAGAAGAAATTTCTTATCACAAGCAACTTGTTCTTTTTTACGATTTTCTACCTCATATGGTCCTTATTTGTCAATTCAAACAAATTTTGTAGAACAGTCTACAGTCTCGTTGAGTTTGGACCAGTCCAAGATCTTGTGTTAAAGTTATGGGTAAAGGTGGCTCTGTAATAACATTCATTATGATAGCTGTACAAAGCTAAAATAAATGGTTATTCTCGTTTTTGAAGTTATTGTTAATAAATGAAACGCATAAAGTGTATGCGCGAGTGCGTTAAAGTATTTGAAATATAACGTCAGTAGAAATGTTGAGTTTTCGTGTTAATTCTAAAGATAATGGTTGAGAACTTACTTAGTTGGCCACGCCCACTGAATCCGAGAGGACGTTCCGCTTCGATTTCAAATGGTTTTATTTTGCAAAATTTTTGGCCGATTACATGCAACAAAAAAGTAGAAAAGTTAATTGGCAATTTACACATCGTAACTACAGCTTGAATAAGCTGTAGTTACGACGTTTAAGAAGCGAAACCATCATAAACTTAACAAAAATGGCGGCCAATGCTGGAGTTCAAAACTCATTTTTTATGGTCTAAAAGAATGATTTCATTGGTCGACTGGTAATATGATTGACGAATCGCGATTGGTCAGTTGTGGCCTCGGACGGTACTTTTCAATCTTGGAGAATAGACTATAGTCAGAGGGTACTAAATCAGGTGAATAAGGTGGATGCGCAACCAGTTTGAAACCACATTCCTGAATAGTAACCATGGCAATAGTAGTCTTGTCTGCTTCAGCTTTGTTCCGATGGAAAAGCAAACAAAAAAGACGGATTTCCACGCCGTTCCTCCTTGATAATTTTCACGAAGTTGCCTCATGAGATCAGGGCAATACATACCGAGTATAACGTAAATTTTTTCTATACAACCCAACAGCAGCACACCTTTTGCATCCAAGAAAACTGTGCCAATCACTCATGCGGATATTGTTGACTTTGCCTTTTTCGGGGGAGTGTGTGTGGGGGGTGTCCATGGTATTTCCACTGTTTTAACTGTTTGTCTCAGCTTCGAAGCGATGAGCCCATGTTTCGTGAACAGTTAAAGTGCTTGAGAAATTTTCTCCTGATCCCGCTGGGATTTTCTATGGACAAATTTTACCGAGCTTGATTTTGGTCAACACCCAGAAGCTTTGGGACCCAGCTAGTAGAAAGCTTTGTCATTTACAAATCATTATAGATGCTTGCACTGACTAGTGCCTGTGAGTTACCTTCCTTTGTCGCAAAACACTGCTGTGTAATTGACCGAACTCTGGCCCCGTCCACTGAATCCCTAGGCACCGCCCATCAACTCCGGCAGGAAGTTCCGCTTAAATTTCTAACTGCGTTAATGTGAAAACATTATGGTTAGTAGCATGTAACAAAAAGTAAAATAGTTGGTTGGAGACTTAAACGTCGTATCTACAGTTTGAATAAGCAGTAGTTACGACGTTTAAGTCGCCAAACCAACAATAATAGTCAATAAAAATGGCGGCCAATGGCGGATTTGAAAAGCACAGATCCGGGCTGAATAAATTATTTGATTGGTCGTGATATTCATTGATTGACAACCGCGATTGGTCAATTCGCCGATCCGTTATAATCACATAAATATTATATTTCAGGTGTCCTTTGGGTGACAAATGGTGGTCTGCATGCAGGACCGGAGTGGGGTGATGGGGGTGTCATTTCAAGACTCTGTCTACCGCGTTTAATATCAGCGACCTATTTCTTCAGAGTGCTATAACAAATGGCATGTGCTATGACTATTTAATTATGTCCTCGTGAATTTTCTGGGGGGATAAGCCTTTGAGATAACGGCACGATGGCCAACATTGTTCATTTTTTAGAATTATTCATAGAAGATAAAAACAAGAGCCGTCAGAGACGGATTAGGCTCCCCGAATATAGCCTGTCAAAAAAAGTATAAAATAAAAGGGGAAAAGGGTTCGGGCGGACGGACGGACAGACGAAGTCGCGGCTATATGCTCACCTTTCTCCATACATGCTTAATTCCAACGTTCGACCTTGAGCTGTGACTTTGATTTTGGAGCTATCTGAAAATGTCTACTCATGACAGAGAACAGTTATGCCAAGTCTTATTGAAATCCATCCATAATTGAAGAGCTATGCCCTGGACATGTTTAACTCAACATTCGACCTTGATCTGTGACCTTGACTCCTTCTAAAGGTTCTTCATACAGATACTTCTTCTCATGATAGAAAACAAATGTGCAAAATTATTCGAAATCTATCCATTTTAAAAGCTATACTCCGGACATGCTTGACTTTAATATTTGACCTTGAGATGTGACATTGACCTTGGAGCTATCTAAATGCCTCTTTCAAATGACACATCTACTCATGATAATCAATTTATATTGAAATCCATTCATAATTGAAACAGGTATGCCCTGGAAAAGTTCAATTATAATGTTTGACCTTGACTTGTGATCTTAGTGCTTTAGAAAAACCGGATAAAACCCGTCGGCGCATTATCACAAGAAATTCAATTGTGATGTTTCATCCAATTTAGCCAAAGGGTTGAAGAAAAATCGAGGGAGACGGACGGACGGAATGGCGGACTGACAGAAGAAACGACGGCTATATGCTCGCCCTTCGAGGAGCATAAAAATCCTAGTGTCGCTGCAAAATGATTATAATGCTTTAATTACATAGACCTCCGTTGGTATGTTTATAAGAGGTCTATTTATGCCTATGCCACCGACTTTTCAATCGCCCTTCGAAAATAATAATAAAATAGATAAATAAACCATTCTTTATATATCAAATAGTGTGCTAAAAAGCTAAAAACCATTCGACCATGTTTCTTGTCAAGGAAAAACCTTGAAAAAAAATTTGGAAAATTCTACCCAAGAAATATGTTTGCCAAAATTCATTCACATCCAATAGTTTCAGAGAGGATTTTTTGTATTATTAGACTATATGTTTCCTACGGTGCTGATAAGCCAATCATTAAGAACTGTTATATTCACCAGAATAAAATTTCTTGATACCTAAGATAGGCTCATCCAAGGAACTTTCAAGCTAAAAATCATTTATATAAAATTAATAGTTTCAGAAAAGAAATTTCTAGCAATTCACTATATGTTTCATTAGGCGCAGACAAGCCACGCAAGTAATGTCATTGTTTTACCTGATAAAAATGTAAGAAAAGTTAACCCGGCACAACTTTCGGATAAATTCGAGAGAGGTCCTTTTAAGGAGCATTCTCCTCCAAAAAATAATTTGTATATTCAAATTAATATTTTCAAAGAAAATTCTTACGTTTCAGCATACGTTACAATTTTTTGCTGACTTGACTGCCTATTAACAACTATGCCTTTGCCTCGTTAGAATTTCTTGCAGAAAGCGTAGAGAACATGTACCAAGAATAATTTCTGTGAAATTAGAATATAATTCCCCTGTAGTTTCAGAGATGATGTACACACACGGTCTCATAGACGCACACCAGGCCTTGACATGTTTAAGCCGAGCTCGACTTTGTCCAATGGATCGAAAGGAATTATGACGATGACTTTTGACCAAAGTCGCTAAAATGCATTGGAAGCAATTCTTTTAATTAACTATTCCCCGTTCAAACCCGGGATTTTACGTTGCTGGAGTTTGATACTTGAAAAAAAAAAAAAAAACATTGTAGAAAAAGAAGAAATTGCTTGTGACAAGCAATTTCTTCTTTTTCCACATTTTTTCTACCCTATAGAATGATTATTTTTCTAAAAAAAAATCGACTTTGAATTGTTGTCTGCAAAACCATTGAATTTGGACGGGTCTAAAACTTTGAAAAAACAGGAAAGTGGTAAGTTTCAATTTCTACGATAAAAATACGGAAACAAAAAAAATCTGCAGAAATGACAAGCAAATTGAAATTTAGAAACCATTAATCTCCTTGTAGGTATGGAGTCAAGCTTGACAAATCTTGGAAAGACCTTACGACAATGGTATTAATAGCATAGGGCTCTCCAACCTCAGCTATACAAAGAAGATAACTTATAAAATAGTTAACAAATTTATTTCTCTTCTTGATTTATTATAAATTGTAAAATAAAACTTTAAAAATAATCACTTTATATAATGCTATAAAACATAGTTATATCTATAAAACAAAATGCTAATAATAAGCTGTTTTTCCAATTTCTGTGTAACATCAGTGCAGTTTTAACAATAGCGTACATAAGATTACCCTTCTAATGGTAAATGTTACATGTACAATACAACCCTGAGACTTGATAGATTGCTCCAAACAGCAATTCAACAAGATAATTTGCTTAACCTTTTCTCACACAAAAACGCATTTTGACGCCCCAGAGAAAAAAGCCCTGAAAACATTGAGGAAGTGAATAGACATATGAAAGTTCAAACAAGAGCACCGACTACGGGTGCCTACGCTCAGCTATTGGGTGCTGGATAGTGGATAAAATCCATCTAGAGTTATCCCCCCTGATAGTATAGGACTATAGGTTGCTCTTTTGGTAGTCAACAAGTGTGCCAAGTTTCAAGTGAATGTCTTTAGTAGAACCAGAGATATCACAAAATGTCAAAGTTTTCGCACGAGGACGACAACAACAACGACAACCACAACACCAAGGCAATAGCAATACCTCGGGTTTTCGGAGAAAACCCGAGCTATAAAAGAATGCAAACTTAAAGTCCCCTTGACTTAGCTGGTAGGGTTTTAACCCTTTCCTGGACAAACCCGGGATTTTAGGTCACTGTGATTTTACACTTGAGAAAACATTGTGGAAAAAGAAGAAATTGCTTGTAACAAGCAATTTCTCCTTTTTCCACAATATTTTCTTCCACATAGTATTGTCAGATTCAAATTCCAAGAACTTTTCATTGGCGTCTGCAATCTCTTTCAAATTGGACCAGTCTAAAATGTCTTTAAACAGGAAAGGGTTAATATGAAGTATCAACAATGTTTAATAATAATATCTTTGCTTGAAAATACATTTGGCCCTGTTTCAATTGGAAGACATTCATAAAAATGAAATCAGCTACAATACAAGCATAATTGTGGAACATCACAGAAATATTGATTGTGAAACAAAAGGGCAAGAGTCACAATAAATACCACCACATAGTTGCTTTTTTACAAAGGTAGCTATAAAAGTATGAGAGAAAAATCTCTTGGATATCCCAATGGAGAAGAATTAGAAGACAAAAAAAAATTGCATTAACCAATTACCACACAACACAATTTTAGACTGATCCAAGTTGAAAGGACTTGCAGACAAGAATTTAAAGTTTACGAAATTTTAGAGTATGCAACATTGTGGAAAATGAAGAAATTGCTTGTTACAAGCAATTTCTTCATATTACATAATGTTTTCCTAATTGTTTTTCCTGAGGGGTGTCCAAAAGCGTTATTGGGATTTGGTTAAGTCAGCTCCTATTTTGCTGCAACGCAGACTAAAAAGGTTGAATCCCAATAATTATGCCCTAGGTCAAGTGACTAGGAACATTCGGTGAAAAATTCATCATTATATGTTAGAGATTGTTTCAACAAGAAATTTTGCTCTAAGTTCCCCTTTTCCCTGATTCAGCCTGAAGTTGAAAAAACCTGAACAATATGCACACTGTCAGGTGACCATGAAAATTCTGTCGGCCAATCATAAATATTGGCCATTGTTTGAGTTCAAATTTCACTTCCGATCTTAAAGAATAGTTGATTTTTTGGATTGATTCTTTGACTGGCATCAGAGATTGGTCTATTGTATAATAGAATAGTCTAGACGTTCAAATGTGTCCTTGACCTTACCCAAACAAAAAGATCACATCTATTCATGATGAAGAACAAAATTCACATGTAACCAAATTTCTAAATTTGAAATCTATCCAAAATAATTGTAAAAGGATTGGTTCGGACAAAAGATGACCTTCAAGTATGACCTTGATCTTGAACTTACCGGAATGTTTAAAATTTCGAATAACCTTATGATGGAAAACAATTGTGCAAAGTTATTTTGAAATTCATCAATTGTTGTAGAAGTAATGGTCTAGAACATGAGCATCGGATGTGGAAGCCAACCCTTGGCTGTTCAAGCGCTCAATTGTTGGTAAATCTTCTAAGTTGAAAAAGAGGAATAATTCATCAAAAAAATCATTTATAGTTGTCCACCTTGTTAGATGAGATTGCTAATTCCATGGTGAACATATATTGGAAGTTTCAATTGCATGTGATAAGTAATAGCAAAGATATTACAAAATTTCAAAGTTTTCCAACAATGCTGACGTAGAAGCTGTCCATAGCAATACCTTGGGTTTTCTCCGAAAACAGCGAAGTAAAAAAATGTTTAGCGTGACACAAATCTATTACCACCTTAACACAGGCAAGCTGATAAAATAAGTAACATGTTATACCATGTTCAACTTCCCTCATTAAGTGACAATAAAATTTTAGGCTAGTCCAAATTCAAAGAAGTTGCAGACAAAAAAAATCAAGTTGACGGAATTTCAAGGTACTCTGTCAATCTGGAAAGACAACAATGTGGAAAATGGAGAAATTGCTTGTAACAAGCAATTTCTTCATTTTCCACATTGTTTCTCTGAACTCTTTTCTCAAGGGGCGTAAAAAGGCGGAATGTGCAGGAATGATGGGTTAACTCATCAGACATAAACATATCTGCCGTTATAGAGTTAATCTAATTTTCAAAATATACAATCATGTACATGTATTTACAAACATATCTTATTATGCAACTTTTGACTAGTTATATAAATAAATGATTTAAATGATATTTTCTAATTAAAGCAACTGTCTTTAGTGTTTTACTGTTCAGTTATATAACAAAAACATTTATTTCTCAATTTTACTCCTTAACATATTAACAGATGACAAAGTGTTAGACTGGTCCATATTAAAAGAAGGTGTAGACGATAATTTTTAATTTCAGGAATTTTAAAAATCGTCTTTTGAAATAGAAAACATTGTCTGCTTGTAACAAGCAATTGCTTCATTGTCCACAATGACTTCCAAAGCTGGTCACACAACAAAATTTTAGACTGGTCCAAATTCAAAGGAGACGACAATGTAAAGTTTATGAAAGTTAAGATAGAAAACATTGTGAAAAATGAAGAAATTGCTTGTAACAAGCAATTTCTTTATTTTCCACAATTTTTTCCAAATCCTTTTTCTGAAGGGGCTTCAAAAGGCATCATTGTGTTGGAATGTTGAAGCTTCAAATCATTAACCCATTACCAAACAACAAAATTTTAGACTGATCCAAATCAAAATAAGTTCAAATTACTTTGTTTTTTGTTGTGGAAAACATTGTGTAATGAAGAAATTGCTTGTAACAAGCAATTTCTTCATTTTTCACCATGCTTTCCAAACCTTTTTCTTGAGGGCATCAAAAAATGTGTTTGTGTTGGAATGGGTTAACTATGTACAGAACACAGCAAAGTGAAAACTCTGATCAAATCAGACTTCACAGGCTGATCTCAGTCTTTACTTGGTGAAAATATTAACTTCTTTGAAATGTCATAAATAAGTTCAACTAGAATTGTCACAAAGAGGACTCGTACCACCCACTAGTGCTTTGTCACTAAAGTAGCATTGTTGACCTTTGACCTTCATCACCCTAAAACAATGAGGCAACTCCATTGATCATGGATAACATTTGTATAGAGTTTCAAGGTTCTTGGTCATATGACTTAGCACTGAAATCATTTTCAATCAAAGTTCAAATGTGACCTTTACCTTTGACCTACATGACCTAAAAACAAAAGTGCATTTTCTTGGAGCAGTGGAAATAATTGAATGAAGATTCAAGTTTGCAGGTCAATTGGTTTTTAAGTTAGAGAATATAAACATACAAGTCTACGGGATGGATGGACATACAGACAGACATGATCAAACCATTATACACCATCTACTTCCTAGGTGAGGGATATAATTAAGCTATTATGATGTTTATCTATGAAATGGAATGCTCTTTGAAGGTTAAGATTTAAGTTATTATTTTCAATAATATAAAATGATGAACTTACAATACATGTAAAACAAAAGATATTTGAAAATGTAATAGTTTCTGATGTACTGACATATCTCTGAAAATGAGATCTTCTGCAAATGATATTGACCCTTGTCAACCTATGCATTAGAGCAGGATGATCTTGGAGGAAACTTTCAAATTTTGACAGATTATCATTTAAACCAAATCACACACAGTAATGCTTTTTGACGCCCCTTTGAAGAAAAAGGCTTTGTAAAACATCGTGGAAAATGAAGAAATTGCTTGTTACAAGCAATTTCTTCATTTTCCACAATGTTTTCTACCACAAAAGACAAAAAAAAAAATTCATCAACTAAAAATTGTTCTCTGCCACTTCTTTCAATTTTGACCAGTCTAAGATTTTGGTAATGGGTTACAATAATTTGTTAGATATTCAACGCTCGTTAATATGCTATATTTCAATGCCAATTGACATGTTCTAGTTTCAAACTTATTTTCAGAACTGATAGATCGCTGGCCTCACTCAATGACACAGACAGGAAATTCCATTTCATATTTACCCATTCCCACAAAATAAGACCCCAATTTACACCCCTAACAAAAACTTATTGGGAAAACATTGTGTAAATGAAGAAATTGCTTGCAACAAGCAATTCTTCATTTTATACGATGTTTTCTACCCAGAAAGTTGAAAATATTTAAAATTTCATGACTGTAAGATTTTTACAAAATTCACGGTAAGCAGTATACAACAATAAGTAAAATGGTTGTTTTGGTAACTTAAACTAGTAACTACAGCTTGAATAAGTTGTAGGTACAATTTCAAGTTTATTTCTAATTAGACAACTGTAGTCGCTTCTTTAGAATTGGACCCAATTTTAAGAAATGGCTTTTTGGCAACCTTTGGTGGACCCCTTTTAACTACTCCCACAGCGGTTGCCCCTTGACCAATTTCATTTCTTGCATCAGAAGATCCATTGATGGCACTATCTTCATTTTTTACCATATTGTCAGGTTTTGTAATCTCTCCATTTAGTTGATCTTTCTCATGATTATCTTGAAGGGCAATTTCATCACTCTTACTTTTTGTCATGTTTCCGTTGCTTTCTTTCTTACTTGAATGTTCTTCTGTAGATTTCTGCTTCCTAAATGACCTTGTTCTCTTTGTTATATTGATACCCTTAACACTGGTTCCAGAGACAATATCATCCCGACCTGCGGACTTCCGTGCTCTAGAGAGACTGTTACTTGGACTTGTATGGGCACTACTGGCTCTACTACTCTCGCGACTATGAGTTGATGCAGCTCCACTAGATAGTGTTGTATTACTACCTTTATGATGTCCGTCTTTTGTCAAATGCTTTTTAATTGTATCAGGAAGTAGATTAATCAAGGAACCTCGGCTACCATGTTTTTCAGCAGTGATGCCTGCACTCACTCTAGCAGAATGTAATTTCTCTTTATTTAGAATTCTCATAAAGTTTGGGTTTGAAACGGATCTACGAATACGACTTTGTGACTTTGTTGAAAATTTTTTTCGCATCTCCCTCACATTCAACATGGGAGCATCATAAACTTTACCCTTTAAACCTTCAATATTGTAATAGCTCTCTGGCTGAACATCAAAATCCATACTACTATAGGTCTGAAGCCTAGGAAAGGGCTCTGGGGCATAATCATTACCTTCCGCTTCCCCTCCGTCAAGTAAATCTGTCATGCTCTTAGAAATTGGATCATAAACAATATTTCGTAAATAATCACTCAAATCTTCGCAGCTCATTGAGCGTAACCTCCGTGTTCTTCGACCAGTAGAAGATATTACCCTTTTATCAACAGCATTTCCGATTTGATAAGTGTCACCTGACTTTGCCTGGTTCTTTGTTTGAGATTTATTTCCATCTTTTATCTTAGATTGGTTCACTTTCATATCAACTTTTGGTTTAACTCCTTTTAGATTATTATTTACTTCCCCATCTGTGGGTGACATTGGTGTGAGATACTGGTCACCGGTTGGCACAAATGGTTGTTTATGGTTGGGTGTTGATGTTGCCCCAGGACTAGGTAGTAAATACGCCTCTGGATTATATGGACCATGTTCAGAGATGGGTGAGGTGGATTTTTGTCTCATGGCATCCCTGTAAAGTAAATCATAGATTTATGTCACCAATTACTTACATAAGGACTCAGATCTTGTTTGCCCTAAATTAGAATAGCCAAAAAGCATTCGTATATAGATGTATATTCTAATGATTTTCGAAACCTCTATAGAACTATTACTCAGAATATTAAAATATAAATAAGTTGAAGAAAAAGCTATACAATTCTTTCATCTTTATAATAATGTACTTTTTTCTTACCCCCTGAAATTTATGCGAAATAATGGAAATACTGGATTTTCAATTTGCCTGTAATCTAATGTAGAGTTTGGGTTTAAGTAGCATACAAATGCAAAGTTTGCAGGTTTTCAAAGTCAGCTTTTGAGATTAGAGAACAAAACTTGACCTTGACCATAATCACTTGATCCATTTTGACAGATCCAGCCTGTCAATAAAAACAAGAGGGCCTAGATGGCTCATTTGAGTTCTCAACAAGAGGACCATGATGGTCCTAAATCGCTCACCTGAGGCATCTGCAAATTACAGTACTTTTTAGTATAAAAAGACACAACTTGAGCAAAATAAATAAAACAAATATAAGATTTCAGGCTTTGTACAAAACAATCCAGCAATGCTTTACAATAAAATGAATTCCTTTGGCTTTATAGTTTAATCCATTACCAAACTATCCAAGAATTTGTCACCCTCAGGGAAAATAGGTTCGAAAAAACATAGTGAGAAAGGGAGTGACAAGCAATTTATCCATTTCTCACAGTGTTTTCTACCTGAAATTCTTTGTATTTAGATTTCAAACAAACTCTAATTACTGTCTGATACTTCAATGGGTGTAATTTTAGCAACCTTGGTAGAGAACAATCTGGATGTACCATAAATCAAAATATGAATGCATTACAACTTATACATGAAGAGTGGAAGATATTTGAACATGCTCTTATTGAGCGTTTTTCATATCTTTCGATGCCTTAGGAAGGGCCATGTTTGTCCAAAGGATATAAACATGGTAGATAACAATAATGCTATACTATGTTTTTAATGTAAATACTCCAGAATCTATATTTAAGAAGAAGAATTCTTTCAATGCGATTTACGCAATTTTCGACTGCAGGAGTAGAGACATTTTTTTATCATAAGAGCATATTTTCCCTTTACATAGTACAAAATTATTTAGTCATGATACATACCAATTATATATGCCCATCACCTTATAGTTCAGAAGGAGAAGACTTTTGATGTTGCTCTAATTGGGTGTTTTCCAAATTTTTGACCTCTGGGGCAGTGCCATGTTTCATCCAAGAGCTAAGATTTTAGCTAACATGGAAGAGAACCATCTGGTTATGCTTTATACAAAATATGAGTTCCTTAGACTTTGTAGATTGGGAGGAAAAGACTATTGAACATGGTCTAAATGAGCATTTTTACAAACTTTGGACACCCAGGTAAGGTGGTTTATTAACCTACAGGCATAATTTAATCAAAACTGATAGATAACAGCCAGGCTATGCTACACTCAAAATATAAATGCCCTCCTCTTTAAAATGAAGAAATTTTTTTTTAGCATTCTCAAATATTGGGTTTTTCCCAATTTTGGACCCCTAGTGAAGGGCAGTTTTTGACCCGAGGAAGACAACTTTTAGTGATATAGTACAAAACCATCTAGTTATGCTTCATACCAAATAAGAATATCCTAGACCTAATAGTTTAAGAGGAGAAGTCTTTGGAAATTGCTCTAATTAAGCATTTTTCTAAACTCCGGACCTCATAGGCCATTTTTGACCCAAGAGATTAAATATTTAAAAACTCGGTAGAGAACCATATGATTAAGCTCTATATAAAATATAAATGCCTTTGGCCTTGTAGTCTGTGGAAAAAAAAACAACAAAAATTTTCTAAAATTTCCCATTTTCATATGCCGCGGTTACAAGAGTTTTTCACAGAATTAAATTCTTTTAAAAACCTTTGAAGAGCTTCACCCTAGGAACACTCCTGCAAAGTTTCAGCTTGATTGGCCTACTGGTTTAGAAGGAGAAGATTTTTAAGGATTTTTAAAGATTTACTAAAGATTCCCATTTTCAAATGCCGCGGCAACCAGAGTTTTTTGACGGAATGAAATTCTTTTAACAGTTTTTGTAGAACTTCACCCAAGGACCATCCCTGCAAAGTTTCAGCTTAATTGGCCTACTGGTTTAGGAGGAGAAGATATTTAAAGATTTTTAAAGATTTCCTTCATATTCAAATTTTCAAATGCCGCGGCAACCAGAGTTTTTGACAGAATAAAATTCTTTTAACAGTTTTTGTAGAACTTCACCCAAGGACCATCCCTGCAAAGTTTCAGCTTGATTGGCCTACTGGTTTAGGAGGAGAAGATTTTTAAAGAAATTGTGGATGGACGGACAGACCGACAGACGGACAGATGGACGGATGGACGACGGACAACGACCTATCACAATAGCTCACCTCGCACTTTGTGCTCAGGTGAGCTAAATAACCAATCGCGACTGTCAATCAAGGAATCAAGCGACCAATCAAATCATTTAATCAGCCCGGACCTGAGCTTTCAACTTGAACATTGGCCACAATTTTTTTTAACCTTTTTTGTTGGTTTGGCGACTTAAATGTTGTAACTACAGCTTATACAAGTATTTACGATGTTTAGGTCGCTAACCAACTATTCTATTGTTTTGTTACATGCTACATTTTCAAAATGACGTGTTTAAGGTCAAGGCGAGGCTTCCCGTCGGAGTCGCTGGGCATGGCAATCAAAGTAATTGGGCAGGGCCAGCAATTGGTTAACCCTTTCCCATTTTCTGAAATTTTAGACTGGTCCAAATTGAAAGAGGTTGCAGACGACAATGAAAATTGGATGCGGTTTGAAAACAATCCATCCTGTGTGGTAGAAAATATTGTGGAAAAAGGAGAAATTGCTTATTACAAGCAATTTCTCCTTTTCCTACAATGTTTTCTCAAGTATAAAATAACAGTGACATAAAATCCCAGGTTTGTACAGGAAAGGGTTATTTGAACAAAAAGCCACGAACATTTAAAAGCAGGTCTTAATTGTGAAGGGACAAGCAGTGGAAAATTCTTATCAAATATGTTATGTTGATCAAATTGTCATAAAACCCCTTTTCCCGTGTTTTCTAATAGACCAAGCCCATTTTCCATAGGATTTAAAATTATGGCCTTACAAACAATCAGATTAAGTTTCATCACGAATGAGCCCCTTTTCCTGTGTTTTCTAATAGACCAAGCCCATTTTGCATACGATTTAAAATTATGGCCTTACAAACAATCAGATTAAGTTTCATCACGAATGATCCCCTTTTCCTGTGTTTTCCAAAACAGCATTCCCATTTTCAAAAGGAATCATCCTTCAGTCGTAACAATAATACGGCAAAGTTTCATCAAGAGTGTGCCAAAATTATGGCCCCTAAAACTTTCCAATTTTCAATAGGATTTATAATTATGGCCCCTAAAACTTTCCAATTTTCAATAGGATTTAAAATTATGGCCCCTAAAACTTTCCAATTTTCAATAGGATTTAAAATTATGGCCCCTAAAACTTTCCAATTTTCAATAGGATTTAAAATTATGGCCCCTAAAACTTTCCAATTTTCAATAGGATTTAAAATTATGGCCCCTAAAACTTTCCAATTTTCAATAGGATTTATAATTATGGCCCCTAAAACTTTCCAATTTTCAATAGGATTTAAAATTATGGCCCCTAAAACTTTCCAATTTTCAATAGGATTTAAAATTATGGCCCCTAAAACTTTCCAATTTTCAATAGGATTTAAAATTATGGCCCCTAAAACTTTCCAATTTTCAATAGGGTTGTTCCTGACAATCCTACAATTAATCTGATCTTGTTTCATCGAGATTTAGCCAAAACTGCAGCCTAAAAAGAGTAAACAAATAATTGTCAATCAGGCCCCTTTTCCCCTGTTTTCCAATAGAACCTTCCCATTTTCAATAGGGTAGATCCTTATGACCTAACAATTATTCTGACAAAGGCTCATGAATATTGAGTCTAAATTGTGGTCACTATAGATTTTGTCATTAAGTTTTTCTTTTCATATGTTTTTTCACTATAACAATCCCATTTTCGATAAGGTTCTTACTTCTGACCTAACAACTAATCTGATCTAGTTTAATCAAGATTGAGCCCAATATGCAGCCTTAACCCTTTCCTGTTTTTGGAAATTTTAGACTAGTCCAAATTGAAAGAGGTTGCAGATGACAACGAAAACTTGATGCCATTTGAAATGAAACCATCCTATGTGGTAGAAAATATTGTGGAAAAAGAAGAAATTGCTTGTTACAAGCAATTTCTTCTTTTTCCACAATGTTTTCTGAAGTATAAAATCACAGGAACGTAAAATCCCGTATTTGAACAGGAAAGGGTTAAGAGTGTAAACAGGCCCCTTATTCCATGTTTTCTGATAGCACCCTCCCATTTTTGGCCTAACATGTTTTCTGGCCTTAATACTTAAATTGTCGATGCTGGACGACACTTGACTCACAGACATGCAAGTATCACAAAATCACATGGTTATTCTTAGAATTTAATCGCAAAATATTTGAGAAAAAAATAATTTCAATAATAAGTCCATTTAAATCCAGTATCCCACCATATAGGACTAATTTCAAAGTTACATCAACAATTTGAAGTATCATGGTAGAGGGCTACTAGGTGATGTCACAAGCTAAACATCAAAGCTCTAGGCCTGTCAGCTCAGGAGGAAAAGACTTTTTAAGCTTACTAATCCTTTATCATGCCTAAAAAGGATTCTATATGGGTTTCAATTCTGTGGAGTATTTTGAAAGACCATAACCCAAAGAATATTTTTGTAAAATCTCATCAAAATCTGAAGGGTAGGTAAGGAGAAGAAGCCACTAACTAATGTCATATTTTAACCCAATACCAGATTACAAAATTATAGAGTGGTGAAGATATCACAGACAACATCTCAAATTGTTCTAAAGGAAAACAAGAGGGCCTTTGGCCCTGGTACCCTCACAAAAGATAAAGGCTTTTTTTCTTTAAATAGTCAAAATTAAATGTTAAGGCCAGGAATATGAATCAAGTGGGCATAACCACATTTTACTCAAATATAGGCTTTGTCCCTGGGGACCTAAAATCATAATTTTAGTCATGTTCATTTTGCTGTTGGGAAGGAAGACCATCTAAGGAACATTTCTGCCATATTTTGTTCAAATTGACCCAATGATTTGATGGATGTTTAAAAATCCTTCTATATAGGCCCCATCCCCCCTGGGGCTCCTCCCCTGGGGACCTGACTGTAATGATGTTAGAAAGAGTTAATATGCTGATGTTTCATGCAAAATATCAAGACTCTACCCCTTCTGGCTCAGGAGGGGAGGATAATTAGTGATCTTTTTGAAATTTTACAAGATCTTTTAAATTTTGTCACCATAGCAACCAGAGTTTTCAACGGAAGTATGCCAATTTAGCTATTGTTAAACAGGACCAATTATTGAATATTTCTGCAATATTTGGTTCAAACTGACTCGATGTTTTTGGAGGAGATGTCTTTTTAAAATCCTTCTTTATTTCTATATAGAAACACACACACCCAGGACTCCACCCCTGGGGAACTGAGAGTATTCATTTAAGCTATTTTGAAAGATTTCATCATTCTGATGTTTTATGTAAAATATCAAGGCTCTAGGCCTATTGGGGCCAGAGGAGAAGACTTTTATAGACTTTTTTATTTAATTTCATTTTTGTTGCTATGGCAACCACAGTTTTCAATGAGTTTTAATTCTTTTAGCTATTCATAAAGGGAAGTACCTAAGAAACATTTCTGTCAAATTTGGTTTGAATTGGCTCAATGGTGTGTGAGGAGATGTCATTTTAAAATCCTTGTTTGTTTCTATATAGAACACACAACCAGGGCTTCGTCCCTTGGACCCGTGGATCATGATTTTAGCTATCTTGGAAGAGGGCAATAAACTGATGTATCATGCAATATATCAAGGCTCTAAGCCTCCTGGGTCAGGAGGAGAAGGTGTTTTTTCAAAATTTCACTTTTGT